>OV839567.1:38053360-38653360 GCA_929447395.1 Epistrophe grossulariae | reverse complement strand
TTTGACGATTTCTAATTTTATTTTAAAAATGTTAATAGTTTGTTCAAAAACTGCATTTGTTTGTTTACGTGCGTCTTTTATTTTTATTTTTATAAATATGATTTAAAATCACGAAAATAAATATAAACCAGCATAAAAGTGTTCATATATGCGTTTCGCCCCGATGTAATGGTTGGGCTCATCAGAAGATGACCATTACATCTTGTCTTAATCGAATAAATCGAGATTCCATATAATCCGAGCTACATAGAGCAACTGCGAATTATATAGTTGCTACAAGTCTTCAAAGAAGATAAATATGCGTCAAGACAAGATGTAATGGTCATCTTCTGATGAGCCCAACCATTACATCGGGGCGAAACGCATATATGAACACTTTTATGATGGTTTATATTTATTTTCGTGATTTTAAATCATATTTATTAAAATAAACGGTGTTCAGGAAAAAACAATTCGACTGTTAACAGTCAAATATTTCTTTATTTTTATGTATGTAATTGTGAGAATTCTCGCACAGGTATGCTAGTTATAACTAAATTTTAGAAAAACATAATTTGAAAAGAAAAAAAAATATTCCACATACGCCACAGTGAACCACATTTATACAGTTTGTTTTGCATAACATGCGATAAGGGCAACAGCGTGCAAATTAAATCGAAACAATACAAAACATTTGTAGGAGGGGGTCTATTTTCTCCAACTTAGGCGCTTGGTGGGGGGGGGGGGAGGCAATTTTCTAAAAAATTACTTAAGACAAATAAAATTGTTTAAAAAAAATCCCCACTAACAATGTCATTCTACAATTTTTTTTAAGTTAGATGTCATTTCTTTAATATTCTTTTTAAATAAAGTTGTTTTAGTGCAAAGTTTATAAAAAATAAACTTTCAAATTTAAAATTTTGATTTATAAAATCTTATTTTTTCCACTGTTTTTTTTTTTCAAAATTTTACTTTATTAAGGGCCTGTTTAACATTGTCTGAGTAAGTTCTGATTAGTTACTCGACAAACATAAAATATTGACACAGGATCGTAAATTCACAAGGGAAAAACTAACAAATTGTCTTTGTCTTTAAGGTTATCTTTTTGGTTATAAATGCAATATTTGGTTTGTAGACTTATGACCTTGTTCCGATATTTATGTTTCAAGTAATAACTCAGAACTTTACTCAGACATTGTGAAACAAGCCCTAAGTATTACCTACATATTTCATTTGTAATTTTTATTAATTTTAAGTCATTATTTATTGTATACGCATATACATATACAACAATTTCACACTATTATAAGGCACTGCTTAAACTATAGTCAAAAATTATGTTGATTGGAAAATATGTTTTCCTTCGGCTGTTTTCGTCACAATAATTTTAGCAATGAAACAAGATTTGTTACATTTACTTTTCCCGACGTTTCGACAGGGGTTGCTGTCTTCTTCAGGGTGAACTTTATTACATATAAAATAAAAATATAATTAATCACAATGTTATGCAACAACAATATACAGTGAAAAGTAAAACTTACACTTTAAGAGTTATAAACGTAGTTTAAATATTACATAGTAAACTTAAATAATTTATAAAATACAATTTATAAAAACAAAACAATGAGACATCCGATGAAGAAGTTGAGTCAATAACTGAAGAGAGAGAGGTAGATTACGCATTATTTAATTTGAAACGAGGGAGCAGTATACCGCTGAAATATTCTGTGTGTCCTGTTTTCGATTCGTGTTGTTCTTGTTATTTAGAATATGAAGTGCCTCTAAAGTGTACCGCTTGGAAGTGTGGGTTTCTCTTTGAAGAACTTGGACACCGTCAAATTCGTGAGAGTGGCCACTTTCAATAACATGGCTGGCGAGTGCAGTTTTGGCTGGATTTGACATTCTTTGACGAAGAAATTGTTTTGTCGTCCCAATGTAACACAAAGGGCAAGGTTCACCAGTCTTGCCTTTACAATTGATCTTATAAATTACATCCGTACATTTGTCCTTACCAGGTTTTGCCTTCAATTTGGTGAAAAGATGTCCAAGTGTTTGGTTGGACTTAAAAGCTAAACGAACATTTTTAAGATTTTTGTTGACCATCTCTTTGAAGTTCTCGGTTAAACTTTGTACATAAACAACACTTTTGAAGAAACCATCCGTAGAATATTCGCTTGCGGGGGATTTTGTAGTTGTATTTTGAAAACAAACTCCGAATGGCTCCAGCAGGATACCCGTTATCATTCAAAATGTTGAAAACTCTTTTTTGATTAGCGGAGTGGAATTTTACATCACTCAACGTAAACACTTTGTTAATTAAGTTGGAAGCCGTGTTCATAATAATATGTTTGGCCTGACTGGAACGAAAGTTGATGAGTCTTCCTGACGCTGTATTTTTTTGATACCAGTCAAAGGAGAGATGATTTTCTTCTCTATAGACTTTCACATCTAGGAACGCTAGTGTGTTATTCTGTTCCCTTTGGACGGTAAACTGTATTTTTGGGTTGAATCTGTTTAGGGTCAACAATTTTACTCCTATCCATCACCGCAAATAAGTCATCCACATATTTTACTATGAAGTTTGGTTTTTCTTTTGAGCCAATAAAACACTCATCAAGCAAATAATCCATCACAAGGTCAGCAATAGTGGGTGAAAGGGGGTTGCCCATAGGCATTCCAAATATTTGCTTAAAAATATCCTCTTTAAATTGTAGAAAATTGTTTTCTTTTAAGGAAAACATATTTTCCAATCAACATAATACAAATCAAATTGGTCAATAAATCTACATCTTTATAGTGAAAAATATTAAAAACAAGCACCGCTAACAATTTTACTATAAGAGCAATCATGTGCGACCAAGTCGTGCATTTTATTTTATTTCGTTTTTTTTTTTAGACTTGCGTGAATAATAACTTAAAATATAACCTGTATTAATTTGTATTCCTTCCTAAAATCAGGGAAAAACCCCATGCAGGTTTTTTTTTCTATTAACTTGAGCCAAAACCTACTCACTCTGCTCTTTTTTAGGAACTTGTACAAATTACTCTGGATAATCAATTGATTTTTATAACTTCCAAAAGTTTTATGTATGCACACATGTATGGATTATGTATGTATGTATGTTGTATATATTTAAATGTGCTTTTTGATAGAAATAACTCAAGTAACCAAAGAGCAAAGATGTAACAAGGCAATACAAACAAAATATATTCTCTCTGAAATAAATTCACTCAACTACTTATTTATACTTATAAATATAGTAGATAAAAAGTGTTCATCTACGTATAATTGTCTAGTTTTCAAACTTCTTTTCCTTCATTGCTTCACCCCAAAAAAAAAAAAAAAAAAAACCCAGACGCAGTCGTGTCTGTCTACTCCTACACAATTGCCCGCCACAGACATAACACAAATGACATTGCACTTATTCTGCATTTTAAATTCCATCATGTCGTCACAAAAATGCATTATTTGTTCTATTTTATTTCAATTGCAAAAATAAACATAAATATCGTGTACCTACCTATATTTTTTTTTTTTTTTTTTAAGTAGAATATAAACAAAAACAAAACACCAACATCAACATCATTACCTAATCATCATGTGGTGTGCTGTACACTATTTTGTAGGCGAATTCTAAAAAAAGATTTAACTTTTAATAAAAATAGGAACTTGTTTAGTTGTTGATTATATCTTTTTACTCTAGTACAACAACAAATTGAGAGATACGAGAGAATAAACAAACAAACAAATCAGTAAATAATTAAGTTTTAACAACAATTTCAAATCAGCCTAATGCAGAAAAATTTTTTTTAGTTAGTAGTAGTGAGGGAATATTTTGTGTATTCTTAAAAAAAAAATGTTTCAATGTGTGTAAGCAGCGCAAGAAAATGTAGACTCGAACTAAGAATAATCGCGTGGCGCCACATTGTCGCACTTCCTATGAATAAATCGATTTGCAATTACCATACATATTTGCAAAATAAAATAATTTCAAATACCATAGAAAGTTGTTTGTTGTTTTTTTTTTATAGTTGCAGTTGTTGTTGTTTCTTTTCAAACTTTATTTCTTTTATTTGAGAATCGGCTTAGATAACACGTGTGATTATTATCACTGGATTTTCCTTCTGTGTATAAATTCAATTGAACACAATTGAAGATTTGCAACTTTTCAAGAAATGTACTCAATATCTTGTTGACAAGTTTTATAACAATTTAAGAATGAAGCAAAATTAAATCTGGCGGCTAGACTTTTTTTTTTGTTCGTGATGAAGGTAGGTATTATCTTTGTATGTATGTGTATGTAAATATAAGGGGAGGTTTTTGATTTGTAAGAAAATCAAAGTTAAGATTTTAGTCAAACGTGACGTTCAAAAAAATGGCGGACAATTCTGAATGTTTATCTGTCTGTCTGTTTGTTTGTACTCTCGACCCAGAGATTAAGCCGGGCGCTGCACTGAAGCGATCTTCTTCAAACATGGAACTTAGTTTTTAAATTATTCTCATGTTAAGGAAAAATGAAAAATAAACGTACCTGTCAAAGAATCTGTATTGAACAGCAAGAGCTTTTAGTTTTTGTAAGTCTTTATGTTCGATGTATTGAATCTCATATACAAATCTTAATATGTATGTTATAACGAAAGACACTTATCGAAAGAATCTTACACATAAAATTTATAACGAAAGTTAGCTCTAAGAAATAAATGCATAAATAATGTTTTTTTTTTTATAAATTTGTCCACCGTGTTTATTTTTCCTAAAGCAAATATTTAGAGCTGCCGAAACAGAATCATAAATTATAAAATATTATTTTCCTTGAAAACAAATCTGACGAATTTGATGAAATTTTTTTGAAGTATTTACTATCGGCTGAAGAAGAAAACAATTTAGTTTTTTTTTAATTGAAGCCGTAGAAAGTTTCACATCGATACTATACTTGCTCAACAATTTTTGCCAGCAAAGGCCTTAAGCCTAGTACATACTTGTGAATCATGTCGTGAATCCATACAAATTTGCATTTTTGTTCACCCGTAAGCGAGCTCGTGAAGCCATGACAAAAAGTGGAGAGTTTGCGTTCACGAGCGGTGAACCATATTCACGCGCAAAATGTACGGGAACTCTTTGATTTTTTGTGTAGCTTTGACAATTTGACCATAAAAGCTGCAAAAGTCAAGCAAATTGTATCAAAAATTCACTTTCTCTACTGATGGTTGTTCACTTCACTGTACTAGGCTTTACGAGTACCTATTTGGCAAGTTTTCCTCGTCTAGATTTGACCTAGTGAGTTGCACGGCCTTGACTAAAACTTAACATTTTTCTTGACAACTTAACATTTTTCTTGACGGGTGCTGTAGGTACATATTCTATACAATTTAATACCTACACATAACTAGAAAAATAGAAACTATTATTAACGGTTCACGGAACGACGGTTTTTTGTTTATTGTATTTTCGCCTTTTTCATTAACGTTTTAATAAAATTTTGAAAAAAAAATGGTATGCAATTTTTAGCCTTTATTATTGTGGAATTAAAAAATTAATTAAAAAAAAATATCATCTACCCATTTTCGAAATATGGAATTTTCAAAAAATAATTTCGAAATTTTTTTTTAAAATCAATAATTTATTTTTTTTGAAAATGTTGGTACGCAATATTATTAGAAATTATTTGAAGCTTTTGTGCAAAAAAATTCATTAAAATCAGTTCAACTGATAATGAGGTAGTCGAAAATCAAAAAAATGGTTCTATGTTTGAAATATTTACTATTTTCAAACCGTAGAAATTTTTTTTCATTAATATAGTAGATCGTATAAATATTAGATCACACAAAAATTTTAATAAAAATCGTAGTCGAGCCGTTTTTGAGAAATATGAGATTTTCAACATTTGTATGGGAGGTACCGTTATTTTTGGTTATAAGAATGATTTTAATTAAAAATCTGCTAGACAATGCCCAAAAACTGCTGGGTACCAAGTTTAACAAAAATTCACCGAGTCGTTTCAAAATAATTAAATTCTCCAAAAAAAATTTTTGGAACTTTTTTTAAAAATCAAAAAAAAAATTTTTTTGAAAATTTTGATATACAAAACATTTAAACACTTTTTCAAACATTCTCCAAAAAAAAAAGGTGAATATCAGTTCAAGCGATTTTGAGAAAATCGAAAACAGAAAAAATGTTTCTATGGGGGGTACCATTTCTAACCATTTTTCGGAATTTTTTTTTTACTGAATTTTTTTTTGTAAAAAGTTGCCGTCATGTTTTTGAGAAAAATAAGATTTTCATTTTTTGGTAAAAAAATTTTTATGGCAGGTACCGTTGTTTTTGGTCTTAAAAAAAAATGAAAAAACGGGTGGGGATAGTGCCCAAAAAACGCTAGGTACCAACTTTGAAGAAAATCGACCGACCCGTTTAGGCTACAGCCGAAGGTACAGACAGACAGACGGACAGAATTGCGGTACTCACTTTTTTCGACTTCGCTATCATCGTAATGTCAACTGTGATCAAAATCCCGAGTTCGATTTTTTTACGAATCCATAACTTGCCATATACATACATAGTTCCTATATGTCGCAAGTAAAAATAAAATACCCACAGTTATAGTCTGCCTAATTTTTATAACAAAAATGCAGTTCTTTATTTTTACTTTTATTTTTGACTAAATGAGTGGGTTTATCTCTTAAAATAGTTTTTTGAGTCTTATAAAAAGAAAATATTATGTACAATGCACATAATAAAGTTCTAAATTTGTATTATTATTCAAAAACTCTTAAGTTACATTATTTTCAATGTACCTCTTACCCCGTAGGTTTGTTTTGAAACTTTTAGGTCAAGGGTATTAAATTTGTATCTTTTTACTGCAACAAATTGAAACACTGCCAATTTTTTTTTTTATTTTAGGGGGAATCGACTAAGGTATATTTTGTGATAAGTGTAAGCCACAAAACATTAAACTCGGTCTGCGTAAGTTGATGTCACATGTGATAGTTTTAACAAAAAAAATATGGTAGGTACCCCGCTACTATAAATAAGAGACTGTCACTTTCATGAAGTGAAACAAAAGTTTATTTTTATTTTTTACTGCAATATGTCTCTCTATATCTATCGTATGAATACAGATCTTTTATTAAATTGATGTTGATTGTTCTAAAGGTTTTAATTTTCTTTAAAATATTGGTTTTAATTATTTTTAAATTCAAATAAAATTCGCCATTTGAAGTCTCCAATAAATTTGAATTTCGGCAAAAAAAAAAAAACAACTTTTCTTTGATTAATTATATTTACCAACTTAGTCACTTGAAGTGGCGCTATTCAATCCGATGTGAACCTAATACCTAAAGCTATTAATCAAAAAGCTTCTGTGAAAAAATCAGTCCTTATAGTCAGTTCATACGCCAAGTTGATTGGGACCTCCTTCACTTGCGCACTCCATCTTACCTGAGTCGTCGAAAAGTGTGTGTTTGTGGAATAACCGGATTCGTCTGAACACCGCGTATAAATTATAGCTAGGTATATGCTTGTAATGTGTTACATATTAATAACTTGTTATATTGCAAAAGTTTCGTTAAGTTATTTTCTTGGAATCACAATGTGAACCTATAAACAAACAACAAAAATTAACCCATTCTTTAATTCAAACGAAAAACAAATGGCATAATTTTTATGAAACACCTTTCCAGGAACTCGGACAACTTTGCTTTTTTGTAGGCTATATGAAGTCTTCTTTTAGCCTGTCAGATAGAATAAACATTCATTCTACGTGCAATTTGTCAGGTATGACTTTTTCTACTTCTTCAAATTTTCTCAATATTTTTGGATTCAAATGATAAGCAAATAAATGGAATGAAATTATTGCAGTGATTAAATTGTAATCAATTTATAAATTATAGAGAAATACATAAAATGAAGCTTAGTTAGAAAATTAATAGGAGTCTCTTAAGAAATGTATTTATTTTTTTTTGTAATCAGAACTAAATACTTATTTGTTCACTCTTTATTTTCTTCAAAGTTAGTACCTAGCGTTTTTTGGACATTCCTCCCTCATTGTTTTTTCAAGACCTGCCGTACAAATTTTTTTTAGCAAAAAATGAAAATCTTAATTTTCTCAAAAACTTGCCCACAACTTAAAAAAAAAATTCAGTAATTTTTTTACAAAAAGGCAACCATTTTTTAATAAAACGAAATTTCCAAAAAATGTATAAAAATGGTACCTCCCATAGAACCTTTTTTTTGATTTTCGATTTTCTCAAAAACAGTTTAACTGGTATTGATCAATTTTTTTATGGAGAATGTTTGAAAAAATTTTAAAAGTTTTGTATACCAACAAAATTTTCAAAAAAACTTTTTTTTTTGATTTTTAAAAAAAGTTTCAAATTTTTTTTTGAGAACTTAAAAATTTGAAAATTATTAGGTCAATGTTTATTAAACTTGGCACCCGGTAGTTTTTTAACATTATCTAGCAGAATTTAAATGAAAATTATTCTTATATCCAAAAACAACGGTACCTCCCATACAAATGTTTTAAAACCGGTATTGAAAATCTCATTTTTCTCAAAAACTACTCTTATGATTTTGATTAAAATTTTTGTGTGATCTAATATTTATACGATCTATCATATTAATGAAAAAAAATTTCTACGGTTTAAAAATAGTATTTCTCATAGAACCATTTTTTTGATTTTCGACTATCTCATTATCAATTGAACTAATTTTAATGAATTTTTTTGCATCAAAGCTTCAAATAAGTTCTAATAATATTGCATACTAAAATTTTCAAAAGAATAAATTATTGATTTTTTAAAAAAAATTTCAGAATAATTTTTTTGAAAATTCCATATTTCGAGAATGGGTAGATTATATTTTTTTTTAATTATTTTTTTAACTCCGCAATAATAAAGGCTAAAAAATTGCGTAGCTTTTTTTTTTAATTTTTTAAAAATTTTATATATAAAAACTATTTTTTTTTTAAAAAACTGCTCCAACGATTTTCAATTTTTTTTTCTCATAAATTGAGATTTTCCTAAGCAATCGGATGATGTACATCGCATTGGTGTCAAAACAATTTCAAAGGTTGTTTATTGTTTAATCAATTTATGTTTAATTACATATTTTTTTTTTTTACAATTTTTCTGTCTCAACTGTAAGTTCATGCATATTTGAAACACGGTGCTTTTTTTTTTTTTTTTTTTCGCACAAAAGAGCAAGTTCGTGCGACCCAGTCGTGCACATATTTTTTTAACCCTTTACCGCATACGAAGCCAAATATGGCTTTCTACAGTTATGTCCTCTTTTCTCCTGACTTCAATAAAAAAAATCATCAAAACGCAACAAGATCCTCTTCTGTGCATTTCTGAGAACAAATAGCTGTGCTTTTGCACACGTGCACCAAACAAGAAGGAAGATATTCATGTTTGCAGGTCAGTGTGTTAGGTACTTGTTGTCAATGAAAACATAAGTGTGAAAAATTTTCTTATTTCAAATAATAATAACTTTTTTAGTGATCATAAAAATATATTTCGGAGTGTGTGTCTTATTCTCTTTGAAATGAATAAGTACATTTTTATTAAAAAAAAATTATTAACTTGCTCGTTTGAGAGGTAAAAGTGTACAAGCCATATTTGGCTTCGTATGCAGTAAGGGGTTGAAAGTATACATAATTTGGTTGAGTTTTGTATTCAAACGAAAAAATTTTTTTTTGGTTTTTAATAAAAAAAACGTCTTGAAACAACCTAAAGAAGTCATTTTAAGCGTATTTTATTTTTTTTCCTCTTTAAACAATAATTCATGCGGTAAAGGGTTAATTTAGAAAAGTGTATTGCTTACTTTATATCAAGTTGGCACTACACACCATTTTTACTAAAAATAGTTGAGCTATAAATATTATTTTTTACACAACTAAATTACTACTTGACATAGGTATCTGTATTTAAAAGCACTTTTGCCTAAAAATGCCACAAGCCACATTTCAAGAAGAATTTTTAGCCCTAAAAGAATTTTTTGAACTTTCATTCACAATCAGTTTTTTTGTTTGCTTAGATTTTTGTATAGTAGAATCTCGAAAAGATGAACGCTTTATTCCCAAATTAATTTGTTACTTTTTCTTTGCCTTTAGTTCCTCTTACTATATTTATATAACATTATTCAGTTCTGTTTTATTTTATGTTTTTATTTATAACTATATCTTCTACTTCAACCAATAATGTTGATGCTCAAAAAGATAAACAATTTGAAAAGATAAACGGGCCCTATTTTTATATCTGTTCATCTTTTCGAGAACCTACTGTAATTTGGAAGTACAATATGGAGGATAACACAATACGAAAAAATTCCGAATATGTTTTTCCTGGGTGTTTTTAATGCATAGAATCCTAATCCCACCTGGAAATTGTTCTACGATGTATGAAAGTCGGAAAAAACTCTTGCAGCCTTATTTATTATATTTCACGTCAAACAAATTCTTATTTATTAAGTCATTTTAGCGACGGAGTAAATTTACTCCGACTTTACTTCGCCTCTAATCCTGAAAACTTATTAATAAAAAAATAAACGATGATTAGAGGCGGAGTAAGCTAAAACTGGTACATAGTAGGATTCAAGCTGTAGTAAACCCGTTTTAGTATCTAAATGACATGACATTTAGTAACTAAAAAGGAGTGTAGAAGAAGTTTTTTTTATCCATTTGTTACTAATTGTAAGGCAAAATGAATAGTTATTTTGCATTTATAAATGATTTAAATTCTTTAAACGCTTTAGTTGCAGTACAAAACTCGTTTAATCCCATATTATATTAACCAGAGAGATTGGTTTTTTTTTTATAATATATTCGATATAAGGAGGGTGTAGATAAAACCGTTTGACGTGGCGTTAAGACGGAGTAAGTGCTTCGACTCGTTTTAACTATTCCGAGGTTGAAACGAGTATAAGTGAAATCTAATAAATAAGGCTGTTGGAGTTTAATTTAAAGCTGCTAATATAAACGAGTGAAAGTGAATTAATAGAACATTTATAAATCCAGTTTAATAACATTTAAATCCAACATTGAATTTATATTAATTTACATTCGGATTTAAGTTTTAAAGTGGATTTAAATAGAGTGAATAGTATGGCAGTTAATGTCATAATAACCTTATTCAGTATTTAATGGGGTGTAAATAAAGATCGATATAATTGTCGAGTGTTCTTAATTTTATGAGGATTATTATTAAAAAATTTTGATGTGTTATAGACAGTTCATTTCGAAAGCTTTCAAAATAGTTTTTTTTTTCTCGGAAAAGTCTTATCTAAACTTAGAATTTTGTGGGGTAAAACTTCTCTATTGATTGGACTCCAAAGGACTATATTATCTTTATTAATAATTTTGTTTTTATACGTTTTTTTTTTCCTGACCAAAATAGTAATTTTTGTTCAGACCAATAAATAAAGCTTTAATTTATTCTGTTGAAAAATTGTAGAATTATATTTAAAAACCAAGTTGTAGGGAAATCTAAAATAGTTTATCAGAAGTGAGTCTTAGTCCAGTGCGTACGCCACTGCTATGAGCTGTCTATATTGTAAACACTTTCGTACCCTGAATTGAACTCATAAAGTTTCTGTATCATGGTTGCTTGGACACTACAACTACAACTACAACTAAAATTCATATAGTATACCTACATATTTATTATATTCAAATACAAGCAGTTTTCTGAATAAGTTTCAATTTGATAATTGAGAACACAAAACTGGAATGTGCGTTAAATTATCAATTCGATTATTATCAAATAAAAAAATGGCACTTCTGGAATAAGTAAGTACATATGTATATACAAAAATAAATACGCTAGATTTATTCTTATCAAAATTCCAACAAAATGAATATAAATAAATAATATTTTTTGTATTATAAATCGCTTCATTTAAGTAGGTAGGTAATAAGAATAGCTGGCATGTGTGTAAAATTGAATGAATAAAGAGAGCGCGCGCGCGCTTTACCTTGAAAATATGGTACAAAACAATTTAATATAGAATTTTCAAATCTCGCCAGTCACTGACAATCCTATAAAGTGATAAGATAAGAAAAAAAAAAATAGTTTAAATTCATTTGCTTAATCAATTTAATGAATGAGCCATGATGGATCATTCTGAAGGAAAAATTGAATTGCTTGAGCGAGTGTCAAATACACTTTTGCAGGTCAAATAGAAATGTAAAAATGTATATTAAATTAAATGCACGAATTGATAGCACAATCTATTGTGGCTATAAAAGGTATATAACGTGGCTATAAGTATTTTTAGAAGTATATGCGGATATGGTTTATTACAATGAATTGATTTTTTAAAGTTAAAGTATATGAAAAATGGATTTCTTCTTTAATTTTTTTGGTAAATTAACTTTCTTTAAAATGTTTAATCAACACATTTTTTTTATTCTAAGAAGTCCCTCCTTGCAAAATTGGAACAAAATTGGCCCATTAACACCAAGATATTCGGTCGCGAATAATACAAAAACAAATGAGTTTTTTTTTTTTGTATTTCAAAAAAAAAAAAAAATGTCAAAATCTTATTTCCGTTATTCAAATTTTTTGTCGACAAACCTGAAACGCAATTGCATTGGAATTAATTTAAACATTTTAGGTACGAAGTTTAATTAAAATAAAATGAATTTTTGTGTGATAACACACTGGCAGTTTAGGACTGCAAATCTTTTGCACCATCATAATAATATTGAAGCATATACAAGGTGTCCCGAAATCACCGCCTCAGAAGAAAACCATGAGTTCCTTAGGTCATTTTAAGTCGAAAAACTTAAGAGATAATTTTCTTGTTTTCGCTTCGTTTTCGACTTATAACGGTTCTTTATTTACATATATATGTATATTTTATATTTATATTTTTATTATTTTTTCCTTTGACTGGCTCTAACTTTGCCAAACTACAACCGATTTTTGAAATTTTTTTTAAATTTAAACAAGAACAGATAAATTTGTATCTAATATACAACTTTTTTCTGTGTGGATAACGGTTTTCCCGCAAATTATTTTCAAGCACATTTTTAAAGCATTTTTAGGTTGTTTTTTTGACTTCGATGTGATTTTTTTCACAAAAACACGTTATTAAGTATAATTTTTTTTTTATTATTATAAAGGCCCAATATGTATTCCTAAAAATACTTAACATTTTTGTACCTACAAATACATTTAAAATTATTTAAAAAATAAAAAATAAAGGAAAATAAAAAAATGTGATATTTGATGAAAACGAATTAAATTGAATAAAAAACTACGCTGAGCGTTTATTGTTGAATGTTAGAAAGAGTAAAGTGAGAGTAAGACCGTTAGAAGTTTTTATTCAAATATTCATATAGTTCTACCACTACTTGTCAGTATTGATTTGTGATGTGGTTTTTAATGTTATACATTTTCAAGCTTGATAATTTTATGAAAATTAGTTGAACAGTTAGTTTTTTTCTCATACAAGATGCCCCACTGTGCGACGAAAGGTATTACAAAAACACTTTTTTAGACTCTTCCATCACTGTAATGTTAAATTTGATAAAAATCTCGATATTTTTTTTTCACATCAAACCAATGTTTTTTGTAGAGGAAGTAAAATGTGCGATAGCTATACTTTATTACATACTTTTTATTAAATGTTTACAAATAAAATGAAAGAAAACAAACAAAAAAAATATTATGATAACAAAAAAAAAATTAGCATGCCATGTGTAGTTTTTATCTTTTGATTTGTTTTGTAATTTAATCATGTGCTTTTTCTAAGTTGTTGACATAATTAAAATTGAATTACAATTACTCATATTTTATACACATTTCTTTTTAAAGCAAGAGGACAAGCGTCTATAGGTTTTTTTTTAAATGCCTCAATGTCTATCAATTCATACTCCTAGTCATTCTAGCACATTCAACATCAGAATGGATTTTATTTCAACCACTTTGCAAGCTTGTTGCAGGCAACGAACGAGAGGGGCGGGAGGGGATTGTTTCCATAAGGAACTATCTTTATTATATCCAAGCAGCAGCAGAAGAATAAACCAGATGGAATCAACAGTGGCGTCTACAGTTGTAGTCAGACTAAACTATACTTGGTAAACACTTTATATCCGGTGATAAGACATATCCAGAGCTAAGGTCTTTAAGAAGCGGTTTACCCGGCTGCCCGTAGTTGAAATTAAGTTAAGAGCCTATTCTTCCAGGTTGAGGCTGAGTGCTGTCCGTCAAAGACTTCACGGCCAAAAAAATTATCTAACTGCGTCAGATTAACAAGCTTCAGATATGTAAAGATTAACTCTTAATGAACAAGAAGAAAATTTGCGCAAATTTTTCATTTTATATAATTTTTCGGGATTTCAATTTCGGGATTTTGGGTTTTCGGGATTCTGGGTTTTCGGGATTTTGGGTTTTCGGGATTTTGGATTGGATTTTGGTCTCGTGCAGTCGAAAAATTAACGAAGTCCAAAGACAACTGCAAAGCAGATATTACCGTCATCAAAGAAAAAAATGCGAAGGAAATTACTAAGAAAAAAAAGATATATTCTCCAATAGCACGGATGTCCAAAACTTTCTATGGACCAACATAGACTTGGACCACTTTAGCGTTGTAGCCAAAGTATAAATTCCCAATCACGGCAAAAACAAATAATTACTGTGAGGAAGCTCGACATTGGAGAGCTGCAAATCCAAGAGATCGCCAGGTTTCTTTTCCGAAAGAGTCTTTATTATTCTCTTGAGAAGTCCTATTTTGCCAGTATCAAATATTGAGAGCAAAGGCAATCTGGACAAAAAGCTATCAGACACCCCACCTCTGACTTGCTGGGTTTTTCATGTCAACATAGAAGTACCAGAGCTGCTCGCGATCTCTATACAAGAAAAAGTAGCTTTTCAGAAGAAAAAAAAAAAGAGCTGTCATAAAAACGGGGTTCGAAAGTTTAACCAAAAGATAGGCAAAACCTGATCCCAAACCGAAGCTTGAAACATCGATCAAGGGAACATGATCGTAGTCGATGCTGAGAAAATGGAAAAATCAGAAAACTGTCTTACGGCGATGGCGATGGCGAATCGAATTCTATACTGTCAGACAAATTTTATTATTTAACGTACCTATATACGACAAGTCGTGACGTAGCTCGTGGCGTAATGGTTAGTGCGTATAGGAATGTTACGCTGAAGGTCTTGGGTTCGATTTCCTGGCCTATGTCACCTAAAAATAAAAATGTTTTTCACCTCCAAGAGTATCTCTTGTCATACAAAACTACTTCACATCTTAGCCGTTCGGATTCGGCAGAATATTGTAGGTCCCTTCCATTCCTGAAAATAATACGCACACAGGAATGGTTGCGAGTTGTAATTCACCAGGCCTTGGTTCTACACGAGTTGTCGCGCCACTTAATTTATTTATTTTTATACAAGACGAAGACCAACAATTCCGATTCTGGCCACCCGACCCAGGCGAAGTGAAAATAAACACTCTGTGGGTGATTTTTGGTCCCAACGAACAACGAACTTTATGAGCGGTACGGGGAAAACCTCCTTGACAAGAAATTCAATGACTGATAGATATACTCGTGTAGCTGGGTCATGTAGAGTAAAAGAAGATCGCTAATCAGGTATAGAGTAAGCAATTGGAAGATGACCTCAACAAAACTGGGCTGTCTGAATTGAAGAGCTGGCTGCTGGAGAAACTTGAAATAAAGGTAAGTACACATCCAACAGGATTAAATAATTAAGTAAGTTATTCGGTTCAGGCACTGAGGCCGAGTTTCAAACTCCATTAAGTGTCATTTCAGTGCCAAATATGGAAACTATTGCACAATTTCACTTGTGCACTTGTAAACTTATCGGAATAAGTGACACTTAAGTCTCCCATGTTGGCCACTTAAGTTCAACTTACTCAGACAGTAAAACTGCGGCTAAGGTGCCAAATTGGGAAAATTAAGTGCCATTTATTTTGTTAAGTGTGCACTGTGAAACTGGCCCTAAATGTAATTATTGTTTTTTTTCTAAGTTGAATGTCACCAAATCGATAGTTTTTCAGAATTATTTCATTTTAAGCACTCCCCTGAAAAACGTTTATAATTTGAACGAGGTAGTGAAGAAGTAATAAATAGTGCGTGAGGTGATTCTAATTTATGACTTTAATTAATGTCCATGTTGTATTCGGTTGAAAACCCATTGATTTATTTATCATTGATACACGCACACTGAATTAGTCATATACAATTAGGTAACTATTGGAATGCGGGAATTTAATTTAAAAAGACAATCTTATATACTATTTCTATAGTCTAGACTCACTTGCCGACTCTTATCCTACAACGATTTTAACAAATGAGGTGTCAAACGAAGCGAAATTATCTGCTGATTTGATGAATTATAATTTTATTTTGAAAATGTTAATTATTTTGTTTAAAAACTGCATTTGTTTGTTTTCGTGCGTTTTTTATTTTTATGTAATTGCGAGAATTCTCGAACGGTTAGGCTAATAATTAATCAATTATTTCAATTGAATGTAATTATATATAGGTACATATATAAAATAGGGGTGATTCCAGTATTTGGTAACTAGTAGTAATAGTAATAGTTCAATCAACTCACCTTTAAGTTATCTAAATACAATAATTATTACTCTTAAGCTATAATAAAGCTTGAATAGTTTTATATTAGAGGCTCTTAATGGTCTACTGGGCTAATTCTAATCATTAATATTCAATTAAAGTTCCATTTAACAATTACCAAGAGAGTTTTACGTGGAAACTATTAGTCGTTCTTGTTAGATTTTTATAAAATGTCTTTAAAGTCAATTTTTTCACTGCGATATCAAACCAGTTTCGTTGATAAACCCGATTTAAAAAAAATTAAAAATTCTTTCAATCATTTTAAATCCCGAGTTAAATCATCAAATTTCAAACTCTAGATTAACTAAATGAAAATTGCTGACATATATTTGTCAAAATACCATCAAATATAGAGCAAGTTTTGAAGAACGATAAAATATGATTCGTTCTCACGTGAAAAATTCAAAAGGGAATTTTATTTTTGATTCGATCGCGAATATTAAATTTTTTGGTCTTTTGAAACAAAATTCGTTTTCACGATCGAATCAAATCTGTTGGGATCTGTAAAATATGATTCGTTCCCGAATTTATCACGTTTGTACTATATTGAAGATCCATTTACAAACCGATTAAATAAGAAAAAAAATGTGAATGTGTCTTTTTTTAATTTTTTTACTTTCTTCAAAATTATTCACTTTTCTAAACATTTTTTTTTAATAATTTTAATTATTTGCCTGTAATGCCTAAGGCACTATAGTTGGAAGGAACAGAAGAAAAGGGAAAGAATTTTTCACTTTTTTTAAATTTTTGTTTCTTACATATTATTAAATATGTTTCACTTTTTTTCAAAATTTTTCCTCTTTTCAATGTTTTTGAATTTTTCAAAATTTTTGACTTTTTGCAAAATATATCCCTTTTTTAAAATTTTTTCACTTTTTTTAAGTTTTTCCTTTTTTCAAAATGTTTCCGTTTTTCAATTTTTTCCTTTTTTCAATGTTTTTGAATTTTTCAAAATTTTTGACTTTTTTCAAAATATTTCACTTTTTTAAAAATTTTTGACTTTTTTCAAATTTATCTTTTTTTCAAAATTGTTCACTTTTTTCAAAATGTTTCCTTTTTTCCATTTTTTTCTCTTTTCAATGTTTTTGAATTTTTCAAAATTTTTGCCTTTTTGCAAAATATTTCACTTTTTTAAAAATTTTTGAATTTTTTCAAATTTATCTTTTTTTCAAAATTTTTCACTTTTTTCAAAATTTTTCCCTTTTTTCAATTTTTTTCCTCTTTTCAATGTTTTTGAATTTTTCAAAATTTTTTATTTTTTTCAAAATATGTATTTCACTTTTTTAAAAATTATCTTTTTTTAAAATTGTTCACTTTTTTAAAAAAAAATTGTCATTTTTTTCAAAATTTTTCATTTTACAACCGAACTGAATGGATAATTAATGCAGAATGATTTGTTTTAAAGATCTTTTCGGTTCTTTATTCTATATCACGAGAGAACAATATTCTACCCGAATTTTATTTTTATCTAACGAGCAAGAGATACAGAACAAAAATAAATTTAGTTCCTGAGAGAACTATACATTTTTATAGATCGAAAATTTTATCGTTCACGAACTATATTTTGTATGGTTCGTGAGAAAATCCATTAAGAATGATAAATGGAATGATAAATGATTCGCGAGCAATATTTTACGAACCCTGATTTTGAGGGCGACACTATGCAAATAGTCAATTTCATACTGCCGCATAGTATCGCCTCCTGTGTTTCGATAGTAAAAGCGCATTTCCAGAGTGATATCGCATTTTGATTTCGATTGATATTTGACAACTGAAAGTTAAAGTTAATCCTACACTGAAAACCTGCTTCAATTGATTTACATGATTAACTAACTCTGGTTTAACTCACGCATTGAAAAAATATTGGCTCTTAGTATTTAATTAATTAAATTTACTTAAATACTTAATTTCATCATCATCATGTCCTGAAGCCATGGTCGTGGATTTGGTCATGGGGATGGGGGGAGGGTGTCCAACTACAAATAGAAAACTTAAAGATAAATAAAACTTGCGTGGACTTTGTGATTTTCCAAAAAAAAAAAAAAAAAAGTGCCTCATTGTCCTCAACTTGTGCTTAACAATAAACTCACACCACCCTTCAAACAACTTATCCGCTAGGCTATCTACCTATCAAAAAATGTTCAGACAGTTGCATCAGTAATGATCAGCTGTTATTTAACAAAGGATTCCTTGGGTTGAAGAACCTATCGGAGAGGGTGTCAACATGTGCACAAGTTGAGCACAATACAATATAATTTTTTTTTTTCATCATCAAAAATGTCGATGCTCAAATCATGTTAAAAATTGGTTGGCCGGAGAAGTTGCACTTATGCGATTTTTTTTTGATTTTTTCCTTGTATGGCAGCACAAACTGAAACAACGCAAGTATACATTTTTAAAAAATCGTTATTTTGAAAAAAAAAATTCATTCGTAAAATTGGCGAATTTAATTAAAAATATTTACGCCACATGGCAGCACAAGTAAGGCATAATACAGCACAACTTTTTTTTTTGAAAATTGAAAATAGCGCTGCTCGATTCGATTTTTTCATCTCTTCGGTTCTTAGTATCATATTTTGAGCACAAAACTTATTGTGGAAAAAATTTCATCCTAAAATTTGCGAAATTTTTTTTTTTTTTTTTTTTTGTAAAAATCCAAAATGGTGGTGTAAACTTATTGAATAGCATTTTAATCTGTTGCTTTGGAGAGGTAAGTCTTCAAAATTTAACACACACAGGATAGCCCTGGAACTAAGTTTCCTTCATACAACTGTTACACAAACTAATGTAAGTATACTCCTTTTTCCACCAAGATGCATTTGAAGTTTTTGAGGTATGCCTATTCATTACACTTGAAGAAATTTTTAGTCGAAATTTTTTAAAAAGATGGGTTGCCTGGAATTAAGTAGATCAAGCGTAGACCAAATATACATAGCTCGAAGAGATATAAATATTTAAAAAAAATTAATATACAAATACTTGGTGTAAATGCTCATGGGGTGGTCCAGGGTGGGTCCAAACCCAAAAACCATCACCGTGGATCCGCCACTTGTCGGGGCATAAAATATTGTTTTTTAAATATAAAGATCTAAATCTAACGCAAGAAAATTCACAAATGAATTTGTATAGAACATTTTATTCGTCTCGACTGTTTTTTGACAGCTTGAAAAAAAAAAACAATACATAAGAAAACGAGCAAGTTAGTAAGGGATAAAAGGGAACAAATGATGAAACTCCATTTTGTTTTGATGCATTTTCTTTGTTTGGTTGTTTTTTATGAGATTCTTCCCTTGTCCTTTACATATATGTTACAACATTATGCATAAAATAATATATCAATGTAAATTTATTTTTCAACTCAATTTATTTAACAAAATTTAATTATTACAAAAAAAAATTACACTGGAAAACAGTGAAATATTAGTCATGTTAACTATGCATACCATTTAAATGTTAAATTTAATCATCATATCTTCGTATAAAATGTATTGCCAATGGGCCTTGTACTTCAGTAACCAAAGGTTATTAAGGCACACATTAATTTCTTTTGTTCAATTAAATCTATATTTATAGAGTAAGTATACGCCTCAGTGCACCACCGCAGTATGAAGCATCAAATGACAGAAGTCGTGTCAAAAATTGAAAATTCATTTTTTTTTTTTTATTTCTTCTAGGAATATAGACAAAGCTTCAAAATAGCTATCAACATATTTTTCTGATTAATCATTTGATTTAAAGAGGCTCTTCAAAGTTTGACAATTTTTCTATGGAATAGAAATTCACAAATCTGGAACAAATCTATATGAATTTCTAGTACATTTTATGCATCACGGATGTTTTTTGACAGCTTCCAAAAATGTACAAACAAACAGTGACAGCATCAGTTAGTATAAGAGAGAAAGAGAAGCAAATAATAAAACTAAACGCCATTTAATTTAACGTTATTTCTTTTTTTTTTTAATTAAATCGATATTTATAAAGTAAGTATACGCCATAGTGTACCACAACACTGTTGGCTATTAAATGACAAAAGTAGTGTCAAAAATTGAAAATTCGATTGTTTTGTTTTTAATTTCTTCTAGGAATATCGACAGAGCTTATAAAATAGCCATCAACATATTTTTCTGATTAATCATATGATTTATAGAGCTCTTCAAAGTTGAACAATTTTGCTTTAGAATAAAAAAAAATGCGAGTTCTAAAAATAATTTTTGTTTGAGAAAATATGGCTTCCTTGTTTAATAAAATATATTTTAATTGGGTATATAAATACATATATTATTAGCCGTTTTTTATTATGACCCATGATCCATATGGATCATCTTGCAAAAATAAAACAACCTCATAGTGGCGAGAATCAGCAGCCTGTTATCGGATCATGGAAAGTGAACCCGATAAAGAGCAGGTTCATGTGTTGTTGTTGTTATGTATGTTATTATATATGTAGAACAAATTCTGATAATAAAAAATGGCTATTATAATTACATATATTCATATATTGTAGGTATTTTAACAATGATAACAATAAATCTGGCCAAAAATAATATTTTTAAAATTTTCGTCCAGTTTTTGGGGATCGCATGAAGATCCTAATAAGTCTAGATAGTTCTAAGGCAGAAATTACCAAAATCTTAAGACTTAAATATTTGTTAAATCACTGCGAATTATCACTGAAAATTTTTGCACTTCTCGGAGATAAAAGAATTTTTTTGAAAAAAAATATGCCCCCAAGCTCACAAATGGTTCTTAAATTAAAAAAAAAACCTTCTGTTGAATTCTTTTTTTTTTTTTGAGAAAATCATATTTCAAAACAATATTTTTAAAACACTTTGTAAACAATTTTGTATTAAAATTAAATTTTGCATTCTTTAGGAATTTAGTGATTCATGTCTTGTTTGCGTGTATTTTCGCCCATGTTATGCATTTCGAACGAAATCGAATTGAAATCGATTTTCGGTTTCACACTCAAAATGAAATTCCATATTTTACAATTCGTTCGTTTTCGAAAATTTCGCAATTAATTATTACTGTCAAAATTGATGGTGCATCTATTTTTAAATGTTTTGCTAAGTTAAATTAAACTTTGGATGAAATTGGATGCAGAATTATTGGCATTTTTTAAGAGAAAAAAGAAAGTGAAAATCGGAGAAAAAATTAGACGAACAAGAAAAATCTTATAATTGATTATATAGCGTGAGTAATTTATTATGAACTAGCTGACCCGCCCCGGCTTCGAACGGGCTTGCAAACCCAATTATCGTACACAAATTTGAAAAAGAAAATATAAATAAATAATATTAGTGTTCTTTCTTAGGCAGGCAATGACAATCACCCCAATGATTAAATCTGCCAGCTTATTCCATATTTGGAACTCTAGAATCTGTGAATCCAAGCACTACTCACTATGCATACATTTATTTTACTTTTATATTCGCACCAAAAGTGTTGCGGTTCGAAAACAAAACATTAATTTGGTACGCAAGGGCTTTGAAATAAATGTGAAAAGTCCTCGATTCCCCGGGAGTCAAAAATGTTATTTTGATAATTCTAAAAGCTGTAACCCATCCGCTTCGCTGAGCTTCTTGAGTAGTAGCTACGTTTTATTATCGCCAATAATACATGTGGTTTACCATATGAAAATAAAGCCATATGGATTCTAATAAAAACAGTGTTGTATGCCCTTCTCTTTTTTGCTTGGGTTTCATGTAGATACTGTCTTTTTTCTTTACTTTCTATTTCGGACTACCTTACCATTTGCAAAACAGAAAAGCCCTCTAGGTACCTTCCCATAAAATTAAAAACTAATTTCTGGATCCGTAAATGAAACCTCGATGGTAACCGAGATACAATGTTGTTTCCGATCCAGACCCGAGGATAATAAAACGCGGCTAGTATCTTATAACATATTCAGTTCAGACTTTTGAACATGCGGAATGACAAAAATCCACACAGGCATACTTCACAATTAGAATTTCAAGTTGAAATTGAAAGAGAATGATACAACTTATTGATTTGAAATGTTTAAAATCGGAGGGTATTCTTTTCAATTCATTCCAACCGCGATCCAGCCAATGGCAATGAGGTTAGCTTTATATAAGGTACCATCTACCTTCAGCAGAGAGTGGTTAAGGGTTCACTCATGAATTTTGCTTTTCGCATGACGTATAGTTGAAAATTTTGACAGCAATACTTAAAAAATTTCTGAGTAAATATATAGGTATGTCTGAAACTGAGATTGCTGAGATCTAGAATAGCGGGTGTTGCTTTCATGCACAACATATCACACTGTTTTTTGTTTTGAGTATGTACAAACCCGATCGTATTCGAATGCAACATTGTGTCAAAATTTCAAAGCAATCGGTGAAGAACTTTCGGAGATTAGCGGTAAGGAACAAACGTACATTTATATTTTTATTTATATAGATTGTTTATTCTTTAATCGTATGTTCTTACAATTTTTTTAAATACATAATAATAAAAAAAAAACTACTAAAAATAACAAAAAATTAAAGTTTGTTAACTTTTTGTACCAAGAAATAAAAAACTAATCGCAATGCACCAATTTCACAAAGCATAAACAAAGTGGATGGAATTCGTTCAGAAAATTCTTTCCTATTCTTTTATTTCTTCTAACTAGTGCCGTGCAGTTCAGGTTGCAATTAAAAGACCTTAGGTCTTACAAGCATATACCTAGTTAAAATTATTAAAAAAATAAATGGAATGAAACGAAACGAAATGCAGAAAATCAAATTTGATTTTCGAAATTCTAATTTCGAAATTAGAATTTCTAATGAATTGTAGAACACAATGTTACAAATGTCAAAGTAGAGTTGATATTTGCCGGTGACAACGTTTGTCACGCGCCGTTGATAGCTTTTGCGACAACTTGTAGGTAACTATAAGTAATTATCAGAGCCACTTTTTACAAGAAGGATAATCATAGGCGTGTTTTATTGGGAATCTATAGATAGTACAGTAAGAAATTTCCAAAAAAACGCATCGGTAGTACCATGTTTTTATATTTCACATTTGGTACAGTTGAACACCTGTCAGAATAATTTGAAATTAAAAAAAAATCCATCCACAGTAGGATTCTACTTTAGCTTTTATCGGCCGTAATTCTACTGGCGATAATGCATGTAAAATCCTACTATACAACGGATAGATTTTCCAATAAAACAAGCCTAATATTTAGTCGCATATATATTTTTTTAAAATTAATTCTCCAGATAGAATAAACGGTGGAAGAGCGACAGAATGGGTATGAATGAAATCGTGTAATATCTACTTCGGCGAGTAATGCTAGGAAAAGGGTCAGCTGCCATTTAGTTATGGTTTTGTAAAAAGGGAAGACTAAGGCAAGAATTTTTAGACTTTAGGAAAGTAATCCGCTTCAAAGCGAAAGAATATTTATTTTGAATAAGAATAATTCCAAATAACCGTATATAAAAGAAACAATATAGAGACGGCCAACAAAGAAGAACGAAATAAATTCAAAACAGAAGTAGACGGACGTGTACTGATTCTACCGCCCTATAGTCAATGTGCTACCCTAGACAATATTGCCCACAGGCAGGTCCGGAACCGCATTAACTAAAATTTGTATCTTCAATTTCTTTTCAAACAATTGATAATTTTCGAGATCTATACAAATCTAAATTGTATCCCTCTAAAAATTTAAACGTCAAAACTTAAGGTACTTTCTAGGAAAGCTCTCCACCGAAATTCAGATTAATTTTTCAAATTTTTTTGAGCTATTAGGACATAATCTATAAATGTACATACATACAAAGACGATGACCTTAAAAGGATATCAACATTTACTAGAGAAAACTCTTCAAGACCCCGTCCCACAATTTGGCAGCAATATTACCAAAATGACAGAGGTCAAAAAAAAATTGTCGAAATCTCAAAAAAATAATATTTACCTACTCACAAACAAAAAAAACTCCAAGCCCCCACACACCAAGTTAATAAATCGATTGATAAATCAATGGTTCTAGAAATTAAAAATAAAAAAAAAATACCTTATTGTTACAATTCTAGGAATGAACAATGAAATATGTATGTGAAATAATTTCATCTTTCATTTTCTAGGTATAAGCGCAGACAGACTATATTGAATAATTGAATACACTGATAAATTCAAATAATTAATTTTCTATAGAAAACAAAAAAAAAAAACTACCCTAATCATTCTCAAGTATTGCATCATGTCAAATATTAAATATACCTACATATGTATGTACACACACATCATCTGACGTCAGAATCAACACAATCAATTCATTTTAATTTTAATTTTGTTTTTCATTGAGTTCTTTCTTTAACATTGTTTCGTTTTCGCTATAATATTCTTTGTTGAGCATTGTTTGATGTGTGTTTATAAGAAAATAAAATGTATTTATAAAATTTAAATATATCTACTAGATATACAAGTTTTGGCCGCCAAAAAAAAATTTGTTTTTTAATGTTATACAGGGTGTTTTAAAATATACTCTGTATATAAATCAATAAGAAAAGAAAATCGACTAGCGGTGGAATGTTTTTGCTCTTCTAGTTCAATGCTATTAAAGCCCTGCAGTCCTATATGTAGGGTAAATGTGGGTGAGATGGCATACCTTTTTTATTTTGTCAATATCTTCCAAAATAAAAATGTTTTGTTTTTTTAATTTCATATAAATATTCCTTATTTTATTACATAAGTAATATTAACATTACAATGTTTTATAAATGTAATTTCTATTTTTAATATACAAAATTAAAAAGTATTAAGAAAAACGATCTCCCCCTATAGGGTGGGGGAGATGGTATACCCAGGTGGGTGGGATGGCGCATATATGATAAACAAGGGCCAACGAAGTTAAGCACATGACCACTAGCGAAACACTGATAGTAACTAGTAAACGTTTGATACGTCCATTTAAACTTCTTCACTTGTGCCAAAAAAATTTCAGAAAAACAACGCTTCATATTTTGAAATATTTGAAATAATAATAAGTAATTTATCGGGTGAGATGGTATGCGACCATAGTACACAAAAATGAAAATGTGTGAAGTGGAATGCGCCAACTCACCCTCAAAAAAATGCACCATCTCCCCCTCTTTGTCATATTACATTTTTCTAAAGCACAAAATAACACCCGTTGCCACTTTTACAAAATTCTAATAGAGAGTTCATAGACAATACTTTTTTGTATGTATTGATATATCATAGACATCCAACCAACAATCGTCTTACAAAAAAAACCGGAGCAAAAAAGAGTGCAAAAAAATTTTTCCAAAAAAATACCTACCTGATTTTAATTTCAGATTTTTTTCTTTTTTTGCAATACAGACAAATCGGTAAATACTGGCTACTTCAATTTAAAATCATAAAATGCATAGAAAAAAGGTTTAAAAGTTTTGATTGAATATTAAATGTAAGAGATATTAAAGGTGCGCCATCTCCCCCACTGCGCCATCTCAGCCGCTTTTACCCTATGTAAAGCGAAACCATCCTGTTTTTTTTAGGTTGAACTCGACTTAATTCCTGAAACATGTTTTTCGATTAATTTAAATATCAAGTTAAATTTAGATAAACTGAAGAGATTTTTTTTGGCTTGAAGATGTCTAAATTGTAACGGAAGTGAACTAATGAGTTCATATATTATATTCACAGAATATTCATAATTAAACAAAATAATTTGAGTTATCTTTAAATATATGATACCTCCTTTAGATAAATAAGTGCATCGAATTTTAACAATTTTAGTTCAATTTCTTACCGAATACGCTTCAATATCAAAGATTTAATTCTAGTTTTATATGTTAAACATAAAAATAAGGAAATACCTAACTAAATATACGAAAGGTTTCATTCGGCTAAGCGAAATTTAAAATTTTGGGGTTGGGTGCTATAAAATAGAAAAGTTGAATAATTTTTGACCTAACGGTGGACAAACGAAAATTTTTGCTGGACAATCAGTATGGGCCGGTGGACAAACGAACGCACTTTGTTTCGGTCTTCTAAGTTGAAAATTGTGGGTAATAGGAAACTTTTTTAGTTTTGGGGGCGTTGCCATAAAATAGAGAAGTTGAATAACTTTTGATGTAGGGGTCGAAAATTATTGTCTAGCCTGGACAAACGAAGGACAAACGATTGTGATAGATTCCATTCCGGTAAGAGCAGTTTTTATTTTTCATCTTTTGAGCTATAAAATAAATAAATTGCATATTTTCTTTACTATAAGGGTGGACAAACAAAATAAAAAAAAAAAACAATACAAACATATATATGCCAGTAAGACCTAGGGTCTTATAAATTAAATTGTTTGGTGGACAATCATAGGGGAGCAGTGAACAATCGAACTCACTTGGCTCCATCCTCCTAAGTTTTCAATTGAGGTTGGTAGACAAAAAAAGACGACTTTTAAGGTTTTTTGATAGTTGCTATAAAAAAGAAATGTTAAATAACTTATGAACGTAGGATGGACAAAAGAAATTTTTTGGTAGATAATCAGTATCGGCCGATGGAAAAATGAATGCAATTGGTCCCATCTCCCTAAGTTGTCAATTGTGGGCGGTAGACGACTTTTTAGTTTGTGGAGGTGTTGCTATAAAAAAGAAATGTTGAATAACTTTTGAAATAAGGGTGGAAAAATGAAAATTTTCGGTGGATACTCAGTATCGGTTGGTGGAAAAACAAATGCACCATGTCCCATTCTCCTAAGTTATCAATTGGGGACAGTAGAAGACTTTTAAGTTTTTGTAGGGGTGTTCCTATAAAAAAGAAAAGCTTAATAACTTTTTTCCTGGGGGGCGTGGACAAACGAAAATAGTTCCTGGACAAACTATAGACAAATGAATCTGATAAACATATTTCGACCCAAAATTTTGAGGACGGTGTTCTGGCTTCACACAGATAAAATATATGCACAATGCACATGCCAATTTATAACAGTTCTTTTGGTACGCGTATTCTTTTATCGGCGATAAACATGTTATAAATTGGCTTGTCTCTATAATGTTCTAAATAAAGAACGCGGAGACAAGAGAAATGCCAATTTATAACATTGAGAACAGTTTATTGCAATTAAAAGTGGGTGTGTATAATATATTAAAAAGCTTTACACGACTTGATTGAAATTTCCGGAAGACCAAATATGCCCACCGAGGGAGGCTTCTGGCAATGCGGAGTCGCATAACTAGTACCTTTATTAACAAAACTGTTAGAAATTGTCATTTTTGTTTTCTTATTACTTTATTATAATGGATAGATTTCGCATCCGTCCCATATTTCAATTGTCTGTCCCGCCGTGATTTTAATTAAGAAATATGTATATGTACGTTCAAATAACCCGCAATTCATTTTTTTTTTGTATTGACAAAGTGAATGTTGAAGGTTAGTGTGATGCACCCTTCTTAGAAATTAAAATTTAAAGTTGGGTTATTCCTCATAATTTACATAACCACCTTTCTGAACAAATGTTGAAGTAATCTTGACTTTTGTGAAGAAACACAATTAATGACTTTCAGTGATCAAATTGCGATAAAATCAGAGATTGCATAAGAGTAAAAAAAAATTTGTAGATATAATTTACCTCATTCTAAGAAAAAGAGTATTTCTGGAATACAAATTGTGGAGTTTAGCTTGTGGTTGCCAGTTTCTTTAAAATTCCTCGATATTGAACATTGTATAAGCAACGAAATGCATATACCTATAAGGCTATACTGATAGTAAATTTCAAATAAATTAAAGGATACCGCGGTTAGAATTAGCTGGGGTAAAAGTAAAAGGTTTCCCTTGAAAATTAAGAACCGTTTACGTTGGTTAAAAAATTGTATGTATATACAGTAGAATCTCGAAAAGATGAATAGATGTAAAACAGGCCCGTTCATTTTTTCAAATTGTTCATCTTTTCGAGCATCAACATTTGGTTTTAAATAAAAATATTAAATATAATTTACTTAGCAAGTTAAAACAAGCCCAAAAGTATCATTAACAAAAGTAGATAACATAAATATAATACGAGGGACTAAAGCCAAAGAAAAGTAAAAAACTTAAGTTGGACGTTCATCTTTTCGAGTAGGTACAAAATTTCCACTCGTTCATTTTTTTGAGCACTGAAGGATGAAAATATTTTGTTCACCTTTCCGAACTGTTCATCTTATAGACTCGTTTCCAAGATTCTACTGTACATGGTGACTGGTGTCACAAAAGTAACAGAATGACTTTATATATCAAGGTAATATTTTTAGTACCTAACTTTAGATGAAGAATTTAATGGTGAGATTAGTTTTAATAATGACCTTTAAGGTCAATTTTTTGTTTTAATGGACTTTTTTTTTAATGGAAATGTAAATTGGATATACCCAGCGCGAAATTTTACATTTTAACCTTAAAGTGCACTCTTAGGTCAATTATAGTCAACTTTTCATTGGAAATCTTTTTTTGTATGGCATTGGGAATTGGATAAAGCGCGAAATTTTACGTTGAAACATGTACCTACTTAGACAGTTGATACATTTTAACCTTGAAGGTTACTCTAAGTTCAATAATAATCATCATCATCATCATCATCATCATCATCATCATCATCATCATCATCATCATCATCATCATCATCATCATCATCATCATCATCATCACATCACATCACAATATAATAAAACGACAAACACGAATTTTGGGGTACCATTTACGCGGTCTACAAAAGCCGAAAGTATATAAATTATATATCGATGGAAAGGTTTTTTTGCACAGAAGTGCACAAAGCAAAAATTTATTAAATAATTTTACCATAAAGACTAAAAAACAATAAAGTAAAATTGCATTATAAGTGCGAGGAGAGCGAGAACCATAGCAAGAGCCAGAGCGAGACCGAGTATTTGTTCACAACACTTATTATATTTTCGTTAAATGCAATGGTTCGTGCATTTAATATATTCATTAAGATGGTTAGTGAATTCGAGTGAGGGATTTTTGTGGGAAGAATTTTATTTCTGAGGATTTTTATCTGTTGTGTTTGATTTTCGGCCGTTGGTCGATTTAATGCGAGGAAGCATAAATCATGTATAGTTGTAGGTATATTGGTTTTGCATGGAAATATTCTGCAATCTATTGTGTCTCTCGCTCATTGGTGTTGTTTTTAAATTGAAATAAAATGTGAGCAAAAAAGGAAGAATGCTTTCAATTTGTAGATGTAGAGTGAGGGATGTTAAAGCTGAGGCGTGGAACAATAACTTTTTATTTATATTCCTCGCTCCAATTCACTAACCATCTTAACCAATAGATATATTAAATACACGAATCAATGTATTCGACGAGTTTTATTTTCGATATAAATTTAATTGGTCTTTATGACTATTTCGGGGATGGTCTTGGGACCAGTGGTTCTGGGATCGGCTTAAACCAACCCGACAGCGTTCAATGCTGCAGGAAATAATAATAAGTAGCTCATATAAAATAACTACCTCAGTTTTTCTCTACGCTAAAGATTGCTTTTAAACGATGGAATTATTCTTGCGATTTTTTACTTAATGTTGGAGTATCCACATCCAAAAATCGTATGCATCGAAAAATAAAGTTTTCTAGAATTGCATGTGAATTACAATATATTTTCTAGAAGTTGTTTTTCAATTAGACGATAATGTTATTAGCACTCGAGTTTCGGGGGCTGGACGTACTAGTAATTATAATAAGCCCACAATCACCCGTGCATTGAAGAAGAAGATTAACATTAACGAAATTCACCAACTTTAATCCAAAATGTTCATGGTCAAATTCGATAAAAAAGAGCAAAGCCGTGGATGCCATTTGTTCGATGTCTCGCGGCTCCAAGTTTAACTTACAAAACTCCCAGCCATGCCACTACATGTGCATACCTACATAACCTTAAACCATTATATCAAGTAGGTACACATGACAAAACTGTGCTTTTATTTAACTTCAAATCCTCTTTACATTGCCCCCTTTCTCAAAGCCTTTTTAAGCTTATTTACCTACCTACCTACATACATATTTATAATCTTTGATCAACCCCCTTTTTGAACACACACAAATCTAGGGTGGTTCCTTGTTCCTATACCTAGTGCCTGAAGCCGTGATAGGGGGCACTGTTTCACTTTCGTTGACCACTTAAAGTTCAACTATCAGTCATAATTTTCTTATATTTTCTCTTGAAATTTGTTATTATTTTTTTTTTATATTTTTTAAATTGTTTTAAAGATAGGTAGGTACCTATTTGTGACGTAAGTTATGGTCCTCTACCCACAGAAAAATTGCTATTGAATATTATAAATTGATAAATGAGAACTTTAAGTGGTCACTGAAAGTTGAATAGCGCCCCTATGAAAGCTTCAATTTGGAATTAAAACGAGCACTCCATGTAATATATTATCCTCTAAGGGTAGTGGGTACAATACAAACAAAATATCACCTATATTTATTGATAGATAAAAGACGGGATTATAATAGAAATATTAACTGTGTTTTAATTTCCCCCAGATCCGAACCAGATTGGATTTGCTTACCAAATTACATGTACCTAGGTAGGTATTACAAAAACAACACAAGAACCAACTTTGTTTTGGATTTTGAACACACACCCTTAATTTTTAAATGTCATCAGTGGTGTAAAGAAAAAAGACAACGGGTTTATAATGTATACCTAGAATCTAGATACAAAAAAAAAGAGTTGGGTATATTATAACAAGTTGTCACTGAGATCCTGAGTTGTTTTATTTTCTGATCTGGGTTGGATCTGGGGGAAAATAAAACACAGAGCTATTATGCCTGTTTGGTAACTTTTTTTTCAACAAATTTCCCAAAAACTCAGTTTTTTTCTATGGGTTTTGACAGCAAATTGTGGAATTTTTTGAAAATTTGTGCAAATTCGCAAGAAATTTCACGTTACCAAACAGACCAATTATAATTCAACTTTTGAAATTATTGAAATCTACCTACCCTTAAATTCATTTCCATCAGCTGATGCAATAGAAGAATCAAAAAGAACAAGCAGTATAACTCGAAATAGGTACATACATACATGTATACGTACACAGAGTAGGTAATAAAAAAATATTCCATTCACCTACACACAGGGTTTGTAATGAATCATCAGTCAATATGACATATGAGATGATGTTATGATGACATTTTACACAGCATTACACAGCAAACGAAAATCACAAAAAAATTAAAAAAAAAAAAAAAAAAAAAAAAAAAAAACACAAAAACACAAAATTCAACCAACTAACCTTTTTCGTCCTTGTTCTTCAACTTCGTCCTTTTTTGTTTCGTTTTTCTCACAATAAATAATCGAAAGTTAAAAAAAAAGTATTCCACGTAAGCAAACGAACATACAAAAAACAACACAGCGAAATAAATAAACAAACTCGTCTTCCGTCCCGTTTTTTTTTTGCTGTTCCAACACTTGTTGTTTTGTTTTATTTATTTGTTTTTTTTTTTAACATAAAATTTGGTAAGAGTATTCCCCTTATTCAAAATTAAGCTTTTGCCGTTTCTTTCCCCACCTTCATTTAATAACGATGAAGCAAAGCAAAAACACAAAAAAAAAAAAAACACTTTTGATTGGCCTATTCAGCAAGTGTAACACAAATTTGTGTACATATTTTTGCTTATAATTGCCGATTTAAAAATACGGTAAAAAAAATTAAACAACACTTTTAACCAATTACCATCATGGATTTGTATTAGGTATCTAGGTATATACAGCTGGCTATTTCCAGATTTCAGTGAACATAGTCATACGACTCACTATTAACAAACAAACACAACAACAGAAAAGAACACTGGAAAAATTCACCCGAAAATATTTTATTAAATAAAACTTGTTTTTTTTATTATTATTATTATTGTTTTTTTTTTTTATTTCTTGCTTCACACACTCATTCATATGACATAAAATATTTCTCTCTGCTTTGGGGAGGTATTGTTTTTTGTTGTATTGTTTTGCAAATTCACAACGAGGTTTAGAGAAGTTAGATTTTTGTTTTACCTAAATTTAAAAACAAAACACTTCCTTAGTGTTTTTAAAAATTAATTCTTAAAAACCAGTGTTTTTAAGGTACTTGAAAGTTTCAAGGGTGTAAGATGATTTTGGGGTTGTTTTGAAAAACCCATGAACTTTACATCAGGTTGACACTTTTGCAATAATTACTTTTTTATCACAAATTCTTTAAATAATTAGTTTTTGGAAAACGCTTTTATTTTTAAATTTAATGTAGATATTTTTTCCTTACATAAAGAACTAACACAAAAACACGCGTGGTTATTTTGTATTTTTTTTTTTTTTTATAAAACAATTTTTTTGATAAACAAATAAAATTTTGAAAAAAAAACTTTGTTTTTTCACAATTTATTGAAATAGTTATCGATATAGATAGTTTGTTTATTTTTTATTTATTTTGTTTTATTTAAATAGAATTTGAAATTTTATTTCTTTATAACAGAATAAGTTGCAAATCTCGTTTAGCACTGACAAACGTTCTTGACCGATTGGTGAAAAGTTTTCATTTTGCACAAATACATTGTGAATTTTGATTGAATTCGAGAGCTTTTTTTAGGTCGTGCTTTTATTCCCTCAGAGACACTTCTGTAAGTCTATCTCTAATATCTATATCATTCATTCATTCATATACAGCTGAGATGTAGGGGTGTGTAATGTGGCAGATGGCAGAGTTGCCGTTGAAAATGTTTGAAAATTCGCAAACAAAGAAATTTATTTATTTTGATATTTTTTGGTTATATTATGGATAAATTGAAGGGAGTTTATTTGGCGCGTTCAGAAAATAGTGAGTAAGCGAATCCAAGATTTTTTTTGTTCCTCAGAATTTTGACAGCAAAGCTGAGAAATTTTGCTTAGGAATCCTGATAAGGTAACTGAGATTGCTGAGATCTCCGAGATTTCATTTTCCTGAACATGCCTATTCTAAAGTTCATATACGTAGCTCTGTAAAAATAGACATATTTTAGTGAGTACTCGCGAGTGTTGGAAAAAAAGGAATTCAAGGTCAAATGTCTAAGATATCACGATTAAAAAGCAGACCAAATGTCGAAAACATCGGAAAATTAGAAAAAAAAAGTTCGAAAAATTATAGGTATTAAGGGTTTTTATTATTGAATCAGCTTAGTTTTAGTATTCTAAAAATTTTGTGCAAGTTTCTCATCGATCCGAGCTCCACGTCATTAATTTTCAGGGAGCCAAAGGGGGTTTTCGCTGATGTGATAGGTCCTGCTAAAATGGAGAACGTAAAAAATGATTCTGAAACTTAGTAAAATCGTTTATTAGAACAAAGGCTCTCCCAAACCAACACGAAACATTCGCCGACGACAGATTTTTGTTGTTGTTTAGCGTTGTGTATTTGTCATATTTTGTGTTATTGTGAATGATTCGCTACGATTTCGCGTTGGTTTGGGAGAGGCTTAAAGAATGAAATAGTTGGAAAATGTTTTTTTTTGGATAGGGGAAAGGGGTAAACGTTAATTGGGTTCAAATTACAAAAAACTCGAGAAAAGGTTTATTAATGAAACTTTGAGAAAGATGACTCGAGAATATCTATGTTGGTGATTCTTGCACTATTATTATTCTTTTCACTTTTACATCTAGCTTCGAGGAGTTGAGTGGAAATCATTTTGTTTGTATGTATTTATATTCAACTATCAATATTTCAGCGATAAAAGTAAAACTGTTCTTTCTTTGTAAAAATTACTGAAATTATTTCTGAAATGAAGTAAGTAAAAAATTATACTTATAAATGCGATCATACCGAAGCTGTGAATTCGCGGTCCATTTTCGCAGCTTAAAACGACGTCGTACGCGATTGCATTTTCTTTAATATTTACGATACAAAGGAATCAAGCTGGAAATAGTCGATTTTAAGTCAATTGAATGACAAAATACTCAGTATGCGTTAAAATATGGTTTTTGCCCCATCTGACTAGTTAATATCTTTCAAATATTGTCAAAGAATGGGTATGACGTCAACGGCTTAAAAGCCATCAACAAAATTATATTAAATTTTTTGCCCCTGAACTTTTCTGATTAGTCAATGGTCATCTAATCTGTGCCTACGTTCTGTAACTCTCGCATCGTTAAAATTGGTCGAGAATCGTTGAAAAATGGAACAAAACTCATACGATTTGTTTCAAATTTCAACGTTTCTCGACTGATTTTGTCAATGCGAGAGTTACAGAACGTGGGCACTGATTTAGATTATTAAATCAAACACAAAAAATACCAAAAAAAATGTAATGTGAAAACTTTTACACAGACTCCTCATAATATTTCACCAACCAGACTTGTAAAAGAGTGCAGTCTTTAAAAATCATTTATTAAATTCAATTCAAAGAGTGCATTAATTGATTTCACTTTGAGACTTAACACTTCAAACTATGCAATCATCATTCATATCAATCAAAAATATTGCAATCATTTTTTTTCTCATTTATTTACAGCAATCAGTTGAATGCAATCTTTTGGGAATTCATGCATTCTTTTGCAATTTTAAGATTCTTTAAAATGATTTTATGCAAAAGAATGCAAAAGATTACTAAAGAATGCAAAAGAATGCATGTACTCCCAAAAGATTGCATTCTTTTTGATTCGAGTGAATGATGATTGCATAATTTGAAGTTTGAAGTGTCAGAGTGAAATCAATGAATGCAACCTTATTATTGAAGTCATTTACGATTGCAAATAAAAGATTGCATTCTTTTACAAGCCTGATATCATCCAACAAGAAAATCAACGCAAAATACCTGGACGTGACGGAAAATTTTGCATTGACGAGTGATTACAGTCAACAAAAATAATGAACACGTTTAATTTAAAAGTCGTGACAACGTTGACAATTAAACGACGCGACGTGGTGAAAAATTGGACGTTATTTTGACGACATAGATTCAATGCGTTGGCCATATTTGCCTTGACTGTCTTTCTATTCGTAGCTTAATAAACTCTTACCATATGTAAAACATTTTTTTTTTAATTTTTCTGGTTGAGATCGAAAAGTCGCTTTAAAAGCACAACGGTAACTCTTGCCACTACTGGCAGCTGGGTTCTTTGTATTTTTGCTTTTCTTGTTTTGGCGAGAGTTCTTTATTTATTTATTTTCATGTTCTCATTCTACATACTTTACTTTTAATATGCGGATTGGGGGTTCGTTGGTGTTTTTTTTTTGTGTTGTATTTATTCTTGTATTGTGTGGTCTGATATCGTTTATTTGTATTTTCTATCGTTTTTGTAGTATTAATATGTCTGTATAGAGGTATAAAAGCTTTTGTGTTTGATTAAACGACTTGTTATCAATTTCATTTTGGGTAAATTTTTGGTTTTAGATGGTACAGTTTCCATTATATAGGTACCTATTTGTGTTAATGCCTCTTAATTTGCTCTTTTGTTAGTGGTTTCTTGTGATGGTAGGTATACAGTCCGATTTTGACGTAAAGTTTAAATGCATCTTGATGACAGTTGAAAATTGAAATATAAAAATATGTATAAAATAAAGTTGTTTTTTTTTGTTTATGCATATACCTATACCGACAATGTAGAATCACAAGTGCCTATGACGTGTGAGAAAGAGTGGGTGCTTTTTTATTTGTCTAGCAAAAAAGATTCGATAAATATGTATGTATGTAGGTAGCTAGGTTTAGGTATGAGTATTTACTTAGAGAGGGTTGTTTTGAATTGTGGTACAGTTGGTCAGTGTTCTTGAATTTTGATATTTTTAAAGATGTTTTGGAATGAAAACAATTTTGAAAATGTAGGTAGGTAGGTAGGTAGATGCATTGCATACCTAACTGATTAATGAAATTTGGAATTGTAGCTTTGTACCTACATCTACCTACCTATCCAGAGAATGATTGGTTCGACTAGGTAGGTAGGTACCTTCCTAGGTATTTATTATTTCCATTCGGAATAATAATAATTTCAATGTAATGTGTTGAATTTACTTTAAAATCATAAGCTGGTAGGTACCTACCTATACCTACCTACCTATATGTACATCATATTGCCAATGTGTACAGCTGAATTAATTCATAGGCCAGGTGCAGGTCAACTTAGATTCGACCGTTTCGAATGCAATTTCAAATTCAAACAAAATGTTAAGTACCTAAGTAGGTAGGTACCTATGTATGCATCTATCAACATAAAAAACCTACCTCCTTTAGAACGCTGATATTGTTATTATCGCCCCATTTTTGTTCTACAGTAAATTAAAATTTGTGAGTCTAACAAAAAGTAAACCCTCGAATAAGCTATACCACTGAGGCTGGGAAATACATACATACCTACCTACCTACATTTTCAAATAATAGGTATAATGATGTAAAAGTATACATAAGCAATATAGGTAGGTACCTACATACATTTTTACTAAAAAAATGTAAACATATCGATTTTTAGTCCCTTAATACATATTTACATATAGCATTCCTTCTCACTATACCAACTTATTAGGTATACAGAATAAAGTACCTAGTAGCTAAGACATAAGAGGGATGACGAATTTTGACACACCTACATAGTTTTATTGTGGTTTCAATTTTGTTGTTATTCTCGATATTCATAACAAAACTAAAAGGAATAAGGAATACAAAATGTGAGACTTAAAATAAGGTGACCATATTATATTTTTAGGAACGCAACCGGAATAAAAAGAGAAGTGGCGAACATTTTAACAACAACCAAAGCAGGGTTGTAAATATTTAATTACATACAATTAGGAACCTATTTATTAATTAAAAACGCATTGAATGGTGTTAAACTGTGCAAAAAATTTGTATAGAAATCAAGTTAGCAAATACCAATTACTTTGTGTAATTTGTAATAAAAAACAAAATCAATTATCTACAATGAGTAACGAATAATGGGTACCTAATTATTTTTTTAAATAACACATTACAAAGAGTGATAAGAATTATTTTAATTTTTTTAAATAACAAATTACAAAGAGTGATAAGAATTATTTTAATTAAGAGTAATGGGTAATACAATTTTTTAACTTAAAATTTGTTCGAAAATACTTTGAAGCACAATTTGTAAGAAAGGAATGAATTTTCAAAAGCTATCCCCTTTAATAGGTATAGGTAGGTAGGTATAAACACTTTTTGTGATTTATCAGAAAATTCAAAATACAAATAAAAACGCCAAATTGTGTTTCGACACGGCTGCTTCGCGAAATTAGGCCCCAGGAAATAAGGTCCCGAAGAGAAAATTAAAAAAGAAGCTTGGTGCAACCCACACTGGTAACTTCCCGTTGGTTGCCTTGGAAACTGGACACCCGACGTTTATTTTTGTAATAAAATTCAAAATCTTCAAAGATATTATCAGATGTTCAATATGCGATCAAGTGAAAAACAAAATTGGGGAGTGTTATATTTAGCAGTATCTTATATCTATGTACATATTTTTGAAATGATTTTTAAAGAAAAAATTAAATAATTCTAAATTTAAATCCACTGACAGATTCGACTACCAAGTCGTTGTCGTATTTTTATCAAAAAAAATCCCATAAATTTGGCCCTCTCCAGTGATGATTGGATTATTTAAAATACACGGATCTTCGGATACACGGATACACGGACACACGGACACACGGACACACGGACACACGGACACACGGACGCACGGACGCATGGATGCACGGATGCACGGATACACGAAATACACGGATTCAAATCCGGATATTATAAGAACACGTGTATCCGTGTTTTTAAATATCCGTGTAATAGGGAGCTCTAGTAAAAACCCTATCATGTTATGTTATTTTGTTTATTATAAAATTATTGCGGGGTCGATGACAGTTTATTTTAGAGATATAGATATAGATAGAGCTGAAAAACATTTTTTTAACAATTGTATTTTATTGTGTTGTATTGCCTCCCCTAAGGGTTACAAGTCTCCCATCCGTCCCTTCTTACTCATTCTCGCAACCTCTAGTGGCTTTATCCATTCTTCTCCCCTCCCTCCTTCGTCCATTATATCTCTCATTTTTTCCCCTATTGATCTCCCTTCATCTCCACCTGACCAGCATCTTTCTATCACATGTTCCCACGTCTCTGGCTCACCTTCACACACTCTACACATTCTCTCTACTTCTTGTTTCCAATACCATCTTTCTTTCACCTCATTCCCTAGCCTGAATTTAGCTATACTCTTTGTTCTGTCTGCCTTCCATCACGCTTTCAAATATTGCGGGATCCCCTTGGTCATTACTTCCTTATACCACCTGTTATATCTGGATTCCATTATTAAATCCTTTTTCCTTCTCCTGCTCTCTTCTGTCATCCCATTATACTCTCTCGTATCCTGTCATACTGTCTTCTCTTTCTTCCTTTCCTCTCGTTCCCATTCTCCCTTGTTCCCATCGTGATTCTCTCTCTTTTCCACCTGTTAATAATTCCTCGCCCTTCTGACTGCTCTTATAGTTATCGTGAATTTAATTTATCTCTTTTGGTTTCCTCTCTCACCATGTATCCTGGAGTTTTCTATTCTAGCCCTAGTGTCCATTTGAGGTACCTCTCCTGCAATCTTTCCATTTCTTGTCTCTCCTCCCATTTTTTTTTTACAATTTTTAGTAGTTTTGTTTTGCTTTTTTTTTAAATAAACTGAAAATTGATTGTTTTTATAAACCCCATCAATTATTACAGCGTCGTGTGTAAAACAAAATTAGCCTGAAGTCATAATATCATTGTTTGTTCTCAAGATATTTTTAAATTCTTTCCAATTGTTCATTACGTTATTATGTGTAAAATAAAATTAAGCCGAAGTCATTAGCATTTCTTGTTCTCGAGACATTCGAGACGAATGACATTTTACAACCTTTATTTTTTAAATTGCGATAAAAAAAAATGATACCTAATTGAATTTTTTTAAAACTTTATGACGTTATTATCATTAAAATAAAATGTATTTAAAGTCCATTTCTCTATTCGTTCTTGAGATACCTACGGTGAACGAAAGAATGTATCACGAACGTATGAACGTACGTAAGTATAAAAATCTCTCTAAAAACGATGGATTTGGATTCTTGGGACCTCGAAACGTCGAGATATGTAAAAAATCGCAACAATTACAATAATTTGCAATGGGAAATTATTAAGGCCCCAAACCTTAAAAACAATAACAAAGAAAAATTGCAAATTTTGGGGTCTCATTTCATTTTTTTTCGTTGGAGCCATATTTCGTAATCATGTTGAATGACGGTGGGGGGTATTTTAGTTTTCAAAAATAAACTTCAATATGAAAAAAAAGTGTGAGTGCCGGGACTCACGGTTAAATGTGTAAACATACCTCACGTAACGTGGGGCTCGGAATCACATTCATATCACAAGATACGTTATGTTTTTTTCACCCTACCGCCAGTATAGATGTTTACACATCAAAAAAAAAGTGTGAGTGCCGAGACTCACGGTTAAGATGTGTAAACATTCGTAACGTGAATCACAATCACGATCACTAGATACGTTACGTTTTTTTTTCACCCTACTGCCAGTTTAGATGTTTACACATCAAAAAAGAAGAAATTGGGGTATTATTTCATTGAAAAAACAACACAAATATGAACAAAACAAATTGAGGTCTATTTCATTTAAATATTAGGCTTTTTTTTCATTTTCTTGGGGCCTTATTGCATGGGGCTTAATTTCATTGTGAGAAATGGACCCAATTGGCTTATTGCATTTCAACGTTTGGGGTTTTTTTCCTGGGGCCTGATGCCGCAGAGCGGCCTTGAATCGTAACGCAATATCTATAATAGTTTCTGAGATACAGATCGGTTGGCGTTTTTCAAAATGGTGGATTTCGACAAAATTATTCAGTATACGCACTTGACAAATATTTGTTCACAGTTGTGCATAAGGGTTATTCAATTGTTACGGGTGTGACACATGATACTTATTTTTTTATTAAATATTCACAGATTTTCTTATTCAATCTGAATGGTCTATAAAATCCATTATATGTCTTTCATTAAATTAATACAAATACCTACTTAAAGAATATACGTGATTCAGTTACAGGATCCATATCAGTTTCGTGTGATTTTGCTGATTTGCAATAAATTGGGTCATTAAATGTTCACGGGGTTTAAAATATTGCACGAATATTATGTGTCAGTTATTTTAACGAATTTAAACTGGAAGTTGATTTTTTAATTTAGTTTACTTATGAAAAACAAAATTATGAAAAAGTATCCAATGATATTAGTTGAAAATTGTTACAATTGTGACATGTTAATGTGACAGGGTGTGATCAAGTGATCAAGAACGAGTATTAGTTTTATGGAATATTATAATGACTGATAAGATGTTTTAATTTAAAGTGTTTTTTGGACTAAAAATCACCAATTTTCAATATGTTTGGATGATTCTTTGGAACAATTGGATTTGATCGATTTTTAACTTGGAAAAAGTTTAAGATTTTTGAAAAAAATCGTGACGGAGTATAATTTTAATGCAATTTTGTATACTAAAAATCAATTTTAGGAAACGAAAGTTTGGAATAATTTTCAGAACAATCTGGAACCAGTTTTTAAATTTCGGATTACTGAAGGGAAAGGAAGGGAAGGGAAGGGGAGGAGGGGATTGAAGTTTTATTTAATATCGTAAAAATATGTATTTTTTTTGGGATTTCTTATATATTTGTATGAAGTTATGCCTCAATGAGTTTTTTATCAATTTGCATTGAGGAATATTCTATGTTTTTGTTTTTGGAAAAACATCATGGGGTGGTGAGGTATCACTGTAAAAATATTTTTTTTTATTACAAATTTTTATTTCGAAATTTAAGAAGAGCGCTTCGATAACGAGGAAAAATTAAAATAATTTTTTTTATGCGAAAAGGGGCTCAAAAGAAGCATCTTCATTTATTATCGTAAAAAATGTTTTTGATTTGAAAATCTGTTATTTCTTATGTTTATTTATTAATTTTTTTTTATTAAGTTATATCGACTCGATTCCAAATTTTGTATTAAAGGGGCGGGGGACGGGGTGCATTTTTTATTCAATTTTTATTTTTATTTATCATCAAGTTTTCTAAGGCAAATATACATTAAACAAAAAATAAAAATATTGGAGAGCAGTTTTTACATTTTTGAAAATTTATTTGAAGTTTAGTTTTTTTTAACAATGGTTAGAACACTTTGATACCCAGAAAAAACTTCAAAACTAAGAATTTCGAAAAAAGGGGTCTAGAATTTTTTTCGAATTTTGCCCATAAGTTTTTAAATTTTTGAACATATGAGGTCCAAAAACTAAGAACAATGTTTAGAACAACTAGAACAAACTGCGGAACAACTTTCAAAAATTTGATTTTCAAAAAAAAAGGCCGGCTAAGTAAAAAGTGGTTTTTGGGTCTAACATTTCCATTTTTGAATAACTTCACCCACTCAATTACGACGAGTAGGACATCGTGTGGTATAATACAGAGCTAGCTTAAAACAATTTTCTCATTTTTAATTAAATATTTTTTTAGGACGTCAACTGTTGGCTGGTAACACTATAATCACATATTATGTACTTCATGTAGATATTTCTGTTTTGAGTATCCTTTTTCTAACATGAAATACGGATATTACACACTTTCACTAACTACCTATTTGTTGGTATGCATAACAAAGCAGTTGACATGCGCCAGACTTTTGAAAGAAGATAAATATCCATCCATAGAGAGACGCCATGAAAGCTTGTTGCCCTATACGAATGGCAAGAACAAGCTACAAGAGTAATAGAATTTTTGGGAATGAACCATGTAGGTATACCAATATCAAAATAAAAAATAAAAAAAATATTTTAGACGCCCACAGTTGAAGGTTGCGATATACGTAGGCGATGAACACCACTTGTTTTTCTTTTATGGTTTTCCATTAACTTTACTTTTCACCCCCTATATAACATTATGTATATCTATGTTCGTATGGGTATATATACATACTTCGAAATCTTTATCACATTTCATTATGAAAGCTAAGGAAAGTTTCAAGGCCACGGGCATGTTTGATGACCTTTTGGGAAATAATATATATACGCACCCTTGGAAGAGTGTGGGCGATATAGTCAAAGGACCCCCAACACAAATAAATAAATAGATTATATGAACACAAACAAAGAACTTAAATTTTCTGAATGAATTTGTGAAACTCGCATCCAATTTTAATGTAGGTATAATATATAAAAAAAAGTGAAAGTACGAGTAGTATAAGCAGTTAGGTATTTTTTATATGAATTTTTGGTATCGAGGAATTATTATTATCTGTTAAGGATTTTTGTATGTTCATATTGTAAGTATATCTTTGCTTTTAATGTCCTATTTGTTTATTTATAAATAACTTTGGAAAGACATTAAACGTTAGAGTAAATTCAAGTGGGTGTCTGGAAGATGTTGTTTTTTTTTATTAAGGAGAAATCTGAATGTCACAAATATTTTTAATGGAATTTTATTTATGTAAGGACAATGCAAAGGACATCGCTCAAGGTTTTGAATTTCGAAGAAAATTATATTAAAAATTTCATAGGAATCCATAAAAAGTTGAAAATTGTTAACCAAGTAAAACGAGCAGATATATACCTATGTAGGTAGGTATCTATGTATAGTTGGAATTTAAAAATTCTGTTTTTAATTAAATATAGGTATGTACCTTTATTGATTTCATTTTATAAACAATGAAACTTGTTGCTTTTTTAATTGTTCTTTATCTTTGTTTTGTGTCGTTCTTTTAAGTACTTATGGATCTTATATAGAGGTGTGGTAAAATTATTTAAGTGTTTGTCATTGAAGAAGAGTTACCGTTTGGTCTTTTTAATTTACTTAAAAATTTAGAAGACATAAAACAATCAAGAATGAGTTTCTGGCTTTAAGATCAGCTACAACATAATATTGTAAGTGTTTCCGTTGTGTTTTTATATTCATTTTCTATTTAAGATTTTTTTTTTTAATTTTTCCCTCCCACCTAAAGGGGTCGACAAATAGGGTGGACCGATATCTCAAAATCATGTCTATATAATGTACCAACAATACTTGACGACCTAGCCTCATCGAGTTACCAGATAAGGAGTATAGAGTTTTTTGGTTAGTGTCTCAAATAACATTCTGCCCATGGGTTGCCTGGTGAAATATGGTCAAGGCATAGGGTTGCCGCGCTTTAAAGGTCGGTTTTGAAGTTTTTTTTTTAATTATCTGACCCAGCTCATATGTTAGGTTTTAGTGCTGAAAAAAATAGCATGTGAAAGGAAACTTTAAAAATTTTAAAATAGGTACGTGATTTTTTTTAAATTCGAATTTCAGTAGGGTAATTTACATAGGGTAAACGTAGAAAAAGGTCTAGATTCTATTTTCTAAACGAAAAATGATAGAGAGTTTTTTGTTTCTTTAATTGATAGATCTTATAAATACAAGAAAGTCATACATACCTATAAAAGAAAATTCAAGAAAATCTAAAACTCAAGATAAAAACATTTGAACTAAAAAAATTTTCTTGGCTAGGTGAATTTTTGAACAATATATATTTTTTTCACCAATTTTCGTTGGTTTTTGATTTTTTTTTTTCTTTTTACTCTCACTAGTATTTTCATATAAAACAACATTGACATAGAGAGATTTTTATTACGAGTACGATATGGTACTCAGGCTTATCGCCAACTAAATGGGATTTTTTTTTACCCGGAAAACCAAAAACACCGGGGAAAGAATATTTCCAATCGTGAATTTCCCATCGAACTTACCTAGGGGAATTTTTGCATTGACATAAGGAAAAAATCCCCTGGAAAAATTATTTAGCTTCTTTGCTGAAAGGAATATTTTCCCAAGATGGTTCGTGATCAGTGATCACGGTTGCCAACTTGGTCATTTGTGACCAATTTTGGTCATTATTTTTTCACTTGGTCGTATTTACATTTTGTATTCCATTTGGTAATTTTTTTACGAAATGAAAAAAGAAACTCGAATTAAATTTTTACGCAACCTAAAGCGCTTTTCTTATCGTCTGATGAAAACGGTGCATTAATGTGTTTAATTGAACGCACTTATAACACATTTATGATTTATTTTTTGGACTAAAAATAATAATCGGGTCATCAGCTTTTTATTGGCATCAAAATAATCACTGATATCGCTTTTTTAGGGCCTCAAAACTGAAAATTAAATTTTCAATGATGAGTTTCAATGAAAGCTATAACTGGCCCCTTACACATAGTAGTCTAGTTTCTTTACTTTGTAACTCATGTGCATTTGTGTGAATTTCTACACAAATGTCTGTCAAAGTTCAAATAAAAAAAATTAAATGTGTATAGAAATTCACAGAAATGCATAGAGTTTCAAAGTAAAGGAACACACTTTGTGAATTTCATTTTACCTGTTTTCTACGGTTTTTTTGTATTGTTAATAATTATAAAACTAATTTTATCTGTGTAGGTAATAAGAAGAATATGTTCGAGATAGCAAATTTTCCAAAGTGGGGAAAAATTCCAGGGAAATTTCTTTCGCGATAGGGCTGACTATGTACCTATATTGTTTCCAAAAACATTATCCACAATCGGTGTTTCCGAACTTTTAACTATCGATATTTTGAATTTTTTCAGTGCCAGGGGCGGACTGGGCCACCGGGCAACCAGGATTTTGCCCGGTGGGCCCCTGGGAAAACATGAAAGCCTCCGCAATAATTTCTGCTCGTTTACAAGAAAACTTTCTCATTTAATTCAATTTCTAAGGTTCTTACCGTAAATATACAGCTTTTGTGGTCCCAAAGGAATCTCAAGAAGCCCACCATCTCATGTTAGGGGCTCCACAATGAGCATAAAGCTGTTGGATCCCAAGATTATTTGAATGAAAACTATATAGTTAAGCTGATTGGGGCCCCACACTAATTTTATTATTGAGCTATTCTGGCCATATTGGTAACCTAAAAGACTTTAAAGTAATTTCAGTTCATTTAAAGGAAAACTTTCACACAAAATTTCAGGGCCGCATGAAACAGAATAGAAAAGAACAACAACGATATTTCAATGGCTGTGAGTAGTTTCGAAGTTTCGGTTGAAGTAGAAAATGTCAATTATAAAATTTGCATTAAAACAGTAAGCCAGTACCTTCCCAATGTTTTAAAAAATTAAGTTACATTTTTTTTGTTAACTCAAATACATAATAATAATTTCGGAGCAAACTATTGTTGGCTTCAATTACACAACGATACAATTTTTTTTATCGTCGTTTTCGGAGCTTATTTTTTCACTCCTTCTAATAATTTTTCTATTATGTGGCCTTTTGTTGAAGTCCGGGGAGGCACTTTAACTCCCAGTCCGCCCCTGTTCAGTGCCATAAAGAAACGAGTTCTAATAGTCTCAGAAAGATCACAGAAAATTTGGGGACTGAAAGTATAACCAAAATGTGAATAAGTTCAAAGGTACAAGTGTCATCAAATTCTAAAGTATGTTTTTTTTGTGTCAGCTCGTAATAGATCTGAGAGGTTTAAGAATGCCATTTTTTCAATAAATGTGTAAGGAGTATAAACACTTAAATTCATATATTAAAAACAAGAAATGGTGCTCTGTCACTTTCCCTGACCTCAAAGACCTAAATCTTGGTGATTCGATCAATAGTAGGTACTCAAGTTATAAGTCCATATTGCGCCAAGAAACCCATGCGCCAAATGTTATTTTAGACACTACCTAAAAAACTGTATACTCCTTATCTGTTAACTTGATGAGTGTTGGACGTCCTGTAGCGATATCTTAGACTATAAGTAGTTACGTTCATATGTATGTATATGAATATAATATGAAAATTTGGAAGAAATTTGTGTTTTACCATCGAAATAGTAGGTATACTTGAATCTAAATTTGGACGGTTTTACGGTTTTTATCTTCTTGATTTCTAGAAGGAAGTTGGTTCTCGCTATTTTCTTAACGGGGGAAGATAGAGAAAGATCAATTTTTTTCATCGATAGACTTTACAAATAAAACAAAATCGTAACTACAACATCACTTTAATTTTGACCATCAACACATTAAAGGGTTGCCTTCATCTTAAATTAAAGAGTTATTTAATTTTTTGCGAATACAAAGCGTATTTTTGACAGAAAATTGGATTCTTAAATTTTAAAACATGTTATTATTCCTTACTTTAAATATTTTATGAGTTTTAAACAATTTTAAATAAAATAGAATCATTTTTGGCCATAATTAATTTAAAAAAAAAATTACCAATTTCAATTGCTTGTTCATTGGTAGTTTTAAGGGTATAAATGATTGGTAGAATAAAACGACGAGACTAAGGAAATGTAAATTTTTAGGTACCTACATACATATTATATACATACATACATAAATAAAAAAAAATGTAAATGTTCGTTTGTTTTTAATCAAATCTGTGAAAGTTCTTCACCGATTTCTTTGAAAATTTGACACAACATTGCAATCAAATTTGTGTTAACATATAAATGTATGTACTTATAATATATATATTTAAAAAACAGCGCCATCTGTTGGGTATAAAAGATAACTCAGAAAAATTTATGTTTTGCTGTCAAAATTATGAAAATAAATTCGCTTGCTCAAACATTAAATATATTAAAGATGGATGAATTGGATTTTAAAAACACTTTTTGTGTTTGAAAGGTTAAATTTATAGGGAATCACTTCAGAGGGCCGATTCTGGTTCAGTGACAAAGTGAATCGAACAAATTTTCACCCTTTCAGACTAAACCGATTCTCGTTCTGCGAAACTAAACTTAAAAAAAAAACATTCATATGAATAATTTGCTTTCACGTCGATATTTGGAGTGAATCGGTGAATAGAAAGGGTGAATACGAACAAACAAAGCTCAAATCAACCACATGTCCCTCTCTGTGCTATTCATGAAGAAAAAAAAATCATTCTATCTCATGCGTTTCTCTTTTCTCTTCAAAAAATGAGTGAATTGCGCTGATTGCGCATGCGCTTCAGGGTAAATGATAAGGAAGTTCGGGATCGGTAACGTAGTTCGTCGGAGAATTTTATTCACTGAACCAGAAACGCTATAATTTGCACCAAGTGAATCGAAAAAGTGAAAGCAATACTTACGAGCGAATTTGAATATAATTTATTCGATTCACTTTTTCACAGAGCCAGAATCGGCCCCCAGTGAATTAAATTCTCCGACGAACTTTATTACCGATCCTTAACAACATCATTCATCATCATTTCCCCTGAAGCGCATGCGTAGTCAGTGCAAATCTCTCATTTTTCTTATGAGATAGAAATATTTTTTTTCTTCATGAATAGGACAGAGAAGAAGATATGGTTGAATTGAGCATTGTTTGTTCGTATTCACTTTTTCTATTCACAGATTCAATTCCAAATGCCGACGTGAAAGCAAATTATTCATATGAATGTTTTTGTAGTCTGGTTTCACATTTTCGCAGAATGAGAATCGGATTTTAGGTGAAAGCGTGAAAAGTTATTCGATTCACTTTTTCACAGAACCGCAATCGGCCCCCAGGGCTAGATATATGTGTTGGCTTTATGGCTTAACATTTTCATCATTTAGCCATTTACCTATAGGGTGAAATAGGGTAAATGGCAAAGAATAACGTCTAATTTTAAAATTTCTTTCTGTAGTTGGAAGTTAATACATATCTATTTATAAGTTGAGAGATTTTGTTTATTTAACAATTTATAGGATAAAATTGGTTAAAAGCAAAAACATATTAATGTTGCTTAAATTAGAAAAATTAATTAATTTCTCCTACATATCCATATGTATTTTTGTGGACAAGAAAAACTGTTCAGACGGAGGTTACTGGCTTCGAAAGCTCAGCAAAGCAGAGAGGAATGGTTATATAAGAAATATAATAAAATTTCGACTCATGAATAACTCATGCCGATTATGAAATCCGTAATACATATTTGATTACCGATCCGGGGACTTTTCAAATTTATTTTAAGGCAAATGAATTGGTATTTGTTTTTGAACCGCAACGCTGGCGGATTAAGTCATTGGGGTGATTGACATTTTGCCTATTATTTATTTATACAGGGTGTCCCGAAATCACCGCCTCTGAAGAAAACCATGAGTTCCTGAGGTCGAAAAAATTAAGAGGTAATTTCCTCGTTTTCGCTTCGTTTCGACTTATAACGGTTTTTATGATTTTAATTCATTTTTCCTTTGACTGGCTCTATCTTTGCGAAACTACAACCGATTTTTGAATTTTTTTTTTGTTTAAACAAAAGCTGTCAGAAATTTTTATCTGTCATACAACTTTTTTCTGTGTGGATAACGGTTTCCCGCAATTTATTGTCAAACTCTTTTTTTTTCGATATGATTTTTTTTTCATGTATGAACATTCCATGAAAACGAAAAAATCATATCGAAGTCAAAAAACAACCTTAAAATGCTTAAAAAGTGTTTGATAATAAATTGCGGGAAAACCGTTATCCACACAGAAAAAAGTTGTATGACAGATAAAAATTTCTAACTGTTTTTGTTAGCGTTATCCTATACGCTTCGATGCGCAGAGGGTGATATGCATAAAACATAGTAAATGCTTTTACTGGAGAATTTTTAAAGTAGTTACTTTTTTGATATGCATAAAAATGCAGTAAATGCTTAAAATCAAGTATTTACTTTGAGCCATAGCACTTACTTTTTTCGGATGAATTTTTTCAGTAAAAACTTTATTCCGAATGCATACAAAGTAGTAAATACTTTATTTCTGTAGGAATTACTTAATTTTTTCAAAGTTGCAAAATAGCAACTTGAACATTTTAAAGTACATACTTTTTTTTGCTTTGAACCACCAATTAGGTTGCTTTTGGAACCAAAAAATAATATTCTTAAATCATATTTTTGGTCGCTGTGTTTATTGAAATTGGGATCGCTGTTAATATTTACCAAATTTTTTGCACACATCATTGATAAGCCATTGCAATTAGGGACCTTGCATCAAAAGCGGGGCAAGTCCAAATTTAACTTTTTTGTGGGAAGTAAAAAAAAAACTCTAAAAAATAAATTATTTCATGAATGTTTTAAAATTTGCATATTTTTACATTTTTTTATTAAAGTTTTAAGTTAAATAAACAATATTAGTAATTACTGCGATTTTTGAAAGTTTGGATTTGCCCCTAATTTGCACCAAAATGTAATAAATTTGCTTCCAGATTTTGATTTATGAGTATTAAAACACATACAAATTAATTATTTTGTATATTTCGAACTATCAATCAATACATGGATAGTTAAACAATAAATAAAAAAGAAAAACATATCATTCAGTTGCCTTTTTGCAGCAAACGCAAATAACGCGCTTATATTTTAGTCGCAATTGCCTCGGTTATGTACCAAAAGATCGCTTTTTTTTGTTCAAATTTTGAGTGAAAAAGCTGTTAGGCTAAAAATATGGACTTGCCCCCTTTCGATACCAGGTCCTTAAGTACACTATTTTTTAGATCTTTATAAAGAGCATATTCTTATATCTTGGAAATGACTTTTATCATTAAATTGTTTTTATTATTGTTATTCGTTATTTTTGAAACTGATAAATAAAAGCATTATTTAAAAAAAAATATATATAGAATTTTTTCAGGTTTTTTTTGGAAATACTGGTTTTCAGGTTTGATTTTGGGAAGCCATAATAATGTTTCAGAACAGTTAATAGATTTTTGCATACCAATAAAAGATTGAGCCATTTTATAAATTTTTTATCAAATTATGAAGAACAACTGGATGCAAAAGATGAATGGTTTAGTAAACACAGCTTTTCATCATGTACAGAGGTCAGAGGAGCTTGGAATGTATGCATGTTGAAAAATTGAATCCTTTTTTTCATTCGGAAGAATACATTATTTGGAAAGGATATCCGCCCATCAATACCCAAGCAACTTCTGATCTAATTAATTATTGTACAAGTGTTAATCTCTTAAAAATTGTGTTTATTATCAATAGGTAAATAAAACAAAAACCAGTATTTACTTGAATGAATTTAGTATCTACTGATAGTATTTGCCAGCAAGTATGAACTTATTTTTATGCATACGAAATGAAGTAAATACTTTAATTCTAAACTTAGACTAAAAGTTATAGTTTTTACTTTAACCTTATACTTCTAGTAATTACTTCCGTTTTATGCATATCACCCAGAAACTACTCTTAAAATGTGTGGCTCAGGTACTTAAATTTAAAATTTCAACTTGCACAACACCATCATTGTGATTTTTTAAGGTATTTAATAAATTTGTTTTATTAAAAAAAAAAAAATTGTTTTTTATTAAAAAAAAAAAATTGTATTGTTTCAATTTCAGCATAATCGGATCGTTTTATTTTAAGTTTTTAACTAATTTTTATATTTTAGAGTTCAGCGCCATAAATCGGAAAACTTAACATCGTTTGTATTTAGTGAAAGTTTCAGTTAAGTCGGATGGTTAGTATTTAACTTTTAACCAAATTTTTGGATATTGCTTTCCAACGCCGTCTATCCGAAAAATATAAAAATTTATATTATATGAACTTTTTATACTCCATAAGAAATATATTTTCAAAGTTTCAGCCCAATCCGATAGTTTTTTTGTTTTTCGTTTCCAGCTTCAATTTAACCTTGAAAACTTTTTATTGATAGTTTTTCAGTATTTAGAGTAAAAACGAACAGTTTTATTATACATGTATATATAAACATATATTTAAGATTACTATTAATAAAAGTTGAATAAAAATTGAATTTCGAAACAAATCATTTTTGATTATTTTTTAATCCAGAAAACTTTTTGTTGAAAATTTTTATATGCAATTTTATTTCGATTTAAAAGGACCTATCCTGATCGAAATTGGTTAAGCCGTTGAGCCTTTGGCAGGTAAATGCAGACCATATCTATAATAGAACACACAATATTAAAATACCTGGACCTACGCAACTGAAACACAGTGTACGGAACGTGGACACTGACCTTGACAGTATCTACTGGTATTCTTGCTAATTTTAAGCAAAATTTTCAGTAACACTATAGCACATATGCAGATTTGTTTGGTTATAATTACACATATTATAGGTTCAAGCTCGAATTGCATATATTTTATAAAACAACAGGACAAGCAAAAATTATCAAAATACTTCGTTATATGTATAAATTAATAAAAGTTGCATCAGCCGCGCGCAAGCAACACACTTTGAATTCAAAGAAGCCAATTTTAAATTATAAGCAAGTTATCTTAAACTAAACACTGGTATATATTTCTTTTTAATTCGCTGCATTAGTCCAGTGGTGGATTGAGATTTTGTTGGGCCGTAATAACGTTATTAACAGAATTTCAAAATGTAATATTTTCTTAAGTTTTTATTTTTTTTATTCTAAAATTAATGCAAAATGAGGAGTATTTTATACGAAGGAAATTCTTAGACATATTTTTTTTTTAATGATTATAAAATATTCAGCCTTATTGTGAGTTTCGCCCGAAAAATATTTCACCTTAAAATTTTTTGTTCCCCCAGAATTTTAAAAGCTCGAACGAAATTTTGTTCGCCTACTAAAAATAAATGAACATTTAGGCTATCAATAACATTACATTCCGCCCGAAATGAATGTTCACAATAAGGGGAATTTTTTTAACACAAAATTTCAGGTAAAACTCACGATAGGCGAAAAGTGAAATATCAAATTTTCCGGGTGGAATGTTGTTCGGGCGAAACTCACAATAAGGCTGATTATAAAAGGTAAATCATCTTAAGTCAATTTTTGACATTTTTCAGAAGAGAAAAAATAACACTTTCAAGAAGCTGGTGTCACCATAACTATAATTTTCCTACATATTATGATGAATTTTTTTCTTTAATATAAAGATTATAAGGAGTGCGATAGAAGAATGCGGATAAGACAAAACTATGCGCCTCTGTATATTGGTAAAAAAAAGCAAAATCATCTTGAGTTGACTTAAGATGTTTTACGTTTCTAGCCGACACTTGTGTTTTACCTTATTTTAAAGGGCTAGTAATGGCGTCGTAGATGAACAAAATTTTTAGATTTAATCAAAATAAACACTATAACGATGATGGAGAATTCCGAGAATGTGGATTTTGTCTTAACGACAGTCGATCTGTAAATTAATGCGTTTGTGCGTTTGTGGCTCTGTCCATCCGCTCATCCATGCATGATGCATCCTTGGTAATTTGATGAAGTAGATCCTAAACAGGTGGATTGATGTGTTTCAAATTTAGTACAAATCATTTTTATGTCATTTCCTGAGAGAAGAATTCTAATTTTTGTTCGAGCTTATCTAGAACAAGTATAGCTCCCTTACAACAAATTTCGGTTTTCTCAAATTTTTCTCGGAAATAATTCTGACGATTTTGATTAAACTACACGTATACGAAGTACCAAAGGCATTGAAAGACAACACTGCGTTTCATTTTTTTGACAAGTTCATATAACAGAAAAAGAGTTTTGACGTAAAAAAAATTCCCTTTTTTTTGTGTTATTCTTGTAAATCTTTTTAATAGCTAGACCGATTTATTGGGAATTTTTGTTTTTTTTTTTTTTTTATTTTGAGTTTAAAAATCATTTATTCAAAAACTAAGCACTAAAATAACTTTATTCAAAAACATACATAAAGAATGAGTTTCTGGCTTTAAGATAAGCTATAACATAATATTGTAAGTGTTGCCGTTGTGTTTTAATATTCATTTTCTATTTTAGAATTATTTTTTTTTAATTTTCCCCTCCCACCTAAAGGGGTGGATAAAGAGAGTAGACCGATATCTTAAAATCATGTCTATATAATGTACCAACAATACAAAAAAAAAATTGATTCTTTTATCACAAAATGCACAATTTTGGAATTAAGTCGCCCAACTACATAGAAAAGTAATACCCTTAACTATTCTGATTGGTTTATTTCAAAAACCGTTATTTGTATGAAAAAAAATATGTTAATCTTTTTTGTAGGAAATTTTTTAAGCTACAAATTAGTCTGTGACACTTTTTTTGTACAATTTACCATTTGGGAGTTATTCCTGAGAAACATTTTGGGGGGCCTTCAATCCCCCGTAAAATTGTTAGCGGCGCTCATATCGATAGGGACTTTTGACAGTTTCTTAAGAACACCATGACGAGGCTATATACCCAGCTATATCCATATATCCAGCTTTTCGGCGATTTTTTCCGAGTCAAATGCTTTATTGACTGGACTAAAATGTCATCTGTCAAACTGCCTGAATTATGTTTTTTTTCGAGTAAAAGTTTTAACTATTATTTTCTTTTCACGAGTAAACAATTTTTAAATTTTTAAATGATGCCCAAAGTTTAACAATGTTCTGCTTAATCACAAATCCTTCACTTGGGATTATTGTGCTTAGTTGTATATATGTATATAGGTACGAGATATTATAAACTTTTGACTGAAACGTGTTAATGGATTAAGAAGAACTCGTCAAAGTTTAACGGTTGGAAATTAAATAACCTAGTTCATAAGAAATGTAATGTAAAAAAAAAAAAAAAAGTTTAACAAAATATACAAAAAACCACAAATGGTACCACTTTATTAAACAATACCAGAATTTAAAAATGCAAAATCTCATTTTAAGTAGATATAGATATATAGATATAATTATTGTTTTACATTTTACTTATTCGAAACAATTTATGGAGACAATTTTAATTTTATAAAAATTAAACTTGTCCAACGTGTGTGGTGAAATATTTATGGCATAATAAATTATCATAATAAATTCTCCCACTGCAGTGTGTTTTTAAAATAGTAGGTATGTAATTGAATTCTCAAAATTGACAAAACATCTGTTGTGTTCTTAGAAATATTTATAAATAAGATTTTGTTTAACAAATCGCACATATACAAAGTATATTTTGCCATGCCCACTTTCTGTGGGTTTTTTTGACAATGTTTTAGATTCAGGGCAAGTTTGGAATTCGAGAAAAAAAAAAAACGAGAAATTTCTGTCTGTCATGGCAATCTGTAACTTGAGCTACAACTTAAACCATTCAAGTGATTTTATTTAAACTTGGAACACAAGATCATCGAGTGCCAGTTATAGCTTTCATTGAAACTCAACATTTGAATTGTTAGATATTGTAAAAATTTAAAATAGAAATGGAAGAATATTTCAAAACAAACGATTTTTTTTAGCTAAAGAATAAAAATGCACTTGAAAAAATTAAAACAAATTCTCTGAGATGTTTTTTTCTCTTCTCAGAGAGGGGAAATTAATTTTTTTTTTAAACTTCAAAATAACGATACTTCCCATACAAAAATTCACCATAATTGTTATTAACAGTTCCTGCCATAGAACCTTTTTTTCGACTTTCTCGTTAACTGATTACCCATATAAAGGGTGTTTTTTTTAGACGTGTGGTTTTCAAGAAGAAATAAAAGGCATATAATTTAATGTTATGGCCAAGAATTTGGCTTTATTATAAAGATAAGGGTTTGCCATTATGTTTTAAAAATGATTTCGGGAAAGTTTCCTTGAATAAATTGATGGTTTCGTTGGCTGTATGGCATGTATCGCCATCTTGTTGGAACCAAAGGTCGTCCACATCAACATCCTCCAATTCAGGCACGAAAAAGTCATTATTCATGGCTCTATAGCGTTCTATAATAAATTTGTACGATTTGCAAACGTTGTTCAGGAGTAAGTCTATTCATTATATGAAATCGCAAACCAAACTGAGCATAAATCAAGTGACAGCTGTCAAAAAGACTAACTCCGAAAAAAGTATTGCCAGATTGAGAACCACACGTCGAAAAAAAACACCCGTTATAATAATATTAAGGGAATAATATTGCACAATGCACAAATTTTCAGAAATTTTTTGTTTGAAAAATTAATAGGGGAGAGAGGGGCACGTTTGAACACGGGGTACCTTTGAATATAGCTACTAAAACCTTAGCAATTAAAGTGTAAACTTTATTTTAAGGTATAATAACTATGGCCGAATTTTATGTTGCTTAACATGCTGGGGCAGTTTTGAACAAAAGGGTCGAGCACCTTTGAAAAGGGTTAAAACTAGTTATAGAAAAAAAAAATTAGAATTTTCTCTTCGCACAACAGATGTCATTAAAATTAAAACTTTAACGAGACTTTTTGCTTTAAAATTTTTTTTTTTTTAATCTATTTTTTTTCAAAGACTACTTTGTCTAGTCTATAGACACTTTTATATCCAATTAAAGTGTTTTGTTTATTCACTATTCAGCTAAACTTATTCATACAGTTTATTGTGTCATTCAATATAGATATGCTCTTAAACTTACATTATTTACTGTTAAAAATAATTATTCAATTCAAAAGTGCCCCAGGTAAATTGAGCATAAATTTGAAATTTGAACATAAGGACTTACTTTGTATATTAATATAAATAAAATATCAATCTTTATTAAATTTAATCAAAAATGCGGGTTTAAATTAAACTTCAAATACATTTCTCGAAGTGCCGATAACTTACAGGCCAATTATTCCATTACACTGAGTTTTTGGAGACTCTTAACCAAAAGTGTTCAAAAGTGCCCCCCTTTCCCCTATGTATTTTGAAAACGCATTATTGGTTTTTTTTTATTTTTATGCATATTATTTTAATACCTTTAAAGAAAAATATTTTTAAAATAATATTGCTTTAACAATTTTTGATTTTTTTTTTGTCAATCGTACTGAGTTTCAACCCAATGTGTCTATTGCGCTCAACCAATTGTTAGTCAAGATTGGGTTTCTTAACTTATATGGAAAATGACATAGCATTTATTTCCCATTTTAATACTTTTACATTTATATGAATTGAAGTACTTATATAGACCGAAAGCTAGAAACCGACCTCATCATCGTTATATGTATAATGAATCTTTGGTCACAGACAAATTTATGGTAGGCAAAATACTCTCTGGGTCAGAGGATTATGTCTTTTTTGTATAGAAATAAAAATTAAAATGGGGACCTAATCGACCGAACCGGAGTGCCAGATTGTTATTTTGGTATTTGATAGTAAATCATTCTGTGACCAAAGTTTTAACATACATTTTTAATTTTCTTGAATTTCCTTTCTTTGTTTTTATTTGTTAATAAATTATTATTATATACTTTTTTTATATAAATTTTTAATGTATTTTTTTTTGTTTAAAAAAATGTTAAATTTTATTAGGAGAATAAATTGGGGTTTCGTAGATAATAAAAAAAAGGAAAGGAAAAGGAAAAGCAAAGTAAGAGCTGGTTAAAAGAAACAAGAACGATAATCATAAAAACCGTTATAAGTCGAAAAGGAAGCGAAAACGTGAAAATTTGTGACTTAAAAGACGTCAGAAACCCATGGTGTTTGTTGGCGGCTATGACTTCGGGAAAATGTATATACATATTATACAGGGTGTTTTGCATAAGATGCGAAAAAAGGCTACTGCCCAGTCGGAATAAACATTTGACCGGATAAAAAAATTTAACTGTACACTTTTTTTTGACAATTCGTTATAGGGGTTGTTAGATATAAGAAGCATATGGGTAGTTTTTCAGGAAAATTGAACCTTAAGCCTCTAAATTTTCTAAAATATCAACTTGAAATAGAAATAAAATTTTTTTTAAAAAACAACGGCAACAAAGCAGTGTCCTGTTATATCTTTTTTTTTAATCCAATAATCCATTGTTTAATTCTGTTTTTAAATCAAATTATTTAATCAATTTTAAGAAAGGTAAAAAACCAGATGTTAAAATGTCTCTTAAGCTTGAGCTCGAGCTCGGAGGGTCTGTTTCCCCTTTTTAGGCGAAACGGGTAATATTCTAAAACTTGACTTGGTTTAAAAAACAAATTTAAGTGAACACTTATGTACATACATGCGATATGCCTTTTTTAAAGCCAGAAATGCATTTTTCAATTCTGTTTTGAAAACAAACTCATAGTTTAAAAAAGTTTTTTGTTTAAACCAATTTTTACTTGCGATTTATACATATTAATGTAGATTGTAGTAGGTACTATATGGCAAGTAATGGATTCTTAAGAAAAAACAAACTCGAGATTCTGATCAAACTTGACATTACGATGAAAGCGAAGTCCAGTTCTATCCGTCGTCGTTTCGGTCTGTCTGTGTGTCAGTCCTTTCGGCTGTAGCCTAAACGGGTGGGTTGATTTACTTTAAACTTGGTACATAGCGTGTTTTGGACATTCTCTCGACAGGTTTTTTTTAATTTTTTTAGGACCCAAAATACCTAATAATACAATTTTTTTAGCAAAAAATTTTCTCGAAATTATACCCACAACTTAAATAAAAAAATTCAGTAATTTTTTTTTTTTTACCGAAAAAATGGTTATAAATGGTTCGTCCTATAGTACCATTTTTTGATTTTCAATTTTATCAAACACGGTTTTATTGATTTTGATAAATTAAATATTCAATTAAATTAATTAAATTTTTCAAAAAGTTTTAATAGTAAAACAAAATTTTGGAAAAAAATTTTTTTGGATTAAAAAAAACAAATTTTTTTTTGAGTATTTAATAATTCGAAAACCACTTGATCCATTTTTATTAATTTAGTACCCAGGAGTTTTTTTAATATTATATAGCAGATTTTAAATAAAAATTATTCCAAAAAAATTATTAAAACCAAAAATAACGATGTCCATCAATTAGCATTACCATTTCAAATTTTAAGATTCTAATAATTGAATTAGTTGTCGTAAATTTGTAGTGAAAGAAAAAAATTTGTCACGGGTGTTTTTTTTTTAAACTAACCCCTGGTAATGCTTACTTGACGGTTAAGTTACCATTACAACACCTTACAAAAAATTCCAAAAAAAAGGATTAGGTAGGTATGTCATTAAATGTCGTGAATTTGTCGTAAATTTGTTGTAAAAGAAAAAAATAATTTCGAATTTTGTTTTAATACCAAAAATATCTATAACATTCCATTGCATCAATAAATACAGCATTACCAAACTTTGATTGGCTATATTTTTTTTTTTTATGCAAGATTTTTTGATTGGGAATTTGTTTAAACAATTGTCGCTCGACATCTTTAAATAAGCTGTGTGAAAAATCGTTGGAGCGGTTTTTTATTATATAGTTTTTTATATATACAATTTTGAAAAAATTAAAAAAAAAATGTTTAGCAATTTTTTGGCTTTTATTATTGTGGAATTAAAAAATTAATTGAAAAAAATATCATCTACCCATTTTCGAAATATGGAATTTTTTTTAAAAATCAATAATTTATTTTTTTCAAAATTTTGGTATATGCAATATTATTAGAACTTATTTGAAGCTTTTGAGCAAAAAAATTCATTAAAATCAGTTCAACTTATAATGAGATAGTCGAAAATTAAAAAAATGGTTCTATGAGAGATACCATTTCTAAACTGTAGAAATTTTTTTTTCATTAATATGGTAGATCGTTTAAATATTAGATCACACAAAAATTTTAATCAAGATCGTAGGAGCCGGTTTAGAGAAATATGAGATTTCCAATACCGATTTTTAAACATTTGTATGGGAGATACCGTTATTTTTGGTTATAAGAATAATTTTAATTAAAAATCTGCTAGACAATTATGTTTAAAAACTGCTGGGTACCAACTTTAATAAAAATTGACGGAATCGTTTTAAAATTATTAAGTTCTCAAAAAAACATTTTGAAACTTTTTTTAAAATTCCAAAAAAAAAAAAATTTGAAAATTTTGGTATACAAAACTTTTAAAACTTTTTCAAACATTCTCCAAAAAAAAATGTTGAGATACAGTTTAACCGGTTTTGAGAAAATCGAAAATCAAAAAAATGGTTCTATGGGAGGTACCATTTCCAACCATTTTTCGGAAATTTTTTTTTACCAAATTGTTGCCTTTTTGTAAAAAAAAAATACTGAATTTTTTTTAAGTTGTGGACACATTTGTGAGAAAAACAAGGTTTTCATTTTTTGGTACAAAAATTTGTATGGCAGATACCGTTGTTTTTGGCCTTAAGAAAAATGAAAAAAACGGGTGGAAATAATGCCCAAAAAACGCTAGTTACCAACTTTGAAGAAAACCGACCGACCCGATTAGGCTGCAGCCGAAGGGACAGACATACAGACGGACCGAATTGCGAGAACCAATTTTTTCGACTTCGCTTTCATCGTAATGTCAACTTTGATCAAAATCCCGAGCTCGATTTTTTTACGAATCCATAACTTGCCATATACATAATTCCTATATATCGCAAGTAAAAATCTTACAGGAAAAAAAAATATAGCCAATAAAAGTCTGGGTATTGCTGTATTCATTGATGCAATGCAGATTTTAATTAAAATTTTTATGTGATATACAATATTTTTGGAAATAAATTGTATCTATCGTTTAAAAATGGTATCTCTCAAAAAAACCAATTTTAATGAAATTTTTTACAGAAGAACTTCTAATAAGTTTAATTAATATTGCATATCAAAATTAAAAAAAAAAAAACAATTAAAAATTATTTTTTTGAAAATTCGATATTTCGAAATTAGGTGGATGATTATTTTTCAAAATTTATTTTTCAACTTCGTATTAATAAACACTAACAAATGGCTTACCATTTTTTGTTTTTTCTTAAAAATGTTTTAAAAAATGTTTTAAATTTTTTTAAAAACCGCTCCAACGATTTTTAAAGTTTTTTTTCTCATAAATTAAGATTTATTTAAGAAATCAGATGGCGTACCTACATAGCGTTGGTGTCAAAAGAATTCCAGATTTTATTTAATTACATAATTTATTTCGGATTAAATATACATACAGTCGACTCTCCCTAAGTCGAATTTTCATGGGATACCAAGATTTGTTTGAGTTAGAGAGAGTTTTGGAAAAATTCGAGTTATAGAGAGAAACATTTTTTTATTTTAAAAGTTTTATTTAATAAATAAAGGTTAATATATGAATATAAAGCAACCAACAACACAAAGAAAAGGATAAAGGCTTAACTACATAAGCCAAAAAGTACTGAAGTACAAAAGTAAAAATATTTTTTTTACCGCTAGCGCCGTTGTTTTGTGAAAAAGAACACACAAATTTGTTTTTAAACCAAAATTTAAGCTTTCTGCATCATTTTTATAAGTTTTCTAGTCAGAAAAACTATCACAAAATCAATTTAAAAATTTTCACTTTTGCACTTTTTCACTTTTTTGGCTTATGTAGTTGAGGCTTAACAATCCTTTTTTTGTAACTTTTTAAAAATTTTATCTTTTTATAGAGGTACCAGGGTTATGAATAGAAAGAAACGGGTAGAACTGACGATGATGGTACAAGCGATGCTAAACATAGGTTTTGATGGTTCGTAGTTATACTATACACCCAAATACGAGAATTCTGAAGGGGTAATGTTTTTTTTATTTTGTTTTGTGCTAATCAAAATTCGACTTAAGGGGTGAAAAACATGCCAATAACCGAGAAAATATGTTCGAGTTAGAGAGAGTTTGACTTAGAGGGAGTTCGACTTAGAGAATGGTTTTTGTATGGAAAATTGAAGGGAATGATAAAATATGGCGAAGAAATTCGAGTTAGAGAGAAATTCGACTTAGAGAGAGTATGACTTAGGGAGAGTCGACTGTATATTAATTTTATTAATTTTTAATTATGTATTAATACATATTTTACCATTTTTTCTGTTTAAACTGCAAGTTTCATGCATGCATTTTGTGAACCGCTGTGTTATCTATATTGCTATTTTTTGTATTCTCTCATATTTAATATTATACCTTATACTAAAATACATGTGTAATGTACCTATTTCTTTTAAGATAAGACTAATATAGATCATAATTATATTCAGACTTTAAAAACACTTTTAAACGCACATAAGAGCATGTTCATGCGACCCAGTCAAGTATTTTATTTTTATTTTTCTTGTCTTGAACTAAACTACCTAGTACCTAAACTATAGCTTTTTGAAGCATCTTCTTAAGCGAATCACCCTGTATGTATACATAAATAAATATTGTATAGGTACACATTTTTTGATCTGAAACACACCGCAACTATTAGAGCAAGTAGGTACCTACTTGCGACCCCGTCGTGTATTTATTTTGTTGTAGTACTGAACTCAAAACATAATTATGGGTCTCTTGATAGTTTACAAATAGGAAATTCCAGCACTTAATATGGCAGGCAATTATAAATTAAAGGGTTTAAGGGTGTTAATATAATCGAAAACTCTACTTAACTTAAAATTTACACATTGAGCCTTATCAACAACCAAATTTAAAGACGACTTACCTAAATATTCAAGTAAAATGAACCATAATAGTACCTACCTATGGACTATAAATAATGAACCATACATCACGTCATGTTTCATATTTAAGAGACCTTACCATGTAATAATATTCATTATTTAGGGTCTATAACTTAAATACCATGTTCATTATATAGAGTATATAGGTACCATTATGCGATCCATTTTACTTAAATATTTAAGTCGTCTCTAAATTTTGTTATTGGTAGTGCCTATTTGGTACATGGATATACCTACCTATTTAAATTTCAACCATCTTAAATTATCATTTATTATACATTTATAACTTGATCGTTATGATCTGACGATTAATAGGTATCTGGTTTTAAAGTCGATGCTATCTACTTCTGTTTCCGGCTTATTCTAGTTGACACATTATAGGTAGTTAACAATTTTGTTTTAAGATGACACCATAGATACATAGCGACAGTATATATTCCAGATAGGTATGTGTCCACTTTAACTTTAAATTTTTAATTAAAATCTAATATTAATTTGTGTTTAAATTTAAAAAAAAAAGTCGCTTAAGCACAACAATTACAATTTTGCAAATACGTAGGTAGATATTTAAAATTAAGACACACAGAACTCACCTATAAGAAGACCAAGGTATATATACATAGGTATAGTTTATATAAACGAAAGTAAAACACACCCGAATCTTAATGCATGTATCAATAATCAAGTACAAACAGAAAACAAGTACCAAAATAACGAAACAACAAAACAAAAAACGAAAAGAGAACGCGAAATAGTATAACCTATCGAAAATAATTGTGAAGATTTTGTCCTAACACACCCGACTTCCCCGAATTGCACTGAAATACTGATTACTAATCCACGCTGGTAACCTAGTTTTTTTTTTTTTTTTTTGTTATTTTTATTTTCAACAGGATAAAATTCAGTATTCCTATTTTGCAATTAAAATCAGGACCAGGAGTAACAAATCATTGAAAAACCAACCAACAACATCCCCGAAACACACAGCGAACATTTTACGCGTATATCTATCACCGCGAAAAGCGGGGTGAGATTTCTTGCCACCGCGGCACGATGTGTGTATGTGTGCTAGGTTGTTGCATGCTGAGAGATTCAAGATTCAACAATAATTCCTACCCCTCTTCTTCTTTATAAAAAAGGAAGAAAGTAAAAAAAAAAAATAATAATAAATACGAGAACAAAGCACATCTTCTCCCCTAGTTTTAAGTAAGTAAGTCAAAAGAGTCGCTATATATATGTAGGTATTCTGCTGGCTTTTCGCGGAAACTATTTTATACAGAGGACGAAGACATCACTCGTTATAAATCATTAAATCCTTTGAATACACATAGGTATACACATAGAGATACTTGAATGAATCACCACCAAACAGACACAATGAGTGTCGTTTTTTTATGTTTGCTTGAAAAAATAAACATAAAAGACAAAAAAATAATATAGGAACCTGGAACATATAATAAAAATATAAATTTTTTTTATTGAATCCAAGATAATAATTGGAATACAACTTATATAAGTGAAATTCCAACAAAAGGATCAACACTATATTATAGGTATGCGAAGGATGTGTTGTTTCTTTTTTTTCGCGGTTATCTCAGTTGTTCTTATTGAACATACGCATAATGTTGGTACAGTAATGTGTAATAAGTTGCATTTAAACATTATAAATAACTCTTTTATTTTATTTATTTATTAAAGTTAAATTGTTAAAAAATTAATATTGAAAAAAAAAATCATCTATAACACATTTTTTTTTTAAATACAAAATTTGTTGTTTTTGGAAATTTTGATCTGCAATATTATTAGAAGATCTTTTGTAAAAAATTTCATTAAAATCGATGCAACAGATACTAAACCAAACAAAATGTTTCTATGAGAGATACCGTTAATAATTAACAGATAGATACAAACAAAATTTGATTCAATAACACTATGGTAGATCTTACTGATACAGGGTCATTTAATTCGAGGTTTCAAGTTGGTAACGCTGGAATTTGACACATGTCAGACTCAGCTGTCATTTGAAGTGTCATAATATTAGTTGAATGTTTGCCATTTACAATAATGGATCGCTTAACAATCGATAAACGCGTTAAAATTATTAAAACTTACTACTCTGTGTCTCAGTATAGGGATTTTAAAATTGTTTTCCCATCCAGACAGTACTGGCAAGACAACATCGTGACGAAAGACTTCGACACAACTATTTTTACTGATGGTTCAAAGATGCAGTGTGGGGTTGGTTCAGGAATATTTTCCGAATCTCTAAATATCTGTAGATGTTTTCGGCTACCCAAATTTGCTAGTGATTTTCAAGCTGAATTACTGGCAATTAGGGAGGCATGTAAGATACTTAAACAAGACCCTAATCAATACTGAAATACCGTTATCCTGACAGACAGTCAGGCAGCTGTTAAAGCCATTAGCTCAGCTTCAACTTCAACTTCTTCCAAATTAGTGCAGCGCAATGCCGTGATGAGCTCGCGAGCCTAAACGTGAATCTCAAAGTGACACTTATCTGGGTTCCGGCCGTCACTGTGGCATTGAAAGAAACGAACGGGCTGACGAACTGGCCAGGCAAGGTTCAGCCCTTCATGAATCACTTGCGGAAAGAATCAACATTCCACTTGGAGTCATGAAGGGCAATATATTCTCTATTTTTCTTACCGAATCCAATCGCAAGTGGGGCAATTTGTCAAATTGCATCATTTCTAGGAAGATTTGGCCCACCTATAGTAAATGACTTAATTTGCAGACCCAGGCAAGACATAGCCGGGGTCGTTGTGACATGTACAGGACACAGGGCAATCGGAGAGCATGCAGCTAAGCTAGGTATTCCCCACAATAATCACGTTGTAAGCGGGGACCAGCAGGAGAGGGAAACAGATGGACGACTGTTTCCCTCTCGACCAGCAGGAGAGGGAAACAGATGGAGGACTGTATCCCTCTCCTGCTGGTCCCCGCTTACTACGACAGTGATTATTGTGGGGAATAATTAGCTTCTTCTGTAAATGCCCCGCATTGCACAGAATTAGAGCTCAATCATTTGGTAGAGCTTTTTTCAGTGTCCTAAACGAACTTTCTGAGGTGAAGATCAAAGATTTGATCTCCTTCCTCAACGAAACGCACTGGCTCTAGGATAAGCCTCAGTACTGTACATTTTTCTTCCTTAAAGGTCAAACCTCTCACATCTCTGAGTCAACTGACAAACTGCCTAGCGGGGCATGTTGCTGCGAGATTTAGACTTTCCAAACTATTTTCATCCGCAGGTCCAACGAGTTATGGTATTAAAACGGCGCACTCTAGCGCTAATTGGGTCAATGAGCTAGGTTGCTCGTGACCGCCATTTCTACGTACCTACTACAAAATTGGTGATTCAAACGTAGCCACTTTTCGCGCATTACGCGATGATTATGGTCGTCATAATCGACCGACTACGCAAGCAATCGGTAAAATTGTGAAGAAATTTGAAAAGAGTGGAAGCGTTACTGATGTCGTAAGGCCTGTGCAATCATCGTAATGCACACTAAGTAGAAAATATTGCTGCTGCAAGTGCAATCGGGATGAGGGATGGAGGATAAGAATGGGAGTCTTAGGCAAGGAGTACCTATTGAGGTTAAAGTCGAAACAGTTCATGTTCGAATTAACACTCCTTAGCATGCAATAGATATATTCGTTCGTTGGAACCATAAGCAGTACGGTGGATGGAAACTGGAAAGATAGAACAGGCGAGGATTTCATATATTACGAGGGTTAGTGTTTAGAAAGATAGAGTTGTAGGACGAAATGCAGTCAACGGATCCGAAAAGTAGCCGATTTTGGAAATTTCTTTACAATCTTCCGCCGAATTCAGGTTAATTAATTTAAGGCGCACTAAATAGGGAGGTAGGATCAATGGATTGCACCAAGATAGAACTCGAAGGGCAAATGCGTAGAAAACGACGTTGTACGCTCTTGATTCTGGAAATATGAATATCTTGACAGGAATATTCATGGAGGGGGGGGAGGGCGAACAAACGTTATGTATAGGGACCGGTTTAAATAAAGTTTGGAGAATTCTTTGGACCATTGTTTCACGAAGCTAGTTGCTGAATAAGCTTTAAGAATATGAGTGACGAACTTGAGTTTCTTGTCAAATAATATGCCAAGGTCTCGAATATTTTAATTGTGATTATGGGTTAATCATGGCAAAAGTAGAGAAATTTGCGTGTAAAAGTGATAGATTGGCATCTGGAAATATTATGTAAGCTCCAAGGTGTTTTTGAGGCACCAAACTGAAAGACTCTTAAGATTGCTTTGAATAGAGAGTCATCTAAAGAAGAAATTTTCTTGTAAAAACTCGGTATCGTCAGGTACAGTTAGATAGAGGAATTTTTGATCTGAAAAGAACGTTTTTAATGGTTGTCAAGGCAATAGAAAGTTCATTTCAACAAGGAGGGCCGAGGTTGGACAATTTGAAGAGTATTGAGGAAATTCACCTTGAGTCAGCGATTTTTGAAAGAGGAAGAGAATTTTTTGTAGAAGTAATGTGGGGAGACCAGGAAATAAGTAGAGTGACGTAAAAAAAGAATCATCAGCAAAAGATTGATTGAAGAATGTGGCGAAAAAATTGGCGATAGAGTGAGAAGAGAATCCTTTGAAGTTTCACTTTCGAAAGAGAGTGCAGAAGTCATCGAATTTTTCTTTTGAAGTTGACAAACCGAAAAAAATGACTTGGGATCTTTGATAAGGTCGGTTCGCATTTTCATTAGATAGCTTAGATAGCTTTGTTAAAGATTATTGTAAATATGGGTAAAGTATAAGATACAAAGGTATTGAGATAATTAGAATAATCAATGGGAGATTGAGTGCGATGGAAAGTTGTCCACAGCTTATTTCTTTTGTTTCTTATAAAGAACGCAGCCGGCCGGCGGTTATACTTAAAGAAGGGGAAGTGGAGAATTTTTGTACCGAGAAATTCGAACATAAAAACGAATAATGGAATTAAATATTTCATTATTATCTCCTATATACCCGCGTCAAAAAAATAACAAGTATACTCGCGCACGGTGTATGGGACCGAAACTCAGGAGCCCGTAGTTTCTCTTCTACTTCGAATATTTGAATGAAATTTATTTAAAAACATTAGTGATATATTGTTAACAAAATAATACAAGTTTATAATAATTTTTGCATTTAATAAATAAATGGCAATCTTTTTACCAACCCTCTTACTAAAATATTTGCCAAAAAGTAATTTGACAGTCTCACAGACCAATGCGCGGGTATAGGAAGGTTAAAAATGTTTAAACACTTGTATGAGAGGTACCGTTATTTTTGGTTATAAGAATAATATTTATTTAAAATCTGCTAGATAAATTATGTTAAAAAATAACGTTTTTTCTCGTCGTCGTTTTCGAATCTAAATTGAAACTTTTTTTTTAAATGCAAAGAAAATTTTGGTAATTTTGGTACATATAAAATACTTTTAAAACTTTTTGAAACATTGATCAAAATCAGTTGACTTGTTTTTGAGAAAATCAAAAATCAAAAAAATGGTCCTATAGGATGGTACTAATTAATTTATACCATATTTTTTATAAAATAGTCTTTTTGTAAGGCTGTAGGTACAGTGTTTAGTCCTAAAAAAAATTAAAAAAAAAAAATGTCGAGGGAATGAAATACGCTATGTTACCAAGTTTAAAGAAAATCGACCCACCCGTTAGGCTGCAGTCGAAAGCGAGAGTTCGATTTTTTAACGAATTCATAACTTGAAAAAAAAAAAAATGGTTCATGTGGAAGGAGCGAAAATAACATTTTCCTTATACGAGGTATGGAAATTACCGTTATTATTTTTGGTTCTCAGAAAAAATCTCAAATTTAAGTTTTGGTAAAAGTCAAACAACCCTATATACCAAGTTAAAAGAATGTCGAGCTATCATTTAACACTATGTTAGTTCGATGTCAACCCTGGGGAGCATTGGGTTGCCCTGAACTCGCTCTGTGGTATTTTATAAAGCACTTTTTTCGCCCTAGGTTATTTGCACTGTCGTGTGTTCGGGTGAACTCTGACAACTCTCACGAGACCCAGGGTTTTCTTGGGGCAAAATTTCAGAGCTGCTAAAATTCAAATCAGCTGTTGGCATTCAGGCAAAAACAAGTGTTGATGATAAATTTCTTGGCAAATATTAGATATTTTGTTGATAATTTTTGTTATTTATTTGTTTTCATGTAAATCAAGACGAAATGCCAAAATATACAACAGTCTATGAAACAGTGAAATGAAGGAAGAAATTTGTAGCACTAAAGCGTTCGATGTAAAATAAAAACCCGAGCAGCCCTGAGTTTTTTTGACAATTGGCTGACATTGCCCATTTCGCCCTAGGGCAGAGAACATCGAACAAACCGAACAGAAAAAGACTCTCTTTTTCTTCTTCCCTTCCTCAACGTAACGTGTCGCGGTCGTTTGATCAAAATGCATGACTTAACTTGTTATATATAGTGCCTTTGTACAATTGTACATGAAAGGATAAAAATTGTTTAAAAAATAGGACTGTGGTTAATAATTTATTTATTTTGTAAAAAAAAAAAAAGTATCTACAATTTTTGACTCAGCACTGTAAAGTTCATGTACGATTTTAGGACGATTGTTTTCACTATATTTTCTTGGCTATTCAAATTATTTTTCTTGGGCTTGTTTTTTTAAAGGGGTTATCCCATCATTTTCAATTCATTTCTACCTGAATTTATTTTTATAAGGAAAATGCAGGAGCATAACAAAAAAAATTATAATCCGACAGGTATAGTTATTTTTAAGAATAGTCGTATGGCGAATGGAAGAACAGGACATGATTTTTTAATTTTGGGGGAGTCGCGTAAAACTTTTTACCCCCGATTGTAGAATCAAAAATTAATTTCGAATAGAAAAGAGTAGATCTTAGAGTACGACAAAAAATAAATAAATCCATTTGAGTAAAAAGGATAATTTTTGGGTGAATCTGTTTTTGTAGGTAAATGAAAGTGAAACCCACAGGGTGGTACATATGTATATATATTTATATACATTTGTAAAAACTGTTGTTGCATTATCGTATTCCTAACCGAACGATTATACATTTGTGTTTACATTTACCTTTAGGTATGGATAGTTTTTTTTTTTTTTAATTGGTCATTATAAATCTAAGCGAATTTATTTCAACACCATTATTAACAATCTGTTAATTGTTGTGAATGTCTTACAAGAAACAATTATCTTCAAATAAATTAATCCGAAGGACCAACCGTTATTCCATAAAAACAAAACAAAAATTTAGGAAAGCTTGATGACTTTGACACACGGCAACCCCCAAGCTCAACTTAATTTATTCTGCATCATTTAACAGAATTAAAAAAAAATAACGCCCATTTCCTGAAATAGATTGAAATTGAAATGAAAAACTGCAAATTAAATTTTTTAAGTATGAATGTTCGCTTAAATAAATATTTTGACATTTGGAACACTATTTCACTGACTATAAGTTGTTATGAGATGAATTGGAACAGTAATAAAGCAAGGAGGTGTACGATTCTATAGGGCAATAATATGATGTACATAATAAGTTTTTTTTTTTAGAATTATATTTGAATTATTATTGAAATTAGCTCGATTTCTATGAAGAAGGTATATGGATAGCAGATTTACAGATGAAATTGTAACAGGTAATTTCTTCGATGATGCCTATAATTTCATCTGAGAAATATCTTTTATTTTATATTAGAACGCAGAACATAGGTACATTGATTTATTATTATAAAAAAGGCCTAGTTCACACGGCATTTTTATACCGCACGGTTTTTTGCAGTATACAAACAGTGGCGTATACATTTTACATATAACCGTCCACACAACGTTTTCTCTGCAAAAAAAACCAACTCAGCTAAAGACATTTATCGAATACTCAAAATTCCTGTCAACAAAACCCAAAGAACTATGATGTATTCGTCTCTTAGCAGATCATGTCTCTTGAGTGAGAATTTCCGTTTCCTGCCTCAGACGTCATGTCAGCTTCAGATCCTAATATCGTTAGCTCGAATATAACTCCCATCCAAACAGATCTATTTTCTATTCAGTCGTGCGTGGCGTTCGACAAATTCGATTATCATGCCGATGAACTTGTGACTAGCGTTGCCGACCCAAAAAAAATGTAAGTGACACTTTTTCTCTAAAAAAAAAAACCTGCAATATTCCTGCCAAATGGAAACAACGCAAAATCTTAAACACATTAAATAAAAAATATTATTCAAGTGTGGGTTAAATACAAAAAAAAAAACTAGAAGAAATAATTTATTCTATTCTCTTATTGTCAAAAAATAAATGTTTCTGCCAGTTTTTACTCTATTTGGAGCAATTTTTCTAAAATTTCTTAAAAATTCGCGATAATAAATTAAAAATGGAAACTATAAAAATTTTCGTGTCAAAAAATCACGATCATGCCACTTCGGCAACGCTGCTTGTGTCACATAAAAAAAAAAACAGATTTTTCAAAGTTACTGCCACTTGCGGGGAATTGACAGAATATTATTTGTCATGAATAAGTACCTTTCACGCCAACCTATACATAAGCGGATTCGCGTTCGTCAGAAAATTGGAGGCCCATAATAATGATAACACGCACCCAGGAATGGGTAGGAGTTCTATAGGTAAGTCAATCGAGCTTTGCAAATTAATTGGCATATTTTAATTATTCCAGATATATTTTTTATTTATAAAATCCACCTTAATTATCAAAAAAAAAATTAATAATCTAAATCTATATAAATAAAAATGTAAATGTACGTTTGTTCCTTACCGCTAATCTCCGAAAGTTCTTCACCGATTGCTTTGAAATTTTGAGCCAATGCTGCATTCAAATACGAGCGGGTTTGTACATACTCAAAATAAGAAAAAAACAGTGGGATATATTGGACAAAAAAAATCTCAGTTTTTTTCTCAAAAAAAAATGAGAACAAAAATTTTAAATTCATTTCTTCAAGGAAAAGAAATGAAGTGACAGTGACAGATGATAGATGATAGATGATAGATGATAGATGATAGATGATAGATGATAGATGATAGATGATAGATGATAGATGATAGATGATAGATGATAGATGATAGATGATATATGATAGATGATAGATGATAGATGATAGATGATAGATGATAGATGATAGATGATAGATGATAGATGATAGATGATAGATGATAGATGATAGATGATAGATGATAGATGATAGATGATAGATGATAGATGATAGATGATAGATGATAGATGATAGATGATAGATGATAGATGATAGATGATAGATGATAGATGATAGATGATAGATGATAGATGATAGATGATAGATGATAGATGATAGATGATAGATGATAGATGATAGATGATAGATGATAGATGATAGATGATAGATGATAGATGATAGATGATAGATGATAGATGATAGATGATAGATGATAGATGATAGATGATAGATGATAGATGATAGATGATAGATGATAGATGATAGATGATAGATGATAGATGATAGATGATAGATGATAGATGATAGATGATAGATGATAGATGATAGATGATAGATGATAGATGATAGATGATAGATGATAGATGATAGATGATAGATGATAGATGATAGATGATAGATGATAGATGATAGATGATAGATGATAGATGATAGATGATAGATGATAGATGATAGATGATAGATGATAGATGATAGATGATAGATGATAGATGATAGATGATAGATGATAGATGATAGATGATAGATGATAGATGATAGATGATAGATGATAGATGATAGATGATAGATGATAGATGATAGATGATAGATGATAGATGATAGATGATAGATGATAGATGATAGATGATAGATGATAGATGACAGATGATGACAGATGACATATGACAGATGATACGATAGATGACAGATGATAGAAGATAGATGACAGATGATAGATGACAAAACAAATACGAAATAATCTTGTACCGGGAGACGGAAACAATCCCGAAATTTTGAATCCGGAAAACCCAAAATCCAGAATCCCGAAAACACCGAACCTCGAAAACCCAAAATCCCGAAAACATAGAATCACGAAAACCCAAAATCCCGAAAACCAAATTTTCCATTTAAATAATTTTTCGGGATTTTGGGTTTTCGGGATTTCGGTTTTCGGGATTCTGAAACCAACCCTCGAGTACCATGTTGTTTAAAGGTTAGTACGGTTTATTATTTCTTATTTCGTTAGGTATTTACAATTTTGGTTTTTCCAAGATTTGGAAAATTTGAAAACCAATTTAATCAATTTTAAACTTTTATTATAACAGTTTTATATTTATATTGTTTTCTTTTTTAAAAAAATAAAATTAGAAAAAAAATAATGGATTCATATGAATAAAAAAAACAATGCTAGCAATACAAAAATTTGAGGATGCATCTTTCTGAGGTCAAACAAAATGTTATAAGGATTGAAGTTTTTAAAAATATTTATATGGCCATTAAAATTGAAATCAATGAAGGTTAAAACTGCACTTTTATAGAATGTTAATTAATTTATTTTTAGATTCAAGATTAGAAAAAAAAGAAAAAAACAATAGACAAAATTATCAGTGATAATTGATAAAGAACAACAAAATGTGTTACAAATTCAAAATTTTGTTTCGTATTAATTTAAATAACGCCCAGCGGGCTAACAGCTAGTAATCAAATAAAACCAAAAATATAATTCCTGTGAATTTTATCTTGTGTTTTATTTATTTCATTTAAAAATACAAATTATTGTTTTAATACTTGTTTCTGAACAGCTGAGCTATTTTGAAACAAGCCAAGAATTCAACGTGTTTGATTTGTTGTTGATCAGTCACCAATTTCAAGAATACCTGATAGTATAGTCTTTGAAACAACTTACCATCCAGTTTAATAACGATTTACATTGATTACACAAGAGTTCGTTTTAATCACATTCATAGCAATGCCCCTACCCTTTTTCAGTTCAGCCTCTACCGAAACCATAGCCTTAAAAATGACATGGAATGTCAATTTGATTTTGACCGCCATCTTTAAACATTTTAGAAAACGAAGGGAAGATGTAATGTCAAAGTCAAGGCGGCTTCGAAAATCGAACATCCAACTTACGCAAATTTACTTAAACAAGAAAAAGAACATTCAGCTTCTTTTATTTTAATTCCACAACTGCCAATTTTTTACGTCCCTTACCTTGCCGGATTGAAAAAATTTGATATCTGAACTTGTAGCTAATGCTAATTTGTTGAGCAAACCAAAGTTAAATTTTTCAAAATCCAAAAAAATAAAAAAAAAAGGAGTTCTGATTAGAGTTCCCGATAGCAAACAAAGAGTTCTAAACATTTTCCTAATAACTTTTTTTTCTAAAACTAATTTTTCAATTGTTATATAATTGTTCTAAGTCAATGGGCACCTATAAATTTGAGAATAACTTTTGAAAAATTACTTTTAGAAAAAAAGTTATTACGAAAATGTCTAGAACGCTTTGTTTGCTATCGGGAACTCTAATCAGAAATCCTTTTTTTTTGATCTTTTTGGATTTTGAAAAATTTTCGTTCTAAGTCAATGGGCACTTTAATTTGCCCTAACTTTTCCAATTTTGCAGAACTCTTTCTAAAACTCATCAGGAACTCTAGAACTCTTGCTTTTAAGTTGAAAAACATGCGCAGAACTCTTTTTCTCAAAAAAAGTCCTTGCTGCGTGAAGTTAGCAAAAAAAACTTTTTTTCGAATTTTAACACTTCATTCGCCAGAACTATTGAAAAAAAGTATGAGGAACTTTAGAACTCTTTGTTTGTTATTGGGAACTCTCATTTTTTATTCAATTTTAAACAATTCTTTTGCTAACTTCACAGGACTGGATATGTAGTTTAAAAAACTGCTCGAATTGCGAATACCTCGATTTTGTAGCTCAAAAATTTATTTTATATTCAATTGTTTCCGCTTAAATAAGTCTGAAGTTAGTGAACGAAAATACGAAAACAATAATTCTTTTGGTGTCCAAAATTTTAGCTTTTTAAGATGCTAATTTGTTGCGCAAATTTTTTTTTTTAGCTTTTATTTATCGGTTTTTATTTGCAAATTAAAAGGAAAAAGTCGAACAAAATAAAAAAAAATAAATTTCTTTCCAGTAGAAAGCTCCAACAGTTTTTTTTATATTCAAGTTAGCTCAAAACGGAGGTGCCAAAATATTTTTAAAAAAAATGGGAAAATCGAAATTTTGTTTTTCTCTGAACTTTATTAAACGCCCAAAACCCCGATTTTGTAGCTCGCATAGTTTTTTGTTATAAAAGTTTCCGCTCAAATAAGACGTTATTCCCATATTTTTAACGGTCAAAATGTATTCTTTCTTAAGCTGCCCTAGTGCTTTTGGGCAGTGGCCCCGGTTTTCGTTCGCGTTATCATTCAGCAACTCATTCACATCTTCGTGCGTGAGAGCTCATGCAGTTGAAAACCGACGCGACCGCGACGCACAGTGGAAAATTGTATAGAAAAATATATGCAGATCATAAATGGTTTTTTACTAAAGTCGCTTCTGACATTACATTTCAATTTTATTTTAAAGCTAAACTGTCAATCTTTACGATAGTTAAAGATTTTAACATAAATACGTGTAAGAACAATTTTTTTGAAGCATTATTGTTTATTATTTTTTTGGATTTTCAATTCAAGTCCGTTTGGTTCATTACTTTAAAAGTTAGTTTTCTATAAGACTTTGTAGGAATAGGTATAAAGTATTATACATTTCTGAAAAACTTATTTTATGGAGATTTTAACTTAAGGTTTTTAATTGTATGATTAAGTTCACAAGTTATTTATTAAAATGTAAAATAAAATAAAATAAAATAAAATAAAATAAAATAAAATAAAATAAAAAACTAAATATTTTGTAAGTTCACCGAGACGTTTAGTAGTTACCCACGCTTTACATTTAGTTTTGATTTATAGCTTAGGGTTTAAAAAAAAAAAAACAACATTTATAAGAATCAGCTGCGGAAACGTGCAGTTTCAGAAGTTAACAGCAAAACAGTGATAAAAGCGAGAAAATTAAAAATCGCTCTTTTAAAAAACATTAAAAAAAACAATGGCAAGACTCACAATGTCTTTTTATATCGTTTTTTAAAGCAAAAAATGCATGCTTTAATGTGATTTTTAAATCAAGTTGTTTGAACAAATAGTTTTTTGAAAAATTAATTTTCCATCTAAAAATTTATTTAAAAAAAAAAATTTTTTTTTTGTTCAAACTGAAATTTTTCTAAATTTTAATTTATTAAATACTGTTTTTAATTTTGTCATTCAATGCTCTTATGAATTTTAGGTCGAACACTGGAAACCACAAGGTTCTATAGGGCTTATACTTTAAAAGATATACAAAATTAATATCTAAAACAACTTCGTTAGAAAAAAAAGAAAAATTCAAATCAAATTATCATTTCAACTACCCTATTTACTGATATAAATGAGGTCAGTTCAGTTTTTTCTTCTTTTTATAATGAAGTTGTTTTAGATATTTTCTTATATCTTTAAAAATATTAGTCCTAGAACCTTCTGGTTTTCAGTGGTTGACCTGAAATTCCGTAGAGCATTGAATGACAAAATTAAAAACAGTATTTAATAAATTTAAATTTAAAAAAATTTCAGTTTGGACAAAAAAAAATCTTTTTTTTTTTTTAATTTTTAAAAATTTTTCAAATTGATAAGAGCATTGAATATTAAATTAAAAAACAGTACTTAATAACGTTCAGTTTTAAAAAAAATTCAGTTTGAACAAAAAAATTATTTTTTTTTTCAAAGTTTTGAGTTTAAAAAAATACTTCCCCAAAAACTATTTGCTGAAACAATTTGAATTAAAAAGCAAACTAAAGAATGGATTTCTGGCTATCAATAAAATTATAGTATGAAATTTAAAGTGTTGCCATTGTTTTTTAATATTTTGTTGTCTGTTTTAAGTCATTTTTTTATTAATTTGGCCTTCCCACCTAAATGGGGGGAAAAAGACCCCCCTTTCGTTAGCTTTTTTTTACCTCAACCCAACCTACCGTTTTAGTCTTATGTCACACCTTAAATGCAAATCACCCTATATATTATTCCATGGCGTTTTTTATTATTTCTTTTTTTAATATTTATTATTTTTTCTTATTAAAAACATTTCACTGGAAATTTTATACACTCCTATTTATTTGTGCAAAATTCCAATGCTCTATCCTAAAATCAGAAAAGTTATGGATTATTGATCCGAAATCTACCATCCTGTGCGACGCGACGACGCACGCCCCGGTTCCCTGGCTTATGCTCCGTCATCATAGAATTCGCTTACCGCGACGCGACGTCTGTCAAGCGCCTTTTGGTTAAAAACTTCCCTTTAAAAGTACAAACAATTTTTCAGCTCAATGGTATTGACCGTGAATGTCTCTAGCCTCTACGTTTAGCCTCCTGAATGAAGGATTTTGCGTCAAAAATCATCATAAGTGGCGAATCCCATTTTCAAGTCGAAGGACGAGGCCAAATGTAAATCAACAATTGCGGCGAACAATTAAACTACATATTTATAAATTTAAAAAAAAAAAAAATTTGTGTGCCCAAATAATTTAAATGTTTAATTTTTGAATTTTATTCCAAAGGTGTATGTAGCTTATAATATAGAAAAATAGTATCAGACTAGGAAAATAGATATAGGCCCTTGTATAATGAGTCAATTTTTACAATTTCTGAAAGATATTTTGTACTTTGAATATCTTAAGTATTGACCTATGTATGTTCTCGTCCAAAATTACTAGGTATTTTCGAAGTAGGTATATACATTTTACAGCTATATTTAAATATTTGAGTACTCATTTTATCATGTAGTGATGTAAACTATATTCATTTATTGAATTTTTGAACAACAACAACAATATTCATTTATTTATGTTTGCAAATTTTCGCATCCAACATACGAGTTATGGTCGTTTAATCTATTAATTTTGTTATGAAGGTACCAACATAAAATATTTTGTTTTGCTAACCTAAAGCTTTCTTCTTTAAAAGTTGGTATACCTACCTAGTTAAAGTATAGCACGCGGAAAAAGCAAACAAGTGAAAGTGAAAATCGATAAAAACACCAAACAAAAAAAAAGGAGGTAGAGATACGTCTGACACTTTTCCTCAAACCCCATCACGCTTTATACATACATATATGTAGCTTCAAGAAAGATATGGCTACATAACCTCACCACTACTATCATCGACTGAGAAGCCAAAAATAAAACTTTAAAATCTCAAGATGACGCTTCTTTATAGTTATAGTACATAGAGAAATCTTAAATACAAACCTTGCTTATATGGTGGTTATACGTTTTATCCTTATTTACTATAGATTTAGCTGAATCATCTTCCTTTATAGCACGAAAGAAAATGCTTACGTGACTTCTAAAAAGCATGCGCTAAAATTTAAATGTATGTAGGAATATGTATAAATGGAAAAGGACGCGTATTCTTGAACCAAAACAAAATTTGCCGACATTGTTTGTAAACAATTTTTATACAAAAATTGTGAAAAAAAAAACAATTTTCTGAATGGCAAATGAGTTTATAAATATTTGGCACTCTCGGGGTTTTGACATAAACTACATACCTATATTGGTATATCAACAAGAAATTAATATATGTACTATGTGATTAGGTAAACAAATTTCCGGTCCAGTACCTATTTATTTTCAAAAATTATGATTTCTCGTTAAGGTTTTTATTAGACAAGTGCATTTAATGAGGTTATAGCTTTTGTATCTAACCCAGTTTCTTATTAAGGCTTAAATATATACGATAATCTCTTAATTTTTCAACGATCACAAATTTTGTAATTTATTTTGTTGTCTGCTGAACAGCAAAGTGTGACAGCAGAGTCAAGTTCACATTGCTTTAATCGGATTCACGAATATAATAATCTAAAATAGCAATCTTGAAAAAAAAAATGTCATTATTTTCTCGGAGTTGTGATGAATCTGACGTCAGATAAAAAAATTCTGATAAAATTGTTATTTAATTGTTAAGATTTACGATTTTTGCAGCTGCCAACAATCAAAATTAAGTAACCACAAAATTATTGAGCAATATAAAATATTATTTCTACTAACTTTTGAATAATTATCAGGTCTGCGCACTGTGGTACCAAATGACTTTTTTTTATTGTAAAAATCATATATGTATGTAATTTGAATAACTAAAGATATCGCTACATTTTCTGCTTGAAGAAAATTTGCCATGCTACCTATAAAAGTAGTAAACTTTAAGAAAATTGTTGTTTATATAGGGTGTTTCAGAATTCAGAATTAATGGCTGAACAAAAATTTTTAAATAAAAAAATGTTTTACTTTAAAAACATTCCGAAAAAATTATGGATCTTGTTAAAAAAAAAGTTAATAAAGCTTTTGACTCCTCGGAAAAGATCTCCTGAAAGCTGGAAAATTTTCCTCATGGTGTTTTTAAAAAACTATCAAAATCCCCAACCGATATAAGCGGCGCTAACAATTTAACGGGGGGTTGAAGGCTCACAGAAATGGTTTTTAATGAATAACTCCCAAATCTTTAGTTGTACAGAAAAAATTCCAAGGATTTATTTTACAGCTTAGAAAATTTCTTACAAATAACATATTTATACTTTTCTTCACAAAAATTATCGTTTTTGAAATAAACAAATCGGAAGATTTAATGGTTTTAGTTTTCTATATAGTGGGACAGTTTAGTTAAAATTTTGTACATTTTTTGCTAAAATCATCAGTTTTGTATCATAGTTGGTATACATTATTATATGAACATGATAGTTGGTACATTATATATGAACATGATTTTAAGATATTTGCCCACTCTATTTGAATGGTGGGAGGGGCAATTTTAAATATATAAAATAGAAAATGAATATTGAAACACAACGGCAATGTTATAGCTTTAGCCAGTAATGCATTATGCTTTTAAATAAAGTTATTTTAGTGCTTAGTTTTTGAATAAATGATTTTTAAACTCAACACTTAAAAAAAAATTCGTAAAAAACTTATTATTTTTTTTTTAATTTTTCGTTATTCAAAGTAGGTAGGTACTAATTTGGGTTTTTATATGGAGAATTTTTTGAAAAGGTTTTATAGTTTTTTTTTATGCTGATATAATATAGATACTAAGTAGGTACTTCATATTATGTATCTATGGCAAGTTTCTTAAGATTCTTAAATAAAAATCGAACTTGAGATTTATGATCAAAGTTAACATTACGATGATAGAGAAGTCGAAAAAGTGGGTATCGCAATTCTATCTATCTGTCTGTCTATCTCTCCTGTTCTTCCGGCGCAGCCTAAACGGGTGTATCGACTTTTTTTTAAAGTTAGTACCTACTTAGCGTTTTTTGGGAATTTCCCCGACACGTTTCTTAATATTATTTTAGGACCAAAAATAACGTTACCTACCTCCCATAGAACCATTTTTTTTTATTTCGATTTTCTCAAAAACGTTTTAACTAGGTAGTTAAGATCAATTTTTTTTATGGAGAATGTTTCAAAAATTTTATGAGAATTGTATAGCAAAATTTGCAAAATTTCTTTTTTTGGTGTTTTTAAAAAAGTTTCAATTTATTTTTTTGAGAACTTAATAATTTGAAAACTACTAGGTCGATTTTTATTAAACTTAGCACCTAGAAGTTTTTTAACATTGTCTAGCAGATTTTGTAATCAACATTATTCTAATAAAAGAAAATATAACGGTACCTACGATACACGTGTTTAAAAAATGGTAGGGAAAATCTCACTTTTCTGAAAAATGGGCTGCTACGATTTTGATTAAAATTTTTGTCTGAACTAATATCAGTAAGATCAACTTTATTATATTAAAAGAAATTTAATCTATCGATAAAAAATGGTATTTCATCATTTTTTTGGTTTTCGAATATCTTATTTTTATGTTGAGTTGATTTTAATGGAACTTTTTACACAAGAGCTTCCAATAAGTTTGAATAATATTGCATAACAAAATTTTCAAAAATAATTTGGATTAAAAAAAAAAATGAAATTTTTGATATGATATAATTTTTTCAATATTAACACATTAATAAATTCGAAATAATTGTGTACCAATTTTTTTTTCTTAAAAATGTTTAATTAACATTAAAAAAAAAAACAGCACCAACGATTTTCAAAATTTGTGTCTCATAAATTGAGGTGTTTTTAAGAAATTATCGTTATTCTGATACACTAGCTAGTACAAATGTATCCGTAGAAGCAAACATATATATATAGGTTCAAAAGCAAAAACTTTAGTTTATGTTGAGCTACTTGCGAAAAGTATGCGGATAAAATACGAAAGGTGGAAGTTATACGGCCATATTAAGAGCCGATAGACGTGCAATCATCAGAGCAGCTTCTAATTCTTATGATTCATGAGAAGAATCAAAATAAAAACCGGTGTAACATGTAGTTTGGCGACGGTATAACGGGTTATTATAAGTGCCAAACATTTGAAAAGAAAAAATATCAGAAAAAACCACTACTTAACGAATCCAGAAAAGAAGTTCTTCTCCAATTTAGCCAAAAATGCACGTTGTGGAAGTGGGAGTGGCAACAAGTGATTTTTTCAGATGAAAAAAAGTTTAATTTAGAGGGCTTCGACAGCTTTACTTATTATTTTCATGACCTTCGAAAAGAATAGCATTATTTAAGCCGTCTGCATAGCTGTGAAGGTAAAGTCATGGTGTGGGAAGCTATATTTCCTTATGTACAGAACCTTCTACCTTCAATTTCTTACATCGATAATCTGAACCTATTCAGATGAGCGGCAGTGTTAGCAGGGCCGGACCAACCATATGTGCAAGATGTGCAAATGCACAGGGTGCTAAATTCTGGGGGCGCATTACCAGGAGCAAGAAAACTTAATCTGATCTTGCACAAACAAATATGTACTGCCATTTGCTTTTTAACCATAAAACTTGTTCAAATAATCCCAAAATCACATCCATCACAACTGTGTTAAGTTATTTCCTGCACACTAACTAACATAACTTTCATTGTTAAATTCAAGGAGAATTTAGCTCAAAATCCCAGTGCGAAATACATAAATAAAAGTCGTTAACTGATGAAAGGAAACATTAGGTACTTTTCTTTACAGAAATCCACATATCTATCAAGTCAGATGAAGAAAAGGGCAGTTTTTATCTTCTTTTGCTTGGGGTAAAGTGGAAAAGTCTTATGCATGTGTATCAATGTATGTATATGTGTGCAAAAATATAAAAAAGGGGCGCTTTCTACAAATCTTGCACAGGGCGCAAGTTTGGCTGAGGACGGCCCTGAGTGTAAGAGCAAGTTCATGCGACCCAGTCGTGCATTTTATTTATTATTACTACATATTATTATTATTTATTATGTGATTATATTATATTTTTTTAAAAGTGGGCATAAATTCAATATAAAGATGACCTTTATGCGATCCTTTATAATGCCTGAACATTTTTTTTTTAAATTATTGTTGAGTGGTTCAGATTTTATCGATTTATGACCACCTATATCAATATGCAGTGCGCTTCACTTGGTTAGACGCACCATTTATTTTTTTTATTTCGTATACCTATTAATAATCAAACCATTGAATTTATGAGAAACGTTATTTAGTTCTCAATCAAAAAAAAAAACACACACAAATGCATACAAATACGAAAGAAAAAAAGAAAATAAAAAAAAAATTGGTGCGTCTAAACAAGTAAAGCACACTGCACAACTTGAGCCAAATGTGGAACATAGGGAATCCAAATTTTACACTAAAAATTCCAATTAATAATTTTCATGAACCCTTTAGTTTCAGATTTTTTAATCACATCCGCTAAAAAGCTTAAAACAGATAAATCAAAACTTCCTCAAACAAGGTATTATATATACCTTTTAACATCATCCAGATTTATGGGAAATTATTATTTAAAATTCTTTCTTCCATTTTCTACACTCAAATAATCATATACATACACATAAATCGCCTTTTTTGTTACTGATCCTATATTTAAAATATTTCTTACATTTTAAATTTTGTTAACTTTTTTAAAATGAGATGGCGAAAACCCTGCAGGGTATATTCGTCGAAAACTCGGATTTACTTTTCCCTATATGAGGTACTATAACGAATGCAAAATTAAATTTCGTACCCAATGAAGTAATAACCATGGGAATCATGACTAATTACAAAGTAATTATATGTTTTTCTTTCAAAAAACAAATTTTAAAAACCTATTAATCGTTTGAAGTGGACTTCGAACCTTATTATTCACAGTAATAAAAATAAACCTACACACAGTGGATTTTACAGCCAATTTTGTTCGTTAGTATAATAAAATCTAGGAATTATGGTATGTACCTACCTAGATCAATGAGATATACAATTAACATACCTAAAATATGATCTCGTCACAGTGGAATTCTTTGATTAACTCTTATTAACTAAAATAAAAAAATATTTCAACCAAAAATAGAGACTCCATAAAAAAAGACAAATGATTTTAAATGTTATGGTCGATTAAAATAGCCTTTTCTTTGTATTCTATTCCAAGTTTGTTTATATTCTTGCCGAATTGTTAATTTAAAATGTTTGTTTTATTTCAATTTCAATTCCAATTTGGTTTACGATTGCGATTTCTTTATAAATTGGGGGGCTTTTACAGGTAAATCACCAATAAAATCCAGAACAGCACCCCAAAACAAAATGTATGTACTGGTAATGAACGTGAAAGGCCTTGAAATCAAATGAAAATATGATTTCATTTCCTTAGATTGGGTTGGCTTGTTTTGGCACATGATTTTGATTTGTTTTTATTTAAATGTGTGTTTGTGTGGATGTGCATGTATGTATGTTTACATTGGATTCCGACCAATATAGGGTAGAGTCGCCAGTGGCCGGCCCCTTAAGACAATTTTTCTAGAAAACCTATCATAAAATTTACAATTTTTAACATTTTCAATTAATTTTTAAAACAGAATGTTCCTTGTGGTTTTCTTTATTCATTTACATACACGAAATTTAAAAATTTTAATGAGAAACTAACGTTTTAATTAGTTTTAATGAAAAAGTCAATTTTTCCAGTGGCCGGCCCCTAGTTGCCTAAGACCGGCCACCGATGCTCCTGAGCTCGGCCACCCCAATTGCAACAAGAATTTTGATTTTTATGTGTGGTGGCCGGAGTTAGGACACACCTTTCCAGTCTTCGGCCCCCTAGTTTCCTTTTGAAAATAGGGGGCCGGAGACTGGATTTAATGGATTTTTAACGTCAGTTTTAGCTCTGGTGTTGCTGTTTTAGCTCAGTTATTCATATTATGCATTTTTCTCAAAAAAAGTATTTTTTCCTAACTTCGGCCGGGGGGCCGACAATAGGAAACACCCAAAAAATCAGTTCCCTATCTCCGGCCCCCTTAAACACAGTCATAATTATAACTTTTTTCTACATTTAAAAGCATATTTAGTTAAAATATAATGTTTTTCAATATAAAAACCGCATTTAAAACTATTAACCCAAGGACTGTCCTCAAAAATCACTAATCCTGAAACCGTTTTCACTGTTGAAATCAACAGTTATAGTACGCGAAAAAATTAAAACACTTGCTTGTGAACATTATTGACTCATAACTCGGAAAGTATTAGGCAAATCTGAGTAAAATTTTGACAGATCATTAAGCATTTATGACAGATTTTTTTGAGATTATAGACGGAGAAATACGACTACAGTTTCACTATTCCCAAAGGTTTTCTTGTAAGGTGGCCGGCCACTGGAGGGGGCCGCCATTGGGCGACTCTACCCTACCTACCTACTTATAATTTATTTACACGTTTCATTTCATTTCAGTGATGTCAGCACTTTGCCCCTTGGATTGGAGTATTTCCCAACACCCACAAGATACCTACATACAAATACATATGTAACTATAGATATCTATACCGATATAAATATTTCTTCAAACATTCCCATCTCTAGGTATTTCTATGTTTTGCTTCTTGATGGCCATCAATTGAAATTTGTTTTTTTTTTTTTTTTTAATTTATTTTCACCATTTTCAGAATAAATTTTGGCGATTTCTATCACTTAACCTCATCGACATTGAGAGTTCATTAACCTCGCTTCGTTTGGCTCGTTTTTTTTTTTTTTTTTAAGTGAGCTCTCATCACGGGCGGTATCGTCAGATCAAAATACAACAACGCGACATCATGTCAGAATGAGAAGTTGTTTAAAGGGTTATAAAAGCTTGAGTATACAGCAGCTGATCGAAAAAAAGCTCGTTAGTTACTTTGTAAACTGTACACGTAGTTTATAGGGTTTCCATCCATCTCTATTAAGTGTTATTATTATTATCCGTGGCTTGGTGAAAGTATATAGGTAGCAACTCTGTAATTTTTTGTACACGCTAAACAATAAAAAAAAAGTGATTTAAAATATTTTGTTATTGTTTGTACACAAAACAAAAAATGATTTGTTGTTGTTTCACCAAAACACGGGTTTTATAAATACTCAGTAAGTTTTATTTCATTCACTATATGTACCTAAGTATACCCGTGTTTTTTTTGGAAAAGCTATCCATGCAGTGAAGACGATTTTACACGCATTATAAGCGGATCAAAAGCCCATAAAAATAGAAGCCAAGTCCTACTGCGGAGAGAATACCAAATTTCAAATTTAAAAAACAGTCTGCTGCGGAAATTTTTTTTTATTATATTAATTTAAAAAAAATAATAATACTTACGTGAATAACTGAAAGCTGCCACTGTACTTTCCTACCTGTAAATATAAAGAAACAAATTAAAAAATAAACAAAGTCAAGACAGAAGAGAGAACATAAATGTGGATAAACAAAAAAAAATATTTAAAATTGATATGATATTGAAATGACAACAAATGATTGTGATAATAAGCAAGTGTTATTTCAGGGATTTGATCCGCAACTGAATTTAAAGTACCAGACTGAAAGAAGGTTTAAAAAGTGTTGCATATAGGGTAAATTACAATTGGTTTATGATGTGCAACCTAGGGCAATAGGTACAAAAAATTCCAAAAAGTGGGCGTGGCAAAAACTTTGCGAATTGTTGAAAATGAAAATAAAATTGTCTACGTAGGTGTAAATATGTCATTGAAACACAAACACAATTTTGGCGATTATCTTATTTTTGTTTCAGAAATTAGTGGGCGTGTCAGTAGGCAAAAATTTATTATTTCCAATCTGTAAGACCTTCATAAAATTTGTTTAATTGGTGATTAAAAATTATACTATTAAAATCCAAATTAATTATTTTCATCTTCTCTTTCAGATTTTTAAACACATTCAAACCATTTTCGAAATATGGAATTTTCAAAAACTAATTTTGAAATTTTTTTAAAAAATAATAACTTACTTTTTTGATAATTTGTGTATGCAATATTATTAGGACTTATTTGAAGCTTTTGTTAAAAAAAAATTCATTAAAATCAGTTCAACTGATAATGAGATAGTCGAAAATCAAAAAAATGGTTCAATGAGAGATACCATTTTAAAACGATAGATAATTTTTTTCCAATAATATAGAAGATCGCACAAATATTAGTTCACGTAAAAATTTTAATCAAAATCGTTTTTGAGAAAAGTGAGATTTTCAACACGGGTTTTTCAGCATTTGTATGGGAGGTACCGTTATGTTGAGTTATAAGAATAATTTTCATTTAAAATCTACTAGATAGTGTCAAAAAACTGCTGGGTGCCAAGTTTAAGAAAAATTGACCGAGTACTTTTCGAATTATTAAGTTCTCAAAAAAAAAAAATTTGAAGCTTTTTTTAAAAGTCCAAAAAAAAATTGTTTAAAAATTTTGGTATACAAAACTTTTAAAACTTTTTCAAAAATTCTGTATCAATTAATCAATATCAGTTGAACGGTTTTTGAGAAAATCGAAAATCAAAAAAATGGTTCTATGGGAGGTATCATTTTTAACCATTTTTCAGAAAAAAAATTTTATAAAATGGTTGCCTTTTTTGTAAAAACATTACAGAAATTTTTTTTTTTAAGATTTTCATTTTTTGCTAAAAAAATTTGTACGGCAGGTACCGTTATTTTTGGTCTTAAAAAAATGAAGAAAACGAGTGGGGGAATTCCCAAAAAATACTAGGTACCAACTTTGAAGAAAATGGACCGACCCGTTTAGGCTGCAGCCGAAAGGACAGGCAGACGGAGAAACAGACAGACAGACTGACAGAATTGCGAGACCCACTTTTTTCGACTTCGCTATCATCGTAATGTCAACTTTCATCAAAATTTCGAGTTCGATTTTGTTTATTATCAAAATAAAAAATGATTTTTTTTCTTTTTTTTATTTAAAAACTTTTGAATTCAATGTTTTTTGAAACACCACTGACTTTGGGCACACTTTTTCAACTTAAAATTGAGTTACAAAACAAACGGAAAAAATATCCTTATATATTTGTTCACATAATACCAAAAATTCAGTTGCATAAAAATGCTTAGAGCTGTGGCAGTGAGATTTGATTTGAAGAAGTCAGTCCATTTTTTTTTTAAATTTTGAATTTGAAAATTTAATTTCCAAAATTGTTCACAAAAAAAAATTAATTTAAAAACAGAATTAATAAATGGAATTTTGGGCTTAAGAAAAGGTATATATCATGATATTGTAAGTGTTGCCGTTGATTTTTAATTTTTTTTTCTAATTCAAGTCAATTTTTTTAATAAAATTGCGCTTAAACGGGGAGAAATAGACCCCTCCTTCCCTACGATTTTTTTTCTTGTGTCCTAACTTAAACGCTATAGCCTTCTTTTTTTGTTTAATTTTTTTCATTATCTGACTTGTAAGCTAACACTTTTGATTTTTGTTTTCCAATATAAGACTTTTAATCTACCAATCAAAAATATTTTTTTAGTACACCCTTTTAAAACACTTATTAAACAAAAAATAAAAATAATAATTAAAAAAATGGTTTATTTTCTTTTTTACCCACTGTCAAGCTCATATTGGTTTACATTGTTTTTTTCCCCACAGTTTTATTCAAATTAGTTTCAAAACACTCTGCTGTTACTCTAAATCTAAACATTAGACCTTTTTAAAGTGAAATATAAACTATGTATAAATTATTTGTTCAACAGAAAAATCTTAAACAACCTGTATATTATAATATATAGATAAACTCACCAGCTTGATAGCATACAAAATGTCCTTTTCCCCACTGTCTAGCTGTACATAACTATAAATAAATTCACCACCTCGATAGCATATAAAATTTCGTTTAAAAAAAAACAAATTGTTACGATATCTTTATTCGTTTAAGAGTTATGATTTAAGCAACCAAAAAAGTCGTAACGGGCCACTCGCGCCGCGCCGTTCTTGAAGAAAACAATTTAAGAAAATCTACTACAATAAGTAGAAATTTTATGTAATCCATTGAAATGTTACATTGAACTTGCATTTTTGGCAAAATAATATTTCTTTTTTCTATGTGTAGGGAAGGAGGGTAAGTTTGAGTAGGTATACAAAACTATTTCCGGGGTTGAAAGTTCCCCATTTGGACGCCATTTGAAAAAGGGCTTGGAAAATGTTTGTTATCGTGATATCTTGAGAACCAAGCCATAAGTCTGACAAACAAAATTTTCAACTAAAATCATAAAGGATTTTATATTTTATATAAAAAAAAATTTTCTATTAGACTTTTGTAAATAGTAAATGATTCTCAAGATATAGCGAAAAACTTTTCTGAGTCTCATTTCAAAGATAGTTTTCAAAATGGGTTACCATTGTTTCGCAAAATTCATTTGGCATTTAATCGTTAAATATTTCGTTTAATTCGCAATCAACAATTGGCAATTTACGTTTGGTTTTTTATTCATTACGTTTTTCAATCATTACGCAATTAACATTCGGCGTTTTTTTTATTTCGCTTTTTTTCAAAAATATTTTCAATCATTTCGCAAAAATCATTTAGCAATTTGTTGTTTCGTTTTTTTTTGTTACGTTGTTTGATATATTTGGCCAATTGTTTTTTTCGCGAAATAACGTTTCGCCGTTTCATTATTTCGCAAAATATAGCTTCGCTGTTTTATTATTTCGCTGATAGATCATTTCGCCGTTTAGTTGTTTTGATAATTAATATTTAATATTAATGTTTTTTTGAGAAGTAATTTTTGTATATGGAAAATCGTTCATTTTTGAGTATTTTTCGATGACGTGGAATAAGACCCAACGAAAGAAGACCAAATCTAAAATTTGGCCTTATTTCGCTTTGAAAATAGAAATAAGGTCAAATTTGACTTAGAAATAAAGCCAAATGTTTTTGTCCAACACTTTAACTACAGCCAACCTCGCACCTATCCCAAATCCTATATAGTGTGCCCAAGCAGGGGGGTTGCAGGGTGGCAGCATGCCCCCCCCATACATACCTCACTGTTTAGACATGCCCAAAAATTGCAAAACAATTGAATGCCAAATAAAAAAAGCGAAACAACAAAATGCAAAATAAAAAAAAGCGAAATAATAAATTGCTAAATAAAAAGAGCAAAACAACAAATGCCAAATAAAAAATTGTGGAAATTCAAAAATCCAATCGAACAAAAAACTAAATGAAAATTGCGAAATGATAATTTGTCAAATCATTTAAAAAACGAAACGTGATTTGCAAAACGTAAAATGCGAAATGACAAAATGCTTAACAAACAAAATGCGGAACGAAAAACGGCGGAATGAACCCCCGCGAAACGTTAGTTTGCCAGACAATTCTTGCGAAACATACCATACCCTTTCAAAATATTTACATACAAGTTATACATAATTGGGAGTATTTTCAAAAATAAATTCAAAAAATTGTTTGGATGGTGATATTTCTGTAATCGAGACTCGCAAGTGGTGGCAAATTTAAAAATTGCTTATTAGTTTTTTAAGACCTTTCTTAAACTGAAAATACAAAAATTTTACAAGGTCTGGTTCTCGAAATATTTTCATCCAAAATGATATTACCTTATTTCTGTCTAATTTAATTAAATTTATTAAACAAAAATTGTTTGAATGGCGATATTTCTGCATTCGAGACTCCTAAATTTGCGGTTGCGGTTTTCAGTTCTGAATTTGAAATTTACAGACCTTTGAAAAAATTTTTAAAAAATTTAAATCAATTTTTTGACTTTTTGAAAAGAGGAAAAAAAAGGCTCTTTCTGCCCCAAAATTACATTTTTTTAAAAATTTCAATAACCCATTATTTTTATAAATATGTACATATACATCAAAAGAAAGGTCTTTAATGAGATTGTGAATTTATTCCACTACTTAAACACATAACTTGTCACTAACTCCAGTTTATTAATATGCGAGTTTAGTTACGGTAACTAAATTTCACAGCATTAATTTGGCACAGAACAATTTCACAACACTCACCATTAGGGTGGTTCACGTTTATGAGGTAAAAAAAAAAACTATATACTAGATGGCAAACCACCTTAAAATTTTGTTATACATTCCTATAACAACATGTGTGTGAAGTTTCAGCCTTTTAAATTAATGGAAAGACGGTGCTCATCAACTTTGAAATATCACATTTTAATGAAGTTAAGTTAAATGCAGGAAACTTAAAGAAATGCGTTAATTTATGTAAAAAGTTGATTTATTACAAAACAAAAATAAGTCAAAACATCATATTATATATTCATATTTTCATATATTTATAATATAATACAAACAAAAATAGTTCATTACAAGGAAAATTAGGTTTTTTTTACATAAAACTAGAACAAAAACTAGTAGAAGTCTACGAAAGCTTTTTTGATTTGTTCAACCACTTTTCTGTTTTGTTCAACCACCTGAAGGATAAACATGCTTTTCTTCTTCATCCTTGGTCAAAACTTTATTAAACTCTTCAAAAAGTTTAACACCTCTTTCCGCAGTATCGTTTACTACACGTAAATTCCAGATGCGATTTTTTCCTTCTTTGAGTTCTATAAGCTCATTATAATCATCCTGAACTTGTTTTCCTATAGATAAGGCTTCTTCTTCGTAAAAAGAAACAGACATATTATATGACACAGTATAAAAGATCAATACTAAATTCACGTTAGTCAAAGCAAAACGATTACAGTCGGTAAGCACCAGGTACATAAGCTTAAATTTCATATGGTTAATGCAATATACCTACATATGTAACAAAATTTCAGGGTGGGCCACCAAAATTTATAAAAAAATTAAAAATGGACCACCCTACCCACCATCCATATAGTCAATTAAAAATACCCTGGTCCTTGGTTTCTAAGTTTAAGTTTGACTGCTTTTGTTTTCTGTTCATTATCAGTTGTATAAATGTTGGCAACCCTGATAAGGGCTACTATATTGTTGAGGAAAAAAGAGTTGTATTGTAATAATTCACTTAAACCACTTTAAACAACATTCACCTTGACTTTAAACTTTAATTAACATGTTCCATTGACTTCATGTGTTTTTCGTTTTCTTTTTGATGACTTTTTGTGTCATGACATATCATTTTCATTTACAGAAATATATTTACAAATTTTTTAGTGTGTATATTGTTTATGTAGTTGTATTGTTTTTTTTTTTTTTTTTTGTTATGTTTTGGGTCTCGAGAGACAAGACTTATAGTCACGATTTCTCATATGTTTCTTTAGCATCAAGCCCACGTGTTAGTTGTGTACTTTGATCGTTACGTTTTTTTTTATTATGAAAACAAATTCTTGTAAGTTTTTTTATACATGCATACATAGATAGTTTCATTGAAGCGACGAATTATTTCCATACATTTGTAGGTAGGTAGGTGGTGTATGAGCAATTATGTTCAGTCAAATTGAATAATATAGTTCATTTACTATAAATTTGTATTCTTGAATTTAACGTAATTTTGTATCTTTATTTTTACTTTCTATTATTATGGAAAGAGAAATACATAGGTATCTATACAAAAAATTTAAAACGATTTTCCGTTATTTTCAATTATATTGTTGGATATTTAAATGTTTGTTGTTTACACGTGCAGTAACAACATTTTAAAGTCACAAAAATATTCCTTAATTATTCAGAAGATTTTGTTTCCACTCATTTATTTAATTCCACTCTAGTCTCCTCTAACCGGACAAAGAAATAATATCAGAACAAAAACATAAATGTTAAAATTTCATTAAAAAATGATGAGACAAATTTATTAGTTAATGACTAAAATTTGGCGGTTCAGTGGTCAAGTTTTCAAAACGTTTTAAATTGTGATTAATAAAAAGAAAACCGCCAAATTTTAGTCATTAAATAATAAATTTGTCCCATCATTTGGAGTTGTTTCAATCTTACTCTACTTTAAATATTTGATATTAATAGACCTTTATAAATTAAGAACTTGGCGTACTTTTAGATCTCACTACTTTTCACGGCTGATTTGTTCCATACAGGTTTTTATTAGAGCTCCCTATTACACGGATATTTAAAAACACGGATACACGTGTTCTTATAATATCCGGATTTGAATCCGTGTATTTCGTGTATCCGTGCGTCCGTGTGTATCCGTGTATCCGAAGATCCGTGTATTTTAAATAATCCAATCATCACTGGAAAAGGCCAAATTTATGGGTTTTTTTGATAAAAATACGACAACGACTTGGTAGTCGAATTTCTCAGTGGATTTAAATTTAGAATTATTTAATTTTTTCTTTAAAAATCGATTTTTTTTGGAAAATCACCAAAAATAAAAATCTATAATATCAATTATCCCTCAAAATTTTGAGCTTGTAAGCCCACCCCTTGAAAAGATAAAAATCAAAAACCATTCCGTGTATTAAGAATCCGTGTATGCTTAATATCAGGATACACGGATATTAAGCAAATAAATACACGTGTTTTAAGAGAACGGATTTTTATTTGCGTGTAATAATTACACGGAGTCCGTGTACCCGTGTTTTTCAAATACACGGACTGAATCGTAGGCTCTAGTTTTTATATAGAAGAACTTGGCACCAAAAAAAGGAGAAGTGTTCGTAGGCAGGGATGGCCACTACATTTTTTACATTTGCTACGTAGTTTATGCAGTTAAACGTAGTTAAATGTAGATAATTGGCGTTTTTCTTTTTTGGCTCTGAGCAAAGCTCTGAGCAGAGGTTGAGCGATCAGAGCAAAGCTCTGAGGAGATTATAATCAGAGCCCTCAGATTTAATTATGAAACACACTTGAGCACTGAACATGTCATATGCATAGTAATCTGTCAAATTACATAAAAGTTGTATGAAGTTCGCTTCGCTCAGCATTTTGCTCGATTTGCTCGGTCATTTTATTCTGAGCATACAGATCATTCTCCGAGCTAGCTCAGATGGAAAAAAGAAACACGACTTATGTGCTCTGATTTTTTGACAGCTCTGTGATCTGCTCTGAGGTAAAAAAGAAAAACGCCAAATGAAACAAACTTAGTTTCAAATATCAAATGATCTGTCAATTCAGTTGTAACTTTGAAGCTTGAATTTTGAGTTAAAATGTTCAAATTTTGATTGAAGTTTTATTATTTCTCTAAATTTACTAGGTATGTATGTATATTGTATATACATATAACGTAACAATTTGTAGTGAATAAGACGCGAAGTTTATTAAATTAACTACGCGTAGTTAATGATGTAGAAAGTGTAGTGTAGTTAGTTCGGCCAACCCTGTTCCGTAGGCTTTCCAGATTTGCATGTGAGTGAAGAAGAGCAAATATAAAAAAGAATACCGCTTGCTTTATTCAAAGTTTTAAAATACATAAATGCTTTTTTCATTGCTAATGTACCTCAACTATGCTGGAATGGCAAATCGGGTAAATTTTTATTTATTTCAAGCCCTACCGCTCTACCAAATTTCATTATTCTGCAGCAATTGGACGTGCGCCATATAATTGATAACAATTCTGGAAAAGTGGGCGGATAAAACACCTCCTGAATGGAAAATTTCAATATTTCGATTTTTTCCTTTGGTTGCACCACAAAACCTACTGCTGTGCGATATTACAATATTCTGCGATGTCGGGAAGTGCTTCATAATTTTGATGGTCTGTCAATCAGTCAGTTCCGGTTTTTGCGATTTTTGGACTTAATCACTTATGCTAGGGGGTTGAAATTTCATGAGGTGTCTGTGCGTGGTGAGCCTGACAAATATTCCGAAGTTTCTGACTTTATTGGTACAGAAGTTAGAGGGGGGGGTCGAAAATCACCTGAGTTTGTTCCTGTAAAAAGGGAGTAGTGCCAGAACTTGACTGGGCTTTACCGTGCCCTTTGATAATTTTGTTTTTTTTTCTTTATTATTTTTTCATTCAAAAGTTGTGGGAGAAAAATAATTTTTTTTATTGTTTTTACTTGCGATATATGTATATGTATAATGTACATTGTACATATTAATGTAGGTAGGTACTGTATGGCATATTATGCATTCGTAAAAAAATCGAACTCGAGATTTTGATCAAACATGACATTACGATGATAGTGAAGTTAAAAAAATGTGGGTCTCGCAATTCTGCCCGCCTGTCTGTTCTTTGGGCTGCAGTCTAAAGGGATGGGTCGATTTGGTACATAGAGTTTTTTGGGCATTCCCCCGACACTTTTTTTCATTTTTCTTTTAGGACTAAAAATAACAGTAGCTGCCGTACAAAAGTTTTTAATACAAAAATATAATTCTTATTTTTCTCAAAATAAAACTTTAAAAAAAAAACAGTATTTTTTTACAAAACGACTTTATAAAAAAAAACGGTTTTATAAAAAAAATTACGAAAAATGGTTATAAATGGTACCTCCGATAGAACCATTTTTTTTTATTTTCGATTTTCTCAAAACTGGTTCAACTGATTTTTTTTTTCGTGGAGAATGTTTCAAAAAAATTTTAAAAGTACATATTGTATACCAAAATTTATTTTTTTTTTATTCTTAAAAAAAGTTTCAGAAGTTTTTTAAAATTATCTAGCAGATTTTAAATAAAAATTATTCTTATGACCAAAAATAACGGTACCTTCCATATAAGTGTTTTAAAATTGGCAAGGAAGATCTGTTTTCTCAAAAACGACTCCTACGAATTTGATACAAACATTTATATGACCTTGTATCAGTACGATCTACCATATTATTGGAAACAAAATTTTATCTTTCGTTTAAAAATGGTATTTTTGAATAATATAACAAAAGAAGGCATTTTAAAAAAATAAATTTTGGATTTTCAAAATTTCGAAAATGGGTAGATGATTTTTTAAATTTATTTTTAAACTCCAAAGATTTTAAAAATTTTTTTTCATAAATTAAGATTTATTTAAGAAATAAGATTAGTGTCAAAACAATTTCAGATTTTGTTTGATTAATTTATTTCAAATTATAAATTAATTTTTAACCAATTTTCCAGTTTGAATTGGAAGTTTCACCTTATACTAATATATACATACGTATTTAGCAGTTGACATCAAATATAGGCTCCCATAGCTAATTTATTTCTTTTAAAATCAGACTAAAAGATCTTATAATTATTCAGACTTTAATTAAGACTAAAAAAACAGTGAACAAATTTTAAAAAAATCAGAAATTTTGAAAAAGTCAAAAACTCAAAAATTTTGAAAAATATTAAAAATTTTGAAAAGTAAAAAATTTTATTTTTTAAAAGTCACCTTGACATTTTTTTTCTAATGGATCTTTAATAACTCCCACATGATAAATTCGGGAACAAAGCATATTTTACAGATCCCAATAGATTTGATTCGATCGTGAAAACGAATATTATTTTAAAGGAACAAAAAAATAAAATTTTCGATCGAATCAAAAATAAAATTCCCTTTTGAATTTTTCACAAGAGAACGAATCATATTTTATCGCTCTTCGAACTTTGCTAATTACCTAGAAATGTGAATTTGTATGACAAACAAGATGATTTGGAAACGAGTTTGGAAATTTTCAACGATATTACCTCAATTTCCCTAGTGATATGTTTGTGAAGTTAGAGGAATTTGAAATGTTGGTCTTATAATTTGTGGGTTTTTTTTTTTTTTTTAAACTTAATATTTTAAAATTCACAACCACTAATTTTTTTTTTTTTTCAAAAAAGGCAAATTTCAAAAAGTGACCTATCGAAAGTATTAGTGAAATCAGAAAAAGTATACATTTTTAAAGCTCTGCGTTATTTTACATTATTAAGGAATTTTATAAGGAATCCCACTTCTGACACCATATGTGATGACTAGGGCTAGGATTTCCATGCAAATGCATATTTTTTTTTGACAAACTTTAGAAGCAAGAGAACAAATTATCTTTACGAATCATTCATTTTTCTTTAAAATGACATTCAATCGTTAGTGCATATTTTTGCATATTTGACTATAAATGCATATTTTACATATTTTTGCATATTTTATAATAAATGCATATTTTCCTTCATATTTTTTAAAAAATTACCATAAAATTGAAAAACATCGGTTTCAAAGAAATGCAAACGCACCATTAAAATTAGAATCATTGAACTGGGTGAAAATAAAAACAAATTCATTGCGTTCCATTATTGCTTTCAAACGAAAAAAAATAATATTTTTAAAGGCACCATCTCGCGTGGAACTTTTTAGAGAAAAGTATACCTTAACATCTCTTCCACCACAGCCTATTGTTACCAGGTAGGGAACTTGGATAGAAGCAGTTGTACATTACGCAAGGTGCTATGAGGAGTTTGGAGAAGTGGCAATAATTTTGATGATTCTGATGCTGTTGCCTAAAAATATTAATTAGCTCTAACTACAGTTTTCTTTGTCATACCATAACAAAGCTTGAGGGAAGGAACTCATTAAAAAATCAATTTGATTTAGTTGAAAATGCTGTTGTAATAATAACTGCCGTTAAAGGACTCTTGGTCCAGCCATACAAAAGAAGAACGAGAATGTTCTAGCAAAAAATGAAGGATTTTCAACAGTGAAAAATATATGCAAGGCATTCAGCAAGGCAGGCAGTAATGAAAAGTATTTGAGAAGCTTTACAACCGATGAAATTTCTTCTTTTAAGAATGCACCACTGCAAAGGCCCAATCGCCAAAGCTTTATTTTTTTAAAATTTAAGAAGAATTTCATGATTTATGTCAATAAAACATATGAAAATATTGAGGATTAGATGTGGATAACGATTTCTATTTTTTGTGTTATTTTGAAAAAAATTATTATTCGAACGGATGTCTTTTTCTTATGTTGATGTTATTTTTATTTAAATTATACACAAAAAATACACAAAACATGGAACAATATGTTTTGTGTATTTTTTAATTTCTTAATGTACCTAATTGTTTTTTAGTTCCTTTAAAAGATAATAAAAGACTGACTTTTTTTCTAAAAACTGTATACCAATTTTTTTTTTGTGTTCATTGAAAAGAAATTGAGATAGAAGGATATATGATTTTAAATGCATATTTTAAGTGCATATTTCCCATTTTTAAGAGCATATTTTAAGCGCATATTTTGCGTTTTTAAGTGCATGGAAATCCGAGCCCTAGTGATGACTTACGAAATGAAACGACCGTTTATTGTGGAAGAGAATAAGAGACTGACTTTATTATGTACATATATAGAAATAGTATTGTAATAGTTATAGTATAGTTTAGTTGTTATATAATGGAAGAAGGCATATGTTTAAACTATATATGTACAATTTTCTACAGCTTTTCGATTACTCTTTGAGGATTCGTGATTGATAAAATCTTTTACAAGGTTTCATTTTTTTTTGCGAAAGATTTATTTATTTCTGCTGAATTTTTCATAAATGAAATATTATTTTAAACTTACACAACTTTAATACATCTATAAACTTCAACTAATTATATTGTTATCTACAAAATAAAGTCAATCACAATAGAAAATATAATTATAGTAAAATGTATAAAATCGATATTCTATAATATTTGACATCTAGGACAATAAATCAATACAATGCTAATATTCGTCATTATTTTAGAATGATTTTTTCTATTTTATTTTGATGGAACTTAATTGCAATATAATGAGCTAAATTACTGTCTTAATTGAAGAGTCGATATTTTGTGTCGTTATAAAGAGGGAATATTACCCTGGCTCTATTTGTATAGATGGATGGATGATATGCATGATTAACTCAATTTTCGTTTATTTTCATATTAGTCTCTGTTAATTGCGTTTCATTAAGTAGATGTATTATATAAGTTCGTTGTTTACATAAAAATAAAATTACACCCCATGTTAAATTTACATTTAAAAATATCAACATAAGTTCTGTTTCCATTTGGTATAGGTATGAAAATAGTTGAAACATCAAAGTTCGGAACTCGACTGTCATACAGAAAATAAAAAATTCGATGTTGAAATTTTTGAAAATGTGTATTATGTAATATCATTTAAATTTATTAGAAAATCTTGTGTAAAAAAAATTTATTAAAATCGGTTCAACAGATAATGAGATAGTCAAAACAAAAAAAAGGGTTCTATGAAGGATACCGTTAATAATAATCCATAGATACAAAATTTTTTTGAATAATATTGTAGATCGTACTGATATTAGCTCACAAAAAAATTTGAATCAAAATAGTAGGAGTCGTTTTTGGGAAAAATAAGATTTTCCTTTCCGGTTTTTAAACAGTTTTATGGGAGGTACCTACCGTTAATTTTGGTTATAAGATAATGTTGAAAAAAAAGCTGGGTGCCTAGTTTAATAAAATTCGACTAAGTTGTTTTCGAATTATTTAATTCTCAAAAAAAAAATTAACTTTTTTTTTAAATCCAAGAAAGAAAAATTTTGAAAATTTACAATACTTTTAAAAATGTTTAAAACATTCTCGATAAAAAATTTTACCAAAATCGGAAATAAAAACTGGGGCCGAATTACGACATCAGTGACTGAACGACACGTGAGGGAAATTTCATACGAAATATCGAATATCTAACATCGATATTTTGTATGAAATTTACCTCACGTGTCGTTCAGTCACTGATGCCGTAATTCGGCCGCTGGTTTTATGAGAGGTACTATTTAAAACCATTTTCCATTAAAAATTTTTATGAAATTGTAGCCTTTTTGTAAAAAAAAATTATTGATTTTTTTTTAAGTTGTGGGCACGTTTTTGAGAAAAATAAGATTTTTATTATTTGTCAAAAAAATTTTAGATCTTTAAATTTTGGACTTTTGGTCATACAAAAATTAATAAGTGTGTCGAGGGTACTAAGTTTAAAGAAAATTGACCTAGCAGTTTTGGCTGCAGCCGAAAGAACAGACAAACGGACAGAATTGATCCACAAAAGCAGCATATACTAAATTAGCGTTATAAGGAGATTATGATTGGGACAAGAAGAGAACCCACCAATATAAATGAAATACACTTAGCTATAACGAAGCTATGTTCTGATGGATTACTTAGCGGAACTTTTTAAATTTGGAGTTGGTAGGTCGCATGCATTAAATCATTAAATTATTATGGCTGAAGGGAACATGTCTGATTAATTGAATTTTTTAATTTTTAATTTTTCTGTACCATCTACGAATAAAGGCGATCCCATTGTTCCGAAAGGGATATTCCGAACGCTGTCTACCGACCGAATTTGACATTTGTATCGGAATTTCTTTCGATCGGATACCTCGAAAGAGCCGACTATTACATCCTTCAACTATTCGGTTGATGTCTTCAGACGTTTTGCAACAATATCATAAGCAAATACCAGTGTGGCTTCCAGCTCGACACTAAAGAAAAGAACTCTTTCGAACTATTTCAAAAATGCAGTGTTTCGGCAACGAGATGTAGTTTCATGTAACTTCTTCAATCTCGTTTTGGAATAGACAATATGTCACTATTGATAGTTCAGGAGATCATCAATTTACCTTGAAGAAAACATTAACTCCACGAATGACACCTGGCGAATGAGATCTGGCGAAAAATAACCCTCTAAATCACGTACGTACAGCCAGTCCTATACAAGCGGCAGAATCTTGAACGATAAGCTGAAAGGGGCAGCTCATTCTTTCGAATGAACACAAATTGCAAAATTTTAAAAAAAAATTCGCTACGATTTTATCGACTTTATGAAAACAAGAAACAAATGTTGTTCAATTACAGATCCAGATTTTGACCCAACAATTTCTGCCGATTAACTAAGGTTCAACCAGGGTTCAAGTATATGTGATTTGCTCTTAATTAATTTGTTGAATCTCATCAGTTAAAAACAGGATCCGAAGATGAACCAAATTTTATACAACTGGCTCTAAGTGAATCATTAAGGGCCACTTGTACAAATATTTAAATCATGGTTAAGCAATTTGTATCCACCTATTTCGGCGAATTAATTGAGTTTAAACAGTGTTTTACTGTTCAAGTGTGTGATAATAACCAATTACATACTTGAACCAGCGTTGAACGTTAGTTAATCTGCCGAAATCGGTGAGTTAAAATCTTGAAACGAGGCTGAACCACTATTGTACAACTGGCCATAAGTGAATCTTTAAGAGTTAAACTATCGCTAATGGTCTTAAATTGGATTCGCTCTATAGAGAGTTTCCTGTAAAAGTTTCCATCAAATTAAATTCTCATTAATAATCGAAAATCATCTAAACATTTTTACTTCCCTATGTTTACATAAAAATAAGTCTTTTCGCCTCCTGATGGGTATGATCTCTATCAATCTATTTTCAAAATTCTTATTTAAAATTTAACATCAAAAGGTGCATTTGTGCATTTAACCTTGTGAAAACGATTTTTCAAGTATCTTTTGTTATGGTGAAAAAAAATCGACCTTAAATTTTGAACACTCTTATACCTTTGATCTGGTGTATTTCTCTTCTTTTTATGAATATCAAATCTTGAAAAAGAGGTGCCAAAATGCTAATTACATTGTCCTTGACAATATCATATTCTTTTATTAAAGATTGTCCTCCTTTTGCGTCATCATCGAGTGAATCAACATACAAAACTGAGACTTTGATCGATTGTATTTAAATTGTTCTCATTTATAATAATATAAAATATTGTTTCCCTTTTTTTAATTTTTTTTTTTTTTGTATTCGCTATGTTTCCATATATGACAGAGGACAGTACTGAAGAGATTATCTATATATACCAATGTGAATAGCATTGTTCTTGTTCTTCTAGTTTTTCAACATTTTCTTGTCACTGTCTAATGTTTTTTTTTTTTTTTTTTATTGAAACACTACGACTCAAGGAACAAAGAAAAACTCGTTTATTCTTTTAATATCAAAAAGGAAGGACAAGATATTTATATATAATATAAGTATGCATGAACAAATATCAAACTTGTTAAAATAGTGAAAGTCGCAAAACCTGACAACGACATTTTCTTCCTTCTATATAACTGCTACTACTACTACTACTGAATTTGTCACCCTAGTCTTGGATTCCTTTCTTTATTCAAAGCTCACCCCTGATGCAATTACCCATTGCAATGTCAGTTTAGCATCGGAACGCGAAGTGTTATTTTATTATATATATATATTTATATAACTAAACACTCAGTGTCAATTGATTAACTTCGAACATTTTTGCATATTAAAAAAATCTACTAATATCTTGTAAATTTTTTTGAAATTATGTTTTTAGTTGTTTATTTGTAAATACTAAAAAACACTTAAAAAAAAACCGCTCTTATGAAGAAGAAGAACAAAAAAATAGAAGATGTATTGTTTTTGTTGTTAAGTGGACTATACAGGGTGTCCCCGACCTGGTTTGAAGTATTTTAGGGTTTTTTTCTTGGGTATATTCTAAGAAAGAAATCGTTTTACAGTAAAGGTCTATCTCCAATTTTGACATATTACTTCCCAAACCAACCCATTTCTACCTTTTTTAGCCTGAAGGATTGTCAAATTTCATATAAAAAAAATAAATCTGGTAGAATCTGGCAGTTTCGGCCAAGTACGCGAACAGACCTAATAATTTAATAATAATAATTTATTTGTTGAACTGAAATATATATACGATTGGTTCTTAATTCTATTTTAGATAATATAACATTGACATTTTATTTTGTTTTGGCACATAAAGGGCCTAATTTCATACATTGTCTTATATTTTCTTTATAAAAATTATTTGAAAAAATTGTCATTGATTGTTTTATACTAGTTATTTAATACTTGATGATTCATCTCGGGTTGTTCTAATCCTGTTGTCTTTGTGGTGGGATGTGGGATAAGGATGGCTTTTAGCCACGGTGGTAATTTTACGCTGCGTCCTCGTAGAATTAGATTGCCTCGTCGCGTCGTCGGTGATAGAAATAATTTCTTTCGTCCAGTAGTGCTGTCACATCTAGGTATCGTGGTTCTTTTCGCTTGTGATTGTTCTCACCAGCGGGTTCGGATGATTGCTAAGGTTGATCGTCATCCTTTTGGCAGCACTGATTATAATATATTTGTCTAGGGGTTATTATTCAGGATGCCTCGTAGAGTCGCTTGTTGCTGACGTGTTTTCGTCGCCGTTTGTAAAAGTGGAGTCCAGTGCAGATCCACAAGATTTTCCTCTAAAGCACTCCAAGCTTTCTCATGCTGGTTTTGGATAAAGTAAACCATACAGGAAAACAGTACGTGATGATCGGTTTGAGAAGTTGCTTATAGAGAAGCAACTTTGTCTTCTGGCTGAGTCCATTCCTTTTCCGCATAAGGGGGTGGATGCGGTGGAAAGCGAAATTCACTTTCTTCGGAGTAGCTGTTACGTGGGGGTTGAAACGTAACCTCTCCTCATAGTTGATACCCCGATATTTCACCGATGGTTTTGTTGTCAGCTGCGATCCGTGGGGCAGATTGAGAAAAATGTGTTTCCCTGTCCCGTTGGTCTTCTGAAGCAAGTCAACTCGGATTTGGCAGAGTTAACTTCGATGCCCCATCATGTGTAGAATTCCCACAATCGTCTAACGTGCTCTTCTACTCTTCGGGCTGCAGCGACTGGTGACGTAGAGCTGGCATCTGTTAGCGAGTCATCCGCATAGAGCAGATTCCAAGGGGTTGAGGTTGATCCGATGTGAAGATGTTCTAAAGATATGGTCCCAGTTTTAATCCTTGGACAACTTCTGCTCTAATGCTTTTGGTTGTTGACTGGCTGTGTTCAATTTGGACGAAGAAAGACCTGGAATTAAGAAAACTGAAAATTATTTTAATAAGGTAGTGAACGTGAAGCAATGACAATAAGTGGGGAGTTTGCGTTCACGAGCGGTGAACCAATTCCCGCGCAAAATGTACGGGAACTCTTTGGTTTTTGGTGTAGCTTTGACAATTTGACCATAAAAGCTGCAAAAGTCAAGCAAATTGTGTCAAAAATTCACTTTCTCCACTGATGTTTGTTCACTTCACGAGGGAGTATGTACTAGGCTTTAGCCCCGTGTCCAGATGCTGTCGAAAGCTTTCTCTATATCCAGGAAACATCCAATAGCAACCTGATAGTTATTGAGGGTGCTAACAACGCCATTCTAGAACCTCATGAGTGCATGTAAGGTTGAATGTTTCTCCCGAAATACAAACTGCATGTCAGGAATGATGTTGTTAGTGATGCAGAATGCTTTCAACCTCCGAAAAATAAGTCCTTCAAGGATTTTTTTGGTGTAGCTAAGGAGAGATATGGGACGATATCTAGAAACGGTGCTAATATCGACTTTCTTCGGTATCGGAACTATTTTCGCTGTCTTCCATCTTTTCGGGAAATAGCAATTACTGACGCAGTTGTTGAACAAGATCGTGAGGTGAGGAATAGCACCATTACTTGGGAAAACTTCTTTATGATGTAGTTGGAAATAATGTCTGGTCCGGTTATTCAATTTTGACATCATTTATCGTGGATTTAAGAAAACGCTTACTTTGGTATACCCTGACCCATGTTAACAAAAATTTCTCTGCTAATTCTAATGGTAGAAACTTCGTTTAGGAAGAAATACTAACCTGCGTTTAAATAAAGTTGATATCTTGTCTCAATTTTAAGATATATACAGTTTCTAGCCTGTTCCATTTTTCCTGCCCATGCAATTTTTTTTACTTTGAGGTCGATTTTCTCGAGAAAATGCTTAATAAACATAAACTTTTAATATTTTTTTCTAGTGAACGTAACAACAATTAAAATAAAAATCAACTACAACATCGTGGAAAAACCCATAGATTTTATGATACTGGGGAAAACCGATAACAGGTAAAATAAACAAAAATGTTTTTTTTTGCCTTAAGCACGAATGCTATGAATACAAAATGATTTTGTGCGGTTTTAGATAATTTGTATTTTAAGTGTGTAATAAAACATTTATAACAGGTTCTTAAAGTGTCGTCCTTCGTTTTGTGGGCATGCTAGAACCCATTTTTAGATTTCACGTTGAATATTTATTTTTGTTAACATGGGTCAGGGTACACCAAAGTAAGCGTTTTCTTAAATCCACGATTAATGATGTAAAAATTGGAGTTAGACCTTTATTTTAGAACGATTTTTTGTCTTAGAATATACCCAATAAACAAACCCTAAAATACTTCAAACCAGGTCCGGGACACCCATATTGAATAAAATTCAATTGAAAGTTTTTTTTCGACCCATTAGGTGAATATGGTCTAACTCAGCTAGAAAAAATATAATTTTTTAGGACTTGTTTAAGCAACAAGTTTCATGCTCCCTTACCAGTTCCTCGATAATTTATTATATACATAATATAATATTTTAATACTAAATCCCAACGGTTTTTGAGTTATCACATTTTTTTTTAATTTATAAAAATCTCTATTTTGATTTAATTTTTGGTAATAAAAAATGTTTCTTTATAAAATGTTAGTCTAACTTTTAAGTTTTAAGCAATGTGACAAACAGGGTGACCTAAAAATAAAATCAAAGAAGAGGTTTTTCGAAATTAAACAAAAATGTGATAACTCGAAAACGGAAAGGATTTAGTATTAAAATATTACAGGTTATAAATTTTTTAAGCAAATAATTAAAAAAAAAATACATTTTGACGCACCCTGTACAATTAGATATGATTTTTTCTACACTTCGGTTATGGTGTTTTTTTTTTAAATATTGTTTAAACAAGTTAAAGCAAGAAATAAACTTTGGGGCAGGTTATTGGTCATTGAAAAGGATTTTCTGTTTAACTAGACGTAGTTTGAAGTCAACACCAAGTCCCAAATCCTTTGCGGTTTTTTTCTGCAGAAGCTTTCCTTTTATTTATACACATACAAAAAGAAAAACTATACAAAAAAAATATTTAAAAAATTAATTTTCTAGCTATATATTCAGAAATAACATGAAATCACGAACAATCCCTGAATATTTCATGCTTTTAGCACTTTAACTCCAAAAGTCATGCAGCTTTTAACATTTGAAAAAAATTCCGATTTTCAAGCAAAATTATTGAAAAAACTCTAAATGGTGTTCGATTTTGAAATTTTGGTCTTGATCGTTTTGTTTCAATCTAAGCTTCACAATGATATGATGATAATAGCTTAAGCGTAGCTTACTATTGTATTTTCTCTGTCCTCTTTTATGTTCATAGTTCTTGTCAAATTTTGTTGAATGTGTAAGATTTCAAGAGTATATTTTGCATTAATTCTCTTCTAGGTACCCCTGCAACGGTTTTCTTATAAGCAAACCACTACTGCAAAATCAATAAATTCTTTTTAAAGGCATTGGTTAAATTATTTTAAGTTCTGTGCTCCTCATTTCGTGATATTGTCCAACATAAGCTTCGTTAGTGTTCGTAGAGTGTTATCTTTTTTAATTTTTTTTTAACACTGGAAAGATTAGTGTCTGAGAGTCTAAAGGTAAAAGCCATAATGATTACTTCGTCTTATAACGAATATTAATTTCAATTTGGCACGATTAGCGTTATTTTTAGAAATGCAACGACAGCGTATGATAAGCTCATTAAATTTTCTATTGAATTCTATATTTTAGAAACATTTGTTGAAAATAAATATGTATTGATAATTAAACAAACCTATCATGGAAAAGCAGATGTAAAGCGAACAACAATAGACTCCATCGTTTTTATAATAAAAATATTTTCCAACAACTATATTAAGTCTAATAAAAAAAACAACCACCTCCCCAATCAAGTGACCCAGAGTGTATCATCATATCGTATATAAGAAAACAAAAAAAAAACATTTAACTTTGCACCCCGCTATCATTTTTAAATGTCTAAGGGTACGCGAATATAAGAGAAATAGAATATGTTGAGGAACGATATTACTTAAGCCCCGTTTCAAGAAAAGAAAATCTCAGCAACACAGCAAGAAGTCTAGTTTTATAGGGCACACGTGCTCAAAGAATTTCTTTTTTTGGTTGAATTACCATGTCAGTAGGTAAAAAGAACATAATATATAATAATATGAAGGAATATGTATTTATGAATTCTTGTGGGTAAACTGTACCAAAAAGAATTAGAAATTGGGGAGAGATTTTATAGGTTATTCTTCCCTTTGAAATGATAAATTTTCTATTTTTTTTTTTTTGTTTAATTGCACATAGACCCAGGGGGTTGAATCTTCAGTGCATAACTTTCTTTAGACACATATATACCGGGTGTTTCTAACATAATTACGAATATGTATTGGGGGATGATTATTGGAATTTTTTTTAAGAAAATTGCATAGGTAAGGGGTTTTTAATTTTGATAATTAAAGTAGGTATCCTGATATATGTAAATATAGCCGCAGTTTTAGTAGTTTTTTGACTGTCATTAATACTGCTTATGTTTTTGTCCTTAATCTTTCTTTTTTGTAAAGTCAAAAATATTTCACTGATTGCAGATAATACAATAATTATTATAGTTTCGAACATTTATTTAAAGTATTCCCCAAATTAAGGCAAGTCTTAAAAAATAAAATGCACGACTCGATCGCACGAACTTGTAGTTCTTGGGGGTTCAAAGCTATAATATGATTACACATTGAAGATGTGTCATATTATAAAGTGCAAGGATTAGAATAAAAAGGAAATAAAGCCCTCTTGCAATATGGGAAAGACGAAACAATGCCTTATCTAATTATATCATTCTTCGAAGTATAGTATTGAACCTGGGGACATACTAAGTCTATGGAGAACAGCAAAGCTTATTTTTATTCCCAAAATTGAGGAAAAATGCAACACATTCAAAGTCATTTAGGCCAATAAGCATATAGGAGCCTACAGGTGAGGGACGTAGGAGGCATTTGCCTCTCCCCCCCCCCCCTGGCTCTGAGCCACGGCCCTAGCCAGCCATACTATAGGTCGAGGTCAGCTCACCCAAACAAAGTACATTTTAACATTTAACACATTTGAAACTTGTGTGACGATTTTTTTTTCGTATCCAACAATGTGCACCACTTAACCAGTGGCCCGTTTTAATCCGAACATTTATTTCCTTCATCAGCAAGTCAGGTATTTTCCTTAAAAATTCTCCTTGCGTACTCTTCCTTATTGTTTTTTTTAAGTGAAAAGTCAAATAGCTCCTTGCATTGCAAAATAAAAATATACTTCAGATGTTGTTATCGCCTCTTTGAAGCTATGAAGATATTTGGTGCTAGCACATCTTTAAACGAGTCATCGTTTTCGTCACTTTCGAGAAAAGACTAATCAATTACTGCGAAATCTTTCATTTATAGAATAATAAAAAAAAAAAGTTTTAATTCGTTGGAAATAATTGATATTTTGCGTTAATTTGCCGAAAAAAAAACGAAAAATACAACTTTTGTAATTTTAGATACAGATATTTGTACTTACTTATATATGTATAACTAACATACATACCTTTACTTCTTGATCTCTACTTTTAATTCGTTATTTAATAAACATGAATGTGATATTGCTCGTACCAACGGTTTTAATAAAAATTAACGCACTCATTACTCGGTTGTCAACTATAAATTAATAGTTAATAAACTTTGTAATAAAAAACCCAATTAAAACAACTTTTGATCATTGAGAATAATGTAGAACGTTGTGAATTACAAGAAAATTAATAATTATAGGCTCTCCCAAACCAACGCGAAATCGTAGCGAATCATTCACAATAACACAAAATATGACAAATACACAACGCTAAACAACAACAAAAATCTGTCGTCGGCGAATGTTTCGCGTTGGTTTGGGAGAGCCTATAATTATTAATTTTCTTGTTTTTTTTTTAGCTACGGCCGTGCTCTGAGCTACGACTTTTGTCTACCAACATTTTATCAGTTCTTAATAGGGAATTTTGACTAAAATATGTCAGTTTTTCATCAAATACCATAGGTTAACCCCAATCTGAATCTGGATATTGTTCAAATAAATCCCTAAGTTCTATCGTTTTGCCCCACTTGTATAGACAATGCAAATTTTGTACTGATCATAAAAATGGATTTAATTTTTCATTTCATGTTGAAAAGTTGTTCAAATAATTCTTGAACTCTAAAGCATAGTACGCTGCTGATGCAAAACGAAATTTGTCTGTTATCTCCAAACCAGACGGAAAATATTCTTGGAGAGTTTCACCAACTCCAACTCCTAAAACAAAACAAAACATAAAACGCAAAAATCAAAGAAACCCATGCTGTAGGAAAATAATACAAAAAAAATACGAATGAAACGCAAATGTCATTTTTCGGCAGACAATAAATAGTCTGTATAATTAATTCAGTGCGAAAAAGTAGCGGAGACTTCTCCAAATAATCTGCTACAATTATAAATTTCGCTCTTCGAACAGCGTACTGCAAAACGAAAACCAGAACGAAATTTTCCGTTTATGATTTCTTTGATTTTTAGTTTCGCATCAGCAGCGTACTAGGCTTTAAACGTAAACAATATTCTTTACAAAAGGCTATCAAAACTGTTAAGTACGATGAGTCGTTATCGAGATATTTGTTAAAAACTATCTTAAGAATAGTATACTTGAAGACACTTTTTTAAAAATCAATTCAAGATCAGAATATTTTTACATTACGAAATATTTCGTTTTCTTTTGCCGGCTGGGCTATTAGTTGAGGAGAAAAGAAGGCTTCACTAATGTTTTTGATGCTGCAGTTGTTTCTTGGTCTCGGTTGATTAAATTCAGGTGCAGCAGGTAGTTTAATTTCCTAAGGGCCAGTTGTACAAATATTTAAACCGTGGTTCAGCAATTTTTATCCACCGATTTTGGCGGATTAATTGAGTTTCAACAGTTGTTTACTGTTCAAATATGTGATAATAACCAATTACATACTTGAACCAGCGTTGAACGTTAGTTAATCCGCGAAATCAGTGAGTTAAAATCTTGAACCGAGGCTGAACCAGTGTTGTACAACTGTCCATAAACCATTTGAATATACCCGATGATTAAATTTTGAAGGCCTTGAGAGAACCATGGATTGGACCAAAATCGTACGACTTTTAAAATGACACAGATGGACCTCGTGTATTTTGACATCAGTGGCTAACAGACTTTCCATTTATTTCCTATTCTGTAAATTTACGAGGTGTTCTTTGCCGCAATTTCGTTCTCTTTAAGCCAAAAGTTGATGGCGGGCTTCAAGGTCACTTGAAAGAATTTACTATAAATTCAAAGACTTCCATGAACTTGTGAAACAGCATTTGAGATCTAGGTGGCACTCTGAATCTATAGAAAAAGTTAACGCATTTTTCAAAGTTTCAGACAACAAGGACAAAAGTGTTGAGTACCTTAAAAAAAAGTTAAATCAATTTTCAATTAAATATAACATCGCCTTGAAAATTTTATTGAAATATTTGGTTCACATTGTTTTTACCATTAATTTATCAGATCATAAATATTAATAAATATACCTCTTAACCACCGTTATCATGCTTACAGTGCGGGAATATCAACAATAGCCACCCATGTATGAAATAAGGGGCCAGTTATAGCTTTAATTGAAACTCATCATTGAAAATTTTAATTGTTAATTTTGAGGCACTTAAAAAGTGAAATCAGTGATTATTTTAATGCAAATAAAAAGCTGATAACTCAGTTATTTTTTCTAGCCTATCGCAGGAAATGAATTTCTTTATTTCAATGATTGAACTACCTTATCATTGATCATTGAAATCTTAGAAATCGTTTTATGTGAAAGATTGGGCCAAAATGAAATATTTTTTTGACTGGAAATAATAATTGAGTCAAGAGCTTTTTATTGGCATCAAAATAATTACTGATTTTGCTTTTTAAGTGTCTCAAATTAAGAAATTAAAATTTTCAATGATCAGTTTCAATGAAAGCTATAACTGGCACCTAACAAACTCCAAAGAAACGGCCTTATGGTAGTGTTGGTTAAATATCAATAGTCTATCGATAGTATCTATAGTTTTTACCATCGATACTATCGAAAAAAATGTAAAAAGCGGGTGAGATAATGATAAAAAAGAGATATCGACTTAAAAATAAAAATTTAAATAATTTGTTATTTACTTAACAAAACTCCAAAAATTTTTGAAGACAAATTTTATATATAATTTTATATAGGTTATAAACTTTATGGTCATAATTTTATAAAACAAGACTTTGTGTTCGCCATCAAAATGTGTTCTTATAAATTAATTACCTGTTACATGTTAATGACTTCAGTTTTTTTATCACTTAATTTTAGTATATTTTTTATTAACATCATCTAATGGAGTTGGGTAATTTTATAAAACTGAAATCAAGCCGTATATAGCAGTTCAATCTTCAATTTGTTGAGATTCAGATATTGGCTTTTAACGTCCTTTTTATTGTTAATAATTTATTAATTTAAAGTATTAAGTTATCTTATAACATTCAAAAATAAAAAGTAAATTCTTTTATTTATGAACTTTATTGAAGGATTTTTTTTTAAACCACCTTGTACTCATAACTGTGTTAAAAAAGAATATAAAACAAGATTCAAAGAATGGATTTTGCTTTTTAAATAAAATGCCGAAAAAATGACTTCGGATTTTACTTATGTATGTTTATATGAATTATGAAGAGACGTAGAGAAAAACTCGTTTTTTCTACCTAATTCCTATACCCCCAAAAGTATTTCGAAGGTAATTAATGCATAAGGTCTAATCATCATTCAGAATCTCTTACTGGTAATCAGCCACCAAATCGGTCCTGTTGCACCCAAGTTCAGTGCACTCCATGAAAATAAATATACAAGTACATACCTACACTTATATATTATGCAAAATTTATCTTTCTGTTGATTTCGTTTTTACAAGAAAATTAAATACTAAACTATAAAATTTTCCGATGTTTAACCAACACTACCTTATGGGCCATTGAAGAGCATTTAACAACATCTCTCATAAATCTATTAACAAAGCTCTCGTAAGGAAGTGCGTACTCATCACTAAAATCAGATGGATAAAAAGAAACAAAAATTAAATATCGGCTAAACAACAACATAAGTCAACAAATTAAAGCCCGAATATGATCTTTTAGATCGAAACGCGTCTTTTTTATTTTTCTCTTTTTCTTTCAAAACAACAAGATGGTTTCTATCAACCAAGCTACTAGAAAATCTTACTTCTCAGCTTTGGGGAAGTTCGAAAAAAAACTCTTTCTGATATATCCAAAGAGGATTGAAAGAGGATTGAAAGAGGATTATCAACAACATGGAAATGGTGTCGAACAGTTTGTATAAATATCAACCCCACCAAGACTACGATTGCATCATTTACTAAGAAGAGTATTCTGCCAAGCATGAAACCTGTCCAGTCAGGGCCTAGGGAGAGAAGTAATCGAGACCTAGAGGAAGGTTAAATATCTAGCACTTGATTGTAAGCTCTTATGGAATAAACACATCGAGATAACCTTCAAAAAAGCCACAAAGGATCTTATGACATGCAAGAGACTTCCAGGTAAAACTGTAAACGAAACAGCCATATACCACAGTGAACTAATTACAACTAAGCAATCACTAACAAATTTACAAAGGCGACCATACATATTATGCAATACTGGAGCAATGAAAACATTCCCTATTCCTTACAGCAACAATGAAGGTGATTGACTCCATTACAAGTGGTCATAAAAAGTACTGCTATGGAAGCCATAATGAGCTTTATGAGGTCATAGTGAATAAAATACGATCTGTAAGCCCACAGAAACTAACCTTGATATCCACAGAGATGGCATGATCAAAAAGCATTTTATCTTTGAGACAAATTTTCAAACGCAGTTAGGGGCTAGTTATAGCTTTCATTGAAAACGATCATTGAAAATTTGAATATTAAATTTTGAGGCCTTGAGAAAGGAAAATCAGTTTTTATTTATATGGCAAAATTAAGGTTATGATTCATTTATTATATTTAGCCAAAAAAGATTTCATTTTGGTCCAAGATTCAGCATAAAATAACTTTTATATTTTAAATGATTGAACTACCTTACCGTTGATCATTGAAAACTTTAAAGTTATTGCATTTGAAATGTTGGGTCGAAACGGAAATTTTTTTTTGATAGAAATAATTATTGAGCCATAAGCTTTATATTGGCATCAAAATATTAACTTATTTTTCTTTCTAGACGCCTCAAAATTAACAATTAAAATTTTCAATGATCGTTTTCAATGAAAGCTATAACTGGCACCTTAAGTAGAAAGAAAGAATGGGTACGTGAATCAACGAATTATACTCTTTAAGCAAATACCTTCAAGTGTTACACTGATCGATCGAGAACAAGTGAAGTGAATTTTTGGACCTTGAACCAAAATTTCCTTTCCGATGGGGCGTCTACTCGCATTTTACAGTCTGAAGTAATCGCAATAGGAAAATGTGCGGTACGAAATCTCTGAAGAAACTACCTAAACCAAAACATTGCCATAATGCCATTATGTCAGACAGCAAAGCTGCAATCGAAGCATTAAACTCATACACCATCGACTTTAAAATATAATTGGAGTGTGTGCGCAGGTTCACTTGAATCTTATTACAATAATTTTAATTTGTATTGACTGGAAAGTCGATTAACTAAAGAAATTTCTATTTTTATAAATAAAAAATGATTATAACCTATATTTATTGATTCAATAGATTTTAAACTAAATTAAATTTTAAACTTACTAAACAATGAGTTTACCAACGACTAAGAATGCACTTTAATGTGTTTTGTTGAGTTTTGTAAAAACGATATGATTTTAAAAATAAATTCGAATAGAAAATGTTTCGTTTACGAATACTTTTATTTTACCATTTTGTGCGCCTGTTAAAACCAAAAAAGTTGATACCAACTACATAATAAAAATAAACTTTACATTGAAGTTCATTCAAAACAGTCCACGAAAACAAAAAACAAAAATAATAATTATCTATTATTTATGTTTTTCTTCTTCTTATTCGATACCCATTATTTTTTATTGCTCATTTATTTATTTAATTATGGAATTTATTCAATATTTTTTAAATAAAATGCAACTTTAATAAAACTTTGTTTTTATTTGGTAAAAGTTGAAAATTCTCTAAACTTGGGACGATCAATTTTCTTTATACACATGTCATGTCAAATGCAACAAGCCACAATTGCATCATCATCATGTGAATGAAGTATTTTTCAATTCACAAACAACGAGCCGAAAAAGGCTTATGAATTGAAACTCATTGAATTCCCAAATCCCAAAGATTTTGTGAATTAAATATTTCTCAACTCACAAAACCAAAAGAGCTTTTGAATTAGAAATTTTATAATTCACAAATCCCAAACAATTTGTGAATTGAATATTTTTCAATTCACAAGTCCATTACCGACTAGTGAATTGAACGAGGTTTTAAGCTAAAAAAGAGCTTGCTTTTGCATATTTATTAATATCATTTTCGGATTTTTGGCGGTTATTTTAGCAAACAGATCATTTAAGTTTATTTTTTGCTTTACTTTTCCAAAATTGTTAGAGTAGATCTACAACTACAAATCTTTAATTTTGTTTCAAATAGGGAGGTCACCGAATCGATTGATTATAATATGTACATCAACTTTAAATTCAAATACTTTGAAATGATTTTAGCTCCTCTATAAAGGGGTAAATTCCATTTCTATTTATTGACCAACTATGTATGCACAATTGCGATTGAAAATACCAAATCGAAATCTGTTCCAGAGGCTCGTCGAGCTGATAGAAAGGAACGAGGAGTTTACTAGTCATTTATCAAAGTATCAAAGTGAGTAAATAATTGGGATTCAAAAAATATTCTCTGAGCAACTAAATAGTTAAGGTCCTCTAAAGAAATGGTTAGCAAAAACAAAACATAACCCAAAACTAATCCTCAGTTCTAAACAAACCAATGCAACTGGTAAATTTTGAAAAGTGGTTGAAACATAACGGAAATCCCATAGGTTTATCTTGGCCCAATCGTCGTTTGAAAAGCAAAGTGACATAAGTTCAATTTTTTTGTTTATTTAAGTTTTTTAAAAATTAATTTTACAAAATGCACAAATACATATTTTAAATTTATATTTTGATGAAAAAATATTATTTATAAAATTATTTATTCATTATTTAAGTTATTAATTCTGAGGGCAATCAAAAAAATTTTTTTTTAACTCTTAGGTACGTAAGGCTTACGTGGGGTATCCTGCGTTCACCAGTTTTTGATAAATTGAATAGGAGATTTTCCACATAAATTAATCATTAAATTATTTTACTCAAGAGTTATGTATGTATGTATGTATTTGTTTCACTCCTATCGAAATTGAAATTCAGAGAGCTTATCTCCGATAATGATCAAAACATGTGTCCACTTGAAGTGACTATTAAAAAATACGAATAAAAAAATAAATTAAATTTGGTGGCGTTTCGCTCGTGTCTCTACCACTGTCAAACATTCCTATGTGCGTTTTGTTAAAACTCCTGACTTATTCTTTGTTACGTGTTCGGTTTTGGTTGACATACAATTTCTTAGGCCGGTATGGAAGTCCAATGTACTAAGTTCGAATATCGAGAGTAATAAGTCAACTCTCCGCGACTGATTCTCAAGACTATTTCCACTTGCTAGTTTTCTTTTGAGAACTGTTTTGAGAGCAGCTCGGTGCATTTTACTCTAAAATTGAAACAAACCTTAAGTTTGTGTAATACAAGCAACTCGATTTTGCTTACTAACCGTTATTGTTATCGCAAAAAGTTTGCCCCATAACTTTGAATATTGCAGCTAGAGCTTTTTCATCCAAAAATTTCTTAATTTTGCATCAAATAATAAATAAATGCCTAAAAATAAATATTGTTAATGAAAAGTCTAAAACTTGAACTTTATTTTGAAAATTTATAAGAAATTTTACGCCATCAGACAGACTTATTAGGTCTGTTCGTCTGTCAAATTCTACCAGTTTTGTAGTCTTTGTGACTAAAAATGGGAAGATTTGGGAAGTACACGAACAATGTTATTAATTCAACACTTTGTACATTGGTTAAATTTTTTTTTTTAATTATTGTAACTACCCCAAGAATCCGTTTTTTACCCTCAATTTTTGTAATTGCTAACTTCGAATGTGTCTCCACGCGTAATCGCCCAACATATTCCCAACTGCACTGGTACTGGCTCTCCATTGTACTGATTCATGGATAAACCTCTCAGCATGTTCTTCACTAATACTACAAGTAGACGATTGACAAGTTGTAATAACATCTTCCATTATCAAACTGAAGTTTAAATTTAATAATTTTACTGGCATCGAGTAAATATTCTCATTGGAAAAATATAAATAAGATTGAAGAATATGTAGTTTTGACGTAAAGCTAACAATAAATGAAAACTCAGTGTGCTTCAAAAAGCAGAACCAGAAACTAACAAAAAATTTACACAAACAAATTTTAGTTACATAATAGGTGTGTTCTTTTAGTTTGAAACTCAGTACATTTGTGTGAACTTCTACACAAAAGTCTGTCAAAGTTTATACGACAGAAAATCACAGAGTTTCAAACTAAAGGAACGCACCTAATATTATAAAATTTTAAAAACTCTGTTCAAATTTATTGTAAAAAGTAGTTTTCACATTTATTTTCATATTTACAATTTTTTCCTTTTTTTACATATCTTCTACGCTATATTTGTAGGCCTCCTCGGCCACGGCTTGTTTCGAGCTCTGTACGTCGAACCATTTCTTTTCATACCCATTCGACCGATCCACTCCATCCCACCGATAGCCAGGTGGTATACCGAATCTATTCTCTGGATATGAGCCTTTATACTTCGGCATAACTGGGATGTTTGCTGCCGATTGCTGGTCCTTTTTCCTCCTTCGTATGTATTCTAGCATAGGATCGTCGTCCCGCTCCTTCTGCCGAAGCATTTCATCTAAATCTGCATCATTTGAGTACCTGGCCAATGGTTTGCTACCTTCATACTGATCATCGGACATCTTTGCCTGAAACGCTTCTATTTGTTTAACACCTTTGTTCCAACGACTGTAAAGTTCTTTTTTCTTTTCTTCATGTTCTGCTTTCTGGCGTTGAACCTCGGGATCTTCTTCAATGTCTTTGCGATGCCGGCGATAAGAACTCTTTCGAACCTGAACCTCTGCATCGCGTCCAGAAATTTCTTTCGACATTTTGCTATACATTCGATCTTCGTTTCGGCGACGTTCCTCTGTTTCAATTCTCAAAGTTTGAGCATCCTGTAGACCAGCACGCTTGCCATCGAGAGTTTTGCTCATTTTCGATGACGAGGGTTTATGTGTTGGAGGTGGTGATTCAGAGGTACGATTACGCGGCGAGCAGTCTGGTGATGGATTTTCTTTCTTAATAGATGTTTTGAAAGGATTTCCATTATCTGCCCTCCTTGGAGGAGACTGATCTAATGAATTCTCTCTCTTTATTCGAGTTCCAGAGGAATTGTCAAATCGGTTCGATGATGCATTTTCAGAGATTTTTATTGCTCTTTTTCTAGGTGGGGACTGGTCAGAGCTTCTTCTCTTACGAACTGGAGATTGTCTCCTTTGAGGAGATTGGTCAGAATCCTTTCTTTTACATATTGGAGATCGTTTGCGTCGAGGAGATTGGTCAGAATTCCATCTCGATTGAGCTTTTGATTGTCTTCTTGGTGGTGATCTGTCAGAATCTTTTTTCGGTCGAGCTGGAGAGTGTTTTCTTGGTGGCGAATGGTCTGAATCTCTCTTCGCATGAGCTGGAGAGCGTTTTCTTGGTGGCGATTGGTCCGAATCTCTCTTCGAATGAAATGGAGAACGTCTTCTTTTTGGCGATTGATCTGAATCTCTTCTGGCGCGAGGTATTGAGGTTTTTCTTGGTGGTGATGGGTCTCGTGTCGAAGATACATCTGAGTTCCATCTTGAACGCTTCTCAGAAGGTGAATTATGTACTTTAAGAGGTTTACTTCTTCCTTTTACTTTTCTAGGCGGTGATTGATCAGAGTTCCTTCGTGCTGGGGCTAAGCGGTTCGTTTTTGTTAGAGAAGATTCATCAATATGGTTTTTTTCATCAATTGCCTTCTTTCCCCACATATCATCATCGGATTCTTCCTCCTTCTTAATACCACCAAAACTTTTCCATTTACTTTCAGCTGGCTCCCCAGATGCATTAATAATTCCCACAATTTGAGGAGCATCTTCACCTGTTAACAAGAGTTCTTCATCGATTTCCAAGTCTTGATTAACATGCACATCGTCGTCAATTATTTTTACCGTGGCTTTGGTTTTATGTTTTTTATCCTTCTTTTTCTTTTTTTTATCACCCGATAAGTATTTTTTTAAATATTCCTTTTGGTTTATTTTTGTGGTCATTTTATTTTATTCAAATATCAATTTTTAATTTTAATTTCTCAAGCAATACACAATTAACAATTTGTAAAATAAAAACAAAAAGATAAACGTTCAACTTGCTGGAAAATCTAATGTCAAGAGAAATGTCACATAAAAGGGATATTCGATATACATTTTTTTTTGACAGCAGCGTTATCGTTGGTGCTGCCAGATTTCATTCTTTTATAATAAAATTTATATTTTGTTAGTACCCTTTCACACGTGGAAATAAGTTGGATGTTTTTTTCAAAGTTTTTATTAATTTCTTGAAAAATTTCTTGTACCTTTCACACGAAGAAACATAATCGTAGATATTTTTTGTAGCTTGGTTCAACACCCATTTTAGATTTCAAATAAAATAAAAACAAAAGCCGTGTTTTTTTTGCAAGCCCGGGGGGAATTGAATGAAAAAAACGACGTCGGAGCTAAACAATTAACATGTTAAATGCAACAACAACTAATCCCAGAGAATTCTCGGGGTTTAACTTAAGCGCACAGATAAACTGTGTTACCGGCATGAATTACATACATGTTATCGGTAGTTTATATGAAAACTCCATGTTTTTTACTGACATGGCGTCGCTAATCCCCGCTGTCGTTTTTTTCAACCAATTCCCCCCGGGATCAATTCTGATAATAAAAGACGGCTAAAATCGAACATAATATTTCCATCAACAAAATATCAAGATGAGTGCTTTGACTGGTAGGGTAGGTATTCTGCGATTAGAAATTCCCGCAATAGACGATAATTGCAAGACTGGAAATATTAATATTTTAGAAGAGATAAAATCGATTGGCCTACAGCGCGACTTGAGACTTCTTATGAAATGGAGTTCTCTTCCAAAACAATCACCCTTATTCCGTAAGGCATTTCACGAAAACAACAATAAAACGACACGACTCCAGAAAGTAATTACTTACCTTATTTGTTAAATGAAACAAAACTTATTATTGTCTGTGATTTATTTGTTATTAATAGAAAAACAACTCACAAATATTTAATATAAAATTCACCGATAATTCCTTGCAACCAAAAACACAATAAGGGTATTCCCGATTCGATGCAAATTGGTCATGTATCATTGCAAAAGTGCAAAGTTTTTTTTTACAATGGGGTTAGGGTATAGCAATTTTACACTTGCATTTTTGCAATGATACAAGACCAGTTGCATCGGATCGGGAAAACCCCTAATTTGTTTTCTTAAAATACCGCGAAATTCAATTTGACATTTTAGAAATGTCAAATCTTGCTAGTGTGTGCAAATGACGGTGTTCACATTGGACTGAAAAACTGGATTTTTTTTTACGTTTCAGTATTCATATCTCTCTCCCACTCCTTCATTGAAGTGAGATGTAAATACTGAAATGTCAAAAAAAAATCCACTTTTTTAGTCCAATGTGAACACTGTCAATCGTTTTAAAATCTTTCTTGAATCTTGTAAAATTAGCAAGATTTTTGACAGAAAAAGTTCAGAAAAAAATCGATTCTTTTAGCAAAAAAATCGATTCTTTTGTTGAAAAGAATTCATCCTAACAATTTAATACTGGCAGCACTTTTCGATACCAACAATACCAATTATTCTTCTTTGGTACAGATTTTCTTGTCTGTTGTGATTACAAATTCGTTGGTTTTTATAGTAAAAAAATTGTTTATTCTCGAATCTCGATTCCCGCCCGAACCAAACAAAGAACTGGAACAAAATATTTCCCAAAATGCCTGAAGACTCATAACAGATATATTCATTCAAGTATCTGGGTCGAAAATGAAAATCGAATTATTTCTATCCCCATATGTATACAAATTTAATCTTGTTAAATAGAGTTGAGCAATTTATTTAAATAATATGATAACACCAAACTAACCCAAATTTGTTTGTCAAATCAAAATATGCCATTGGCGATTTGAAATTATAAAACTCAAAACAACCTTCACTTTGAACAGCGATAAACAAAACACACTTTCTGAAATAAATTTGTTTCTAAACCACAGCAACTTACAATTTTGTACAGCTATCCAAATTTTATTAATATGAATTTTAATAGTTTTTTGTACTCGCACTTAATCAGACTTTTCACTTAATAATTTAAGCTTTCCCAATTGGTTGGTAAATGGTATTTGATTTGAACTTGTTTTATTTTCAGATTTGTTTTTGTTTGACATTTCATATTTGACCACTTAAGTTTTCATCATGAAGTGTAACGTAACGTGAAAGAATATGGATATGGAAAGAATAGAGATGCGAATTTGGTGCCAATAACAGCGCTTATGTTCAATTCTCGCATCGATTGAAAATGGTGTGTTCCATTAGGCCTTGCAAAGTACTTTTTAGTACTTCCCAGTAGATGATGAATTAACGCTTTAATTTTGCCGAACAAAAATCTAACCTCAATGTAGATGTAATTTTTGTTGTTTTTATTTGTTTTTTATTCAAGCAATATTCTCGGATTCAGTATGAAAGACTTTTTATTGTGTGAGTTAGAAATACAAGGACGTGAGCATAGAATACATATACATATTAATAATAATATTAGTTGTGTTCCTTTGGGCCTAGCAAAGTACTTTTTAGTACTTCCCAGTAGATGATGAATGGAACGCTTTAATTTTTGCAAAAAGAAAAATCTAACCTCAATGTAGACGAAAGCTTTGTTGTTTGTATTTGTATTTTATTTTAAATTATAGAAAATATCAACAACAATAATTTACTATGTTATTTCTTCTACTGAAGATGTCGCTTCCGCTTTTGGGTGGATTCATTCCGATACTACATTAATTGAGTGCTTTGAACTACTTTTACCATGGAGTAGAATTAATTGACTGCAGCCAGAAGTACTTGGCAGTAGATGCTGCCGCCTAAAGGAACACGCCTAATATAGGTACTCTATGGACGTGAGGTAGAAAAAATAAATTAAAGTTAACTATGCAATCGCTGCATTTTTTTCTATTAAAATTTAATGTGAAAACATGGTATTTGAAAGAATATAAATACAATTAGCAATTGAAAAAATAATACAAAACATACCTTTTTTGCAGTAATTGGAGAATTAGTATTTACGATCCGGTCGGATACAATGCAAGGCCCTGATTCTCGGAGGATTTTTCGCTTCCATGCATGTGAAAACTAACATTTATTTTTCAGTGGAATAGCCTTGCATTAGATCTTCAGAGTTCAGATCTTCCCCCAGCGTGACAGTCCAAAGTACTTACCATTACCATTGAATAAAAGAAAACTTAATCATGATACTTACTTGTATTTGATCGGATTTTTGTTGTTAAAATAAAACGAATAAAGTTGAAACTTTTATTGCTCTTTGCATATTTTTAATTTAATTTCTTTTAATCAATATTTCCAACTGCATAACAATTATAATTTAAATTGTTAAAACAAATGTATTTTTTAATTCTATTTTATAATACAAACTTTAATACAAATGCTTGCTTATTTTTATATATCTTTCTTTATTTACTACAAAATAAAAAAATTTATGCACATTTAATGTTCTTTGTGTGTTTCATGAATTTTTCTTTTAATTAAAAATAAAAACTGAACACATCGACTAGAATAATATGAAGATAAATATTTTGATTGCTTGTTCTGTTGTGCCTGTAACTTTGTGTAACTAGAAAATTTTATTTTTGAAGTGACTGAAAACATTATGATAGCAAATAAATACAAATATTACTTTTGTAAGTAAATATATATCTAATGTTTTACAAAAGCTGTTTTTTATTATCAGAATTGATCTATATGGATCATCAAATAACATACACAACAACACATGAACCTGAGTCATATCTGATGATATTGGTTTAATTTAATCATATCCGACGATATTGCGTTACCACCGGAAATAACTAAAACTGAAAATAATACATTTGCGCATTAAATACAATGTTGCAATTATTTTAATCTTCTTTAAGCGTTGCCTTCTGCAACATTGCATTTATAATGTATTAATATTATAATCCTTTGTTACAATTGCCCACCCATGATGTGATTGCTCACAGCTTGGGTGTAGATTTAAGAAAGATTCATTTAATAAATTAGTCTTTATCAAACCTTGAAACTGAATGGAGTTTTATTTAAAAGTATAACTAACTTAGAACTCGGAATTAAATTGTAAAAGCCCTTCCACACTATCCCACTGAGTATTAATACATGTCAAAAAAGTGTGAAACAAATCATGTATAATAGTGTGGAAACAAAATATGATATTCCCAACCTACACGATTTGACATGTGTTAATACATGAGAATTTTTAGAAATGGTTCTAATTCTGTCACACATTTCATCACATTTTTATTGAGGTTAAATTAAACTGTTGTGTGTGGTCAAAAAATGAAAAGAAATTTCTTTCTCACAAATTTGGCAATAGCATAGAATTTTTTTCCACTTTGTATTAATACTCAGTGGGATAGTGTGGAAGAGCTTTAATTAAGAATATAACTGGCGGAAGTAAACTATACCTTATACAAAAACATAACTGGTGAGGAGGATGGGATACTGAGTGAAAAACAGTATCAAAAGAATCAATTGAAATAAAATATAAAAAAAAAAATAAAAAAGAATCAATTGAAATAAAATATATTAAAATAATAATTTATACAGTGACGAACAAGTGATATCGTTTGAAAAAAAAATATAAAAATAATAATAATAAAAATAATAATAATAAACAAATAAATAAACGTATCGAATAAACGAATGATTTATATCGTTTTCAAACCTTGACAAAAAAATCAGTTAAAACAAAAGAAAAAAGAAAAAAAAAATAATAATACAAAATATCTCTCACATTCTCAGAATGTTTAAGAGGAGTAAGAAGCTGACAAGGGTTTAAAGGAGAAAATAATTATTCCCTTTCGAACTACTTAAGAGATATAGAATCAGTGATATCTCTATACGAAGAACAAAAGCGGGGAATAATACAAACAATTTTAGCGTACAAACTTCAGAGGAAGGCTCTAAAAGCCGTGGAAAGCCATCATGGGCCAACATTTTAACAAAACTTCGAAAGGAATTCTTGAAAAAGCGGTCTTACTTCAGCATAAGAGAGGACGCTTGAATATAAAGGCAAGTAATATCGAAGAAGTACATTATAAATTGTTGTATTATTGCATTTTAAAGCAATAAGTTGAACACGCCCTAATGAAATGTGTACAACGATTATTAATTGGCGTGTTCAGAAAAATGAGATCTCAGAGATTTTTCTCACTTGACGTTTTTCTTTTTTCGCTCTGAGCAGAGGTTGAGCGATCAGAGCAAAGCTCTTAGGAGATTATGATCAGAGCCCTAAGATTTAATTATGAAACACACTTGAGCACTGAACATGTCATAAGCATAGTAATCTGTCAAATTATATAAAAATTGTATGAAGTTGGCTTCGTTGAGCGTTTTGCTCGGTCATTTTATTTTGAGCATACAGAGCATGCTCCGAGCTAGCTCCGATGGAAAAAAGAAACACGACTTATGTGCTCTGATATGTCTGAGGTAAAACAGAAACATATGGCGTTTTTCTTTTTTGGCTCTGAGCAAAGCTCTGAGCAGAAGTTGAGCGATCAGAGCAAAGCTCTGAGGAGATAATGATCAGAGCCATCAGATTTAATTATGAAACACACTTGAGCACTGAACATGTCATATGCATAGTAATCTGTCAAATTACATAAAAATTGTATGAAGTTGGCTTCGCTCAGCGTTTTGCTCGGTTATTTTATTCTGAGCATACAGATCATGCTCCGAGCTAGCTCAGATGGAAAAAAGAAAAACGCCAATAGAATTTATTTTTGACAGCTCAGTGATCTGCTCTGAGGTAAAAAAGAAAAACACCAACTAAAAAAGTGAGCAAGCGAATCCAAGATTTTTTTTCCTCAGAGTTTTTACAGCAAGGCTGAGAAATTTTGCTGAGAAATCCTGTTCATGAAACTGAGGTTGCTGAGATCTCCGAGATCTCATTTTCCTGAACATGCCTAATACTATAACATGAAAACCTATTATTAGGGCACAATAGATCTATAGGTCGCAGAGCTATATTTATTTATTTAACTCAGCTAAGTACTAGCTTTACAAAAAGTTTATATACAGATTATGAATAGTTGGCAAAAAAAGTTAACTTGAATTTACTCGATAAATTTATTCTATATATACCCCTAAAATAAGAAGATAAGAAAGCGGTGTATCTCACATATACAGTGTATGTGAATCTTAGAATAAGAAGATAAGGAAGCGGTGTATCTCACATATACAGTGTATGTGAATGCGGCAGATAGTTGTTGACCAGAAATGTCGAATCGGTGACTGAATAGAATAAAGAAAGAAAAAAAAAGTGATACAAAATTAAAAACACTAATAAAATATCAACTTCTACAAAAAAATTAAACATTTCGGAGCAAATTACTTTTAAATCGTGTATATTTGCTAGTAAAAATAAAAAAATATGAAGTGCATTGTGAAATTGTGTAAAAAAAGCCAGAGAATGGCGGAAAAGAGCATTTCCTTTCACAGGTAAGTTTTATTAGATTTTTCTCTAAGAAAGTGATGTGAATTGTTCATATTTTAATTAATCACCAATCAAATAACACATTTTAAATGATTTAAACTTTAAATAAAGTTAAAACAGATATTAATTAATTGAAAACTTGCGCTTGGTTTCCCGGTTATAATCTTGAGACATGAAATGTCAAACTCCGATTCTGTGAAACGGGGACGTATTTGTTTTTGTTGGTGATTGTATGGCGCAATTATTTGTTAAGCGCCGTTTATATCAGTGATTTTTTTTGTTATTAAATCGATTTTGTTTGTTTGGAGTTCGATTATTTATGTTAACATATGTGCCTATGCCAATGCCTAAATTAAATTAATTAAATTTATAATGTTCCACTGAAATAACTAAATTTTGGTGAAAATAAAAAAAAAATTATAAGTAAATAGAACAGACGAAAAGAACATAATTCTCGAAATAGGGATTATACATTTTCGGTACACAAAAAGATATATTATTGTTGTCCCTCTTTGTTTGTTTTATGCACATGGGTACAGGGTGATATGTTATCAGTTCAAAAGGAACAAGAGTTATAATTTTAGGTTACCTATGTTCAAGGGTTTTAACTTGAAACATTATAGGAATAAATAAACATCTAACAATTGTTTTTTTTTGTTTTCTTTTTTGGGTAGTTAAAGATATACGATGAGCAGCTCAAAATTGAGCTGAAGAACAGAAACCTGTCTACTCAAGGCACAAAAAGTATTCTCTTCAACAGACTTGTTCAGTTCGACAAGAAACAAAGAGATGTCCAAATAATACGTCAAGAATCATCGAGTCAAGATCAGAATAATTCAGTCCCGAACTCAGGAATTGTAACCCAAACACTTGAGAACCATCAGCGTGAGCAATCATTGGCTTCATCAGATATCATTACAGTAGATAATGATTCCCTTAGAGCCAAAGAATGGGAGATAATTCGAAGGGAAAAGATCTCATCGAACTTGAGCGTACCATAATAAGAAAAGAGCGGGAGTTGGAGGAGGGAATCAGGAGGTTGGAGAATAGGCAGGGACACTACCTCAGTTACAGCGGAATGTTGAATAAAACGGGTAGAAGCTCTTATGAAAATCTATGAATAGGACGAAAGGGCACTCTTAATGGCCGCTGCCTCTAAGACGCATGGTCCTGCCCGCTTCTGGTGGAATACTTCCCAGGAAACAACTGCAACTTGGGAACAACTGGCTTCTGGGTTAAGAATTAATTTTCCCCATCAAAATAGTGAAGTCGATATACATCAGCAGCTGATAAAAAAAAATAAGAAAGCCTACTGAGTCGATGGAAAGTTACTGTTTTGAAATGAACATGCTAGGAAAAAGAATGCAACTGTCTGACAAGACCATTATACAATATATCCTGACAGGTCTCAATAATGCTCAGATGAGTTCTAATCTGGCAGCAGGAAGCTTCAGAGATGTTACAGAATTAATTGGGAAGGTAAAGTGGCTTGACAGCATTCGGGGAAATTTACGGCTTGAGACAAACAACACCATGAAATCTAGCAATTCACAAAGGCAGGTAACAAATGCGCGCTCAAATTGGCAGCCACAAAGAGCATTGCAAGGGAAATTGAATTCAGTCACGTGCTATAATTGTAACCAAACTGGTCATTATGCGAGACAATGTACACAAACTAGAAAAAGGCAATGGAAGAATAGTCGTGATCATGAGAATAGTGTACGCCAACCAAATAACGATAGAGAAGGCAAGACTCAAGAGAAAAAATATCGAGTGAACATGATACACGACGAGTCACCAAAAGACTGTTACCACAAAATCGTAACGATTAACAGCATAAAATATGTCGCATTGTTGGACTCGGGAAGTGAATGCACCATCGTGACCGAAACAGTCGCGAACAATATAGATACTGAGATGAGAAACTGCAATACATCGCTTCATGGGTTTGGTGGTGGAAAATACAAGGCCATGCTCAATTCAAATAAATTATTCAAAATTTATGGTACGTGCCATTGTTGTGGGCAATGAATGCCTCGACGAACCTGTACTAATCGGCAAAGACGTTTTGAACAGCCCTGCATGCGAACTTCAAAAACAAGGAAGCAACTTGATGGTACGAAGAACAGTCGTTGAAGAGGAAACATCACTGGGATCAGATGCCGTTACCGAAAAGGCCAATATGAGAAGTCGAAACGAGATTACAGCTAACAATATACATGCAAGCGAATATTGTCACGTGAGTACCTTGTTAACCTTACTTAACAAATACCGTATATGTTTTGCGATGAACCAAAGCGAATTGGGTCGTACTCATTTGACTGAAATGGAAATTATAGTCACGAAACCGCAACCGATTGTCCACCAACGATACAAAGTCCCGTACGCCAAAAGACAAACTCTAACTTCCATGGTAAATGAACTTATTGCAAACGGCATAGTACAAGAATCACATTCAGATTACGCATCGCCAGTTGTTTTGGTGAAGAAAAAGAACGGAGAGGACAGAATGTGTGTTGACTTTCGGAGCCTCAATAATGTTACTCAAAAAATCAAGTTTCCGATTCCGTTGATGGAGGAACAACTTAACAACTTAGTGGGATTCAAATATTAAACTGTTCTCGATTTGGACTCCGGATACTACCAAATCCCTATAAAAAAGAACATACTCACCTTACATCATTTATTACTCCTGACGGATTGTTTGAATTCGTAACAATGCCATTTGGATTAGTGAACGCCAGCAGTATTTCAGAAACTGATGAATAATGTCACACAGAAGATGAGACCAGACACCATTGTATGTTACATAGACGACATCGTGATTCCCACGAAAACTGTTGAAGATGGGATGCAGAAACTGGAAAAGTTCTTATTAATTCTGAAGGAAGCGAATCTAACTTTAAACTTAAAGAAATGTAGTTTCTTCCAAACAGAAATTGAGTTCTTGGGAAATATCGTTCGAAATGGAACTATACAACCAGGAAGTGCTCAGACTGATGCTGTGACCAAATTTGAGAGGCCGAAGAACGAACACGAAGTTCGGCAATTTATTGGTCTTACGAGTTTCTTTCGCAAGTTCATCAAAGATTACTCCCTGATAGCATCACCTTTAACTAATTTAACAAAACAAGATTCACCATTTGTTTGGGGTGAGGAGGAGCAGAAATCGTTTGAGAAATTGAAGAACTCGTGGACAAGTCAGCCTCTATTAGCACTATACAACCCAAACGCAGAACATGAGTTGCACACCGACGCCAGTTCCAAACTGATAGCTGGAGTTTTGCTACAAAAAGAAGATAAAACAACACGCCCAGTGGCTTACTTCAGTCGGAAGACTTCAAAAGAGGAATCTAAGTACCACAGTTACGAGCTCGAAACACTGGCAGTGGTAGAATCAACAGATAGGTTCAGACAATACCTCTTGGGGAAACATTTCATCTTGGTGACAGACTGTGAAGCTTTAAAAACTGCAACAAAAAAGAAAGAGCTAATTTCAAGAATTGCCCGATGGTGGTTGCGTATGCAGGAATTCGATTACGATGTCATACATCGGCCGGGAAAAAGGATGGCCCATGTTGATTCTCTTTCGCGCCATCCGGTTGAAGAACCTAAAGAACCTGCAGTTGTCGACATGGCTGTTCTCAGAGTCACAGTTAATGAAAATGATTGGCTCTATTCATTGCAACTTAAAGATGAAGAAATAAAAAATATCGTTGTAATTCTTCAAAAATGTCCGGCAACTGAAAATGAAAAACAAATACATAACGATTATGTACCCCAACATGGACGAGTCTATCGCTTAGTAAATGGCGAATTGAGGCTCTTTGTACCGAAAGGGGTACGAAACAGAGTGTTGAGAAATAGCCATGATCTCGTTGGGCATTTTTCTGAAAATAAGACATTAAATCATCTCAAGGCAAGATATTGGTTTCCAAGAATGGCTCAATTCGTGAAGAAATACTTATACATATAATACAACAAAAGAGAGGTCCAACCAAGTGGGGGATTACATTTGATTGAGAAAATAAAAATCCCATTTCACACCGTACATATCGATCATTTGGGCCCTTTTGTTAAATCAACTAAAGGTAACACTCACCTATTAGAAGTAGTTGACGCCTTCACGAAGTTCGCGTGCCTTAAGTCTGTCCAGAACACCCAAGCGAAACCAACCATCAACTTCCTAACGGAATTATTCTTCACATTTGGTTCACCGCGACGTATTATATCCGACAGAGGGACTGCCTTCACTGCCAAGATTTTTGAGGATTTCATCAGCAGTCATGTTATAACGCACGTCTTGAACGCAACAAAGACTCCTCGTGCTAACGGACAGGTTTAGCGATACAACCGAACTATTATGCATGCCCTTCTAACAACTGTGGAAGAAGAAAATAAATGGGACCAGAAGGTGAAAATGGTCCAGTGGGATATTAATAATACGAAGAATGCTGCAACTGGGAAAACGGCCCATCAAATGTTAATGGGATATACACCACGAGATCCATATAAGGATGTTTTAAGTCAAGGAGTAGAATTAAACCAAAAAATAAAAACAATTGACGAGATTAGAAAAGAAGGAGCTGATCAAATATTAAAAAAACAAAGTACGCAAAAACAAAATCACGATGCGAAACATCGCAGACCAAAAAAAATACATTGTGGGAGAATTAGTGATGTCGTTGAACGATGGCATCCCTGCGACAGGTACATCAAGAAAGTTGGAATCACGTTATAGAGGACCTTACATTATAACAGCGGTCCTCCCACACGATCGATCAGGTTGCTGATATGCCATTTGCTCCACGAAACCAAAAGCCGTATTCCAGAATCTGGTCGGCAGATCGGATGAAGCGCTGGATAGACCTGGATATTGATTTCGACGAGGGCGACGAAGGGGTCAGAATGGCCGAATTATAAGAAGAAAGAGATGACACGACGAGAGATGTTAACAAGCGTCATTCATGAAGTAACATTGGTTGTGAACAGTCGCTTTGCTCGCTATTGATTGGCATAATTAATAATAATATAAGATATTGATTGATAATAAATATTGTTTGTTCTTCTCATTATATAAATTTTATATATATATGGATGACGTTTTAGTTTTTTCCACATCAATAAAAGAGCATTTTGAAAGTTTACATATATACTAAATACAACTTAATAAATGTACATTTCTAGCCAGAGAAACAGAATTCCTAGGGCATATAGTTATGCCCGATGGCATTAAGCCATCTGTTGCCTACAACAGTAAAAGAAATAAAGTCTTTTCTTGGACTTTCAGGGTTTTTATAGGAAATTCGAAAATATTTTATAAAATAAATCTTAACGATGAAAACTACATGAATATGTTTAATAAATTGAAAAAATTAATTACGACCTATCCGGTTTTGATGTACCCCAATTTTCAAAGAAAATTAATTTTTACTACTGATGCAAGTAATGTTGTATTAGGAGCGGTTTTGAGTCAAGATGGAAAACATAATATATGCTACGCTAATCGTACATTAAAAAATCATGAACAAAATTACCATACGTAGAAAAAGAGTTATTGACCATCGTATGGGCCATTCAATATTTAAATTTTTGGTACAAACAGACCACCAACCTCTTAAGTGGGTTTACTCACTTAAAGAGCCAAATACAAGAATAATTCATTGGAAGATAATGTTAGGAGAGTTTGAATTCTATGTCGAGTACGACAATAAAATAGCAGATTTTTTGAGTCGAATTAAAAATATTGAAAATCATGACGAAAGCAAATGCAATAACGAGGAAAACTTAGATTTAAAAAGCTTATTTGAAATCGGAGACGATAACATTGAAACTGTTCATAGTGAACACGATCATTTTTCTATCAAGGACGGTATTGTGAATAAATATCGGAAACAAATAAGATTAGTCCTCAATAAAAATAAAGAACAAGAAATATTATTTAAAAACTATAAAGTTATATATATTGCAGAGAAAGATTTAACCAACAATCATTATCTTAATGATTTATTTAGAAGGTCCCTTGATAAAGGAGCCGTTGGAATTTATTCTGAATTGAATGAATTCAATTGAAAGTATTATTTTTCATTTAGTCTAAAAATAATGCGTTTCGCCTAGGTACGACAGTTAGGCTCATTAGTTAGATGCTGTCGACCCTTCTAAGACGCAATATTTTAGTCGATTAGTCGACTTAATTCATTCAATACATAAACACTCTTACTTAATCCACAAGAGAAAAAACAAAAACAATGTTTCTATTGTTGTCATTAATTTATTCTGAACTTGATGATAGTAAATATAATGTACTGTCGACAACCAAAAGGAGCGGGAACAGATCCAATACGACAAACAGACGAATACATCTTTTATTTTATTTTTTAAATGTTGGCTATCATGCCATTTCCTTTTTTAGTTTTTTTTTTATCTTTAAAATTTCATTTTTTTTTAATTGTTGGCTACTGCCATTTCGAGTTGAAGAAAACTACAAGAAATTACCAATTGGTAAAAATAAATGTAATCTCTATATTATATTTTATTACAAGAAGCTATAATTTAATTTCAGAAAATAAGCATTCGGAAACAAGTTTAATTTTCGTTCCTTCATTTTCTTCAACAATTTTATTTTCGATTGAAAATCGAAGTCGTCATTGCATATGCCACTAAAACAGACAAGAAAGAGTGCCCGTCTAAATCCCAAAATGTCCGATGACTAAGAGAAGGACACCAGCGATTCGGATGAACACGCAGAGGAGAATATCAACGCGACCATCAAACCATCTGATGATGATGATCTACATGCGAAAATTGCGAGTATGGAAGAATTATTACTGAAGTCATTTCAAGATATGGAACATAAATTTTTGACAATGTTCAACACCATAAAGCCAATAAATCATCAGGTAATTGACATTCCTCCCTCTATTTCTCATGCACAGGTACAGGTTAAGAACTCAACATCTGCAATGTTGCTCTTATCATCGATTCCAACCCACGATGAGTTACAGTGTGAACCGGGGACATATGGGTTGGCGGTAGTATCCTTTTTTTTTTAATATTTGATGTGAATGAGTATTTATTGTTTAACTCAGCATAATTTTATTATTTTGTATTTGTTTGTCTGTCTGAATCATCAGCACATTTTACATATCATTTTGTTTGTCTGATCTATATTCTTAATAAAGTAACTTGATCACATTCCTGAGTGTCACATAATGCACTCAGTTTCATATCAACTTATCTTTTGCATTTCGATGCACCACCTTATATCCTAATATCTCATTGCAATTGTGCTACATTGTAGCCCATATAAAGTAACTTCATGTCGATTTATTCTTCATTATTTCTGAGAATGGATTTAAAAAAAAATAGTTGTGCTAGTAAGCGGAATTGTTGGCGTAGGAGTCGCGTTCAATTTCTTCATTAAATTTCTGTCATGGTACAGACTGTTGGATTCTCTTGGGTTGTGGAATCTTCTTTAATAAAATGATTACTTACTTGTTGTCCGACCGTTGAAAAGTAATAAATTCAATAAATTCAAAATAAAATAACATATACATCTACGCTTTAGAAAAATAAAATCCTAATAAAATAGTGTATTGGTTTTTTATCATATATTTTTGTATGAATTTGAGAAAACACACTCGCTAATGGAAGTGTATGAGGAATTGAAGGGTCGAAAACTGAGGTCTGATGAAACCATCCAGAGATATGTCATCGAAATGAGACGTATAGCAGAGAGAGCAGACGTTCCAGAATGTGACTTGGTTAATATTATCATCAGTGGCCTGAATGATAAATCCTCGTTGACGACAATGTTGTACCAGGCCACAACTCTTCGCCAACTCCGGATGCAACTTAATCGATATAAGAAGTTACGTACTAAGGTCCAAGTAGGAAGCGGGCATACATTTTCTGCCATTCGAAACCAGAGGACCCCTAAAGCCCCGGATATTACAAATAGTCCGAGATGTTACAACTGCTCGTAATACGGACACTATCAATAACAGTGTACGAAACCAAAACGTGCACCAGGTTCCTGCTTTAAATGTGGTGAAATGGGTCACTTCCACCAAGTATGCCCTAGAAGAAGAAACATCATTACAGCAACCATTGAAGAGTCAACACCAGATGCAACAGAGGTCGAGTCTCATTTGTCCAGGGAGGAAGCAAGATTAGTAAAGGCCGTAAGCGCTTTACAGATGGTAAGTGTCGCTTTCTTAGATGAATCGGGTAAACACACTTATCGCAAAAATTTATTGGCTCTCTTTGATTCCGGTAGCCCGAAGAGTGTTCAAAATTATCTTGAACATAAGAAAAGAGCAGCATTTCAATGGCAAAATTCTTATGAGCAAACTGTGCATGTGCGCACAAAAAATAAAAAAAACAAACAGAGCGATGATGCAAATCATCATCGTCACCATCAACGAGCAACCCATCGTGCAGATCTCGGTCCCAAATAACAGTAACTGGCAGCGGACCGAGATCTACAAACCAAATCAACAACCAGCTGCAGCTGCGACCAACTTATCATCGTGCATTCTCGGTCCCGAAAATCGGACCGAGAAATACAAACTCAACTTTAATACAGAGCACACAAAAAAACATTGCGCGAGTTATGGATATTCATAACTATATATATATATGTATCTATAATATTATCAATGTAATCATAACCTTTTAATTAATATTCATTTCAAATTGAATTATCAGCATATAAATTCTTTTACTATTCTTTTTTCCTTTCAAACATTATTGCATTTCATTTAAATTTGGTTGTCAGCACATTGTTGCTTTATTTTGAATTGTAAATTAAAACCATTTAGATTCAGGTGTGAGAAGCCTTCTGCATTTCCGTTCTCACACCTTATAATAAATGTATCTATACTTTGTTCTTATTGTCCAGGTTATGAATTAAAATCTCTGTGCATTTGATTGTTGGATTTGAATCAATAAAGTTGTATTTTTTTTAAAGCTTTGCTTGGTTGTTAACTTAATTGGCGCAGTCGTGCGGATTTCCTTTTTTCACAAAAAAAAAAAAAAACACAACGGTTTATTGTGTAAAATCAAAAAAACAATACAGTTAATCGTGTACAACAAAATAGAAAAACACAACGGTTTATTGTGTAAAAATCGAAAAAAACAATACAGTTAATCGTGAACAATAAAATAGAAAAACACAACGGTTTATTGTGTAAAATCAAAAACACTACTGTTAATTACCACAAACTTGGCTTTAACATTTCGCGATTAAATTGCTTAATTAAATAAAAAATAAGACAATCACAACGGTTTATTGTGGATACTTAAAAAAATATTAAAGACATCGGTTAACTGTGAATACTGTGAAAAGGAAATAAAGAGCTTACGTAACAACAGAAGTACAATACTTTCATCAAACCAGGAACCTGCTACAACAAAGAAGAACTATAACCAGACCACAGAAATTCAGGATTGGAAACAATGTTCTACTGGATTGTTTTAATGTGAGTTCTGTATTGATGAATATTGTTCATTTCCTTAATCAAATTGCCTTTTTAATTAAGATATAAATAATAAAATAAATTAATTTAAGCCTAGAAATAAAAAAAGTTATAAAGTTAGATCTTAAAATTTTTTCAACATATGCCTAAAGATAAACAAGTTCGTGTATCTAATACAGCTCCCTACGAATCCAAAATAATTTTGGAAGAAAGTCATATTGACACAGAAACTGAAAACCTTCTAAATCTCTCTGCTAGTAACAACAATGGCTAATCCAACAGCTACAACTGTTCCAGATGTGAACGCTATATTTCAAAGTCTCCGCATTCCGGACGCTATAAAGGACCTACCACACTATGATGGTAACCCTAGGTCATTGTATGACTTCATTAAAAACGTAGAGGAAATATTAGTTTTATTACCACAAATAGATGGGACACCATATGCGAATGTTATTTTACGAGCTGTCCGAAACAAAATTGTGGGAGATGCCAATGAAGTACTAAATATGTATGGCACCCCAACAAATTGGGATACTATAAAAGCCAATCTCATTCTGCATTACGCAGACAAGAGAAATGAAACATCCCTGGTAAGAGACCTTCACGGTCTTAGACAAACAACAGAAACTATTGAACAGTTTTACGCAAAAGTAATAGAATTACTGTCCACGATAGTAAACCATGTTCAAATTCATGAAAAATTACCATCAGTTGTTGCAGCCAAAAAATCTCTTTTTACGGATATGTGTCTAAATACCTTCCTAATCGGATTGAAAGAACCATTAGGTTCAACAATTCGTGCAATGAAGCCTAAAACGCTTACAGAAGCCTTTAATTATTGTGTTCAAGAACAAAATATGTTTTATATGAAATATTCCATTACTCAAAATAAATGACCATCTCAAAATATGACCAACCAAAATTCTCTGATTAAACCTTCATCGAGTTCTAATTTGTTATTCTCCAGACCTAATAAACCAATCCAACCTAATTTTAATCACTCTTCCCCACAACATCTTTTTAAAAACCTTCAATACAACCAATTACCACAGTATAGACCAATTCAACAGAGTGCTCCAAGATTTCAATATCCACCACAACAACAATTTAATAATAGATTTTTTGTTCCATCAAATAATATGGTTACTCCCAAACCATTTAACCAATTGCAATATAATTCTACTCCTAGACCAAACTTCAATTTCAATAAACCACAAACTAGTTCTACACCAATGGAAGTTGCAAGCGGCCAAGCTAGAACGCTTCCAACTCCCGTACAAAATCATCCCTATCAAAGGAATTTTTCTCAACCAATACCCAGATATTCAATAAAAGAAGTACATAACGTTGATTATGAGCCAGAAACAAATTATGACTACGATTATTACCAATATTCCAATAACTATACTAATTATGAACCAAATTTAGATTATTGTGTTGAACAATATGAGGATAATATTAGCTATCAATATGACACCAATATATCAAATCAAGAAATTAAGTCAGAAAACAAAAATGAAATAGATGATTCAAATTTTCATATGAAAGCCTCGGAAAACAATACGGTTTCTTAGAATTAAATAATCATGGAAATAACCAATTACCATATATTAATATAGCTTCACCCTTTGGTAAACATTTAAAATTTTTAATAGACACCGGTGCTTGTGCAAATTTTATTAACCCAGAATATACAAACCCTCAATATCATGAAAACATCGAAGACGTTACTATCAAGACCGTTTTAAATACACATACACTTAACAAAAAAATTACCTTTGATGCATTCCCTGAATTCAATAGCAAAGAACCTATAACATTTCTCCTTTTTAAGTTTCATAATTATTTTGATGGATTAATAGGTTTAGAAACTCTCAAAAAACTTAATGCGACTATTGACTTACCTAATAAAATACTTAAAACCAAATACACAATTCTGCCCTTGTTATTCAAACCAAACTTAATGTCTAAAATATACAATATTCCAGCAAATTGTAGAATGATAGCAAGATGGAGATATATATATAAAACCAACTAAAATTAATAATTATTTAGAAATACCTGAAGGAATCTACCAATCGAAAGACTGGTATAGTGATATTGAAGTACATAATATTTCAAACACTGAACAAACGTTTTTTTTGGAACAACATATTACAGTAGAAAATTTTCAACACTTCATAGAAATCAACAATGTTAATATTTGCCCCTTTAACGAACAAATTCAAAATATATCATCTGAAATTGATATTACCAAACTAATTCGATCAGAACATCTTAACACTGAAGAACAGAAATCAATTTTTAAATTGTGTAGGAAATATGATGATGTTTTCTTTCTTGAAGGTGAAAAACTATCTTTCTCAAATACAATTAAACATCGTATTCAAACAACAGACGATATACCGATTTATACAAGATCGTATCGCTATCCAGAAGTGCACAAACAGGAGATAAAATCACAAATCGAAAAACTTTTAGACCAAGGAATAATAAGGCCTAGCTTTTCTCCTTGGAGTAGTCCTATTTGGATTGTTCCAAAGAAACGTGATGCATCTGGCATACAGAAATGGCGGCTTGTCGTAGACTATCGTAAACTAAACGATAAGACTATTGGTGATCGTTACCCTCTACCGAACATAACAGAAGTATTAGATAAACTTGGAAAATCTATGTACTTTTCCACACTTGATCTTGCATCTGGGTTTCACCAGATTGAAGTAGATCCTAGGGATATTGAAAAAACCGCTTTTACTGTTGATCATGGACATTATGAGTATATCCGAATGCCCTTCGGGCTCAAAAATGCCCCATCAACATTCCAAAGAATAATGGATAATATTCTGCGTGAATTAATAGGTAAAGTGTGTCTTGTGTATATGGACGATATTATCGTTTACTCAACGTCCTTACAAGAACATACGGAAAACTTAGAAAAGGTTTTTTCAAAATTACGATCGGCTAACCTTAAAATTCAATTGGATAAATCAGAATTCCTACGCAAAGAAGTAGAATTTCTTGGTCACTTAGTGACATCTGAAGGTGTGAAACCGAATCCTAGTAAGATCCATGCAATTAAAAACTATCCAATTCCATCAACTCAAACTGAAATTAAATCCTTTTTGGGGTTGCTTGGATATTACCGCAAATTTATAAAAGATTTTGCAAATCTTACGAAACCTTTAACAGAATGCTTAAAAAAGGGAAATAAGATAGTTCTTAACGAACGATATATAAAATGTTTTAATCATTGCAAGGACATTCTAAGTAATGATCCCTTATTACAATATCCCGACTTTACTAAAGAATTTAATTTAACAACAGACGCTAGTAATGTCGCCATAGGCGGAATACTTAGTCAAGGCCCAATAGGATCTGATAGACCAGTTTGCTACGCTTCAAGAACACTCACGAGTTCGGAACAAAATTACAGTACAATAGAAAAGGAGCTCCTAGCTATTGTCTGGTCCACCAAATATTTCCGACCCTATTTGTTTGGTCGTAAATTTAAAATCATAACTGACCATAAGCCTCTTAATTGGTTGTTTTCCCTAAAAGAACCAAATTCAAAACATGAGATGGCGTTTAAAATTAGAAGAATTCGATTATGAGATCATGTATAAAAAAGGCAAGGCAAACACAAATGCTGATGCCTTAAGTCGGATAGAAATTCATTTTAACGAATCTAATGGTTCGAACTCTATTTCACAAGCCTCAAATGTATCTGTTCAAAATAACGCAAGTCTATCAGAAAATAATTCTAATATATCAACTGTTCATTCTGCTTCCGAAAATCTAAACGATGGCATATACATCTCTGAAAGACCACTTAATGAGTTTACTGAACAATTAGTTTTGAACAAAACTAACTGTGTAGTGAAACCAAACATAGTTTACAATGTTCTCTTTGAGACCAAACATAGACGCATTTTTAGACAACCTGACTTAGACAAAAAATCTGTTATAATTTCAATCTTAAAAGAATATCTCAACCCTAAAAGACTAACAGCTGTTTATACTGACAATGATACATTCAGACTAGTGCAAAATGTATTTTCAAAATATTTTGCAAGTAATAAAATATTCAAACTTATTAGATGTACAGAAAAATTAAACGATGTTACGAATTCCGACCAACAGGATGAAATTATAAACAAATACCATGAAGATAGTAATCATCGTGGCATCAATGAAACTTTTAACCATCTTCGAAGAACTTATTACTTTCCCAAAATGAAAGAAAAAATAACCAAAACAATTAATAACTGCGAAAAGTGTAAACTTCTTAAATACGACAGACATCCACCGAAAATTCAATACGAACATTCAGAAATACCTAATAAACCCATGGACATTTTACATATTGATGTATACAGCATTCATAACGTACAAATTTTAACTATTTTAGACAAATTTTCGAAATTTGCTTCTGCTTTTATTCTCACTGCACGTGACAGTATGTGTATATCAAGTTCATTAAGACATTTCTTTTCGCAACACGGTACACCAAAGAAAATAGTTTGCGACTCAGCTGCTAAATTTAAATCTAATCTATTCAAAGATTTCTGTACACAATACGATATAAACTTACACATAACGACACCTCAAAATTCTACTGGTAACTCACCGGTCGAACGTTTCCATTCAACATTGACCGAAATATATCGAATTATCTACGATAAAAACAACAAACAAATTCCGACTGACATATTAAATGAAGCACTAATAACCTACATCAACTGCATACATTCTGTGACAAACTTAACACCTTTCGAATTAATGACGGGAAGAACACATAAATTCAAGCAATTAACACGTGATGATTCAGAACATGATTATATTAACAAACTAAAAGCTTATCAAGACCAATTGTATAGAGAGATTAAAAACAAAATCCAAACCCATAATAAATTAAACATAGATAAAATTAATAAAAATAGAGATACTCCACCTTTATTCAGTAAAGATGATATAATTTTCGAGCGGAATAACAGAAGAAATAAAATGGCTCCTAGAGCGAAAAAACTAACAGTAATCAAAGACAGTAAAATAACAGTACTAACAAAAAATAATAGAAAAGCTCATAAAAATAAATTAATACAAAAACGAAAATTTCAGGGTAACCCAAGCCATGAGTCAACGCATGGACATACAAGACCTATCCAAGAGTCAAGGCCTCCTTCCCATGAAATTAGGTCCGAGTCGAATAATTGATTCAGATATAAAAATCATCCATATCGTAAATTTAACCGCCTATGAAGAAAATATTAGCAACATTAAGAAATCTGTAGAGTTCATTAACAAAAATACAAATCTAGGACTAATGAAAGATGTCACTAATCTTAAGTTCAAAGAATTACAAACAAAATTGTTGTCTTTACTTCCCCGATACCGGAAAAGGAGAGGATTAATAAACGGATTAGGTTCCTTGATCAAAACAATTACAGGCAACATGGACAATAATGACGCAGAACAAATAAATAAAGACATTCAAAATTTCAAACTTAACGAACATGACATGAATAAAGAATTAACAAGACAAGTACAAATCAATGACAAAATGATCCAAAGATTTGCAAACATAACCAATCACATTAATGCACAGCAAAAAGATTTAGAAGAGTATTTGAGCAAGTATCAATTAGTAATCTCTCAAAAAATTCGAACCGATGAGGACAAATTTCAATATATGCAATATATATATCAGATTAATTATAACATTGAAATTCTTGCAAACCATTTGCAAGAAATAATTGAATCAATTAATTTGGCTAAAGTTAATATAATATCCAAACAAATTTTGAATCCGGGTGAGCTTGATCTGATACATGGACATATGAATTCACAAAACATTAAAATTTCTTCTGACGAACAACTTTATGAGTTTTTATCTCTACAAGCTTATTATAATAATACCAACATAATTTTCAGTATAAAACTACCCATCCTCCTCCAACAACCTTTCAACCTATACCATTTGATAAAACTCCCTATAAACGAAACTCTCAATATAAATTTAAATCAATCCTATGTCATTATGAACGAATATTTCATTCAATACATGAATAAACCTTGTACATCCATTGAGCATACGTTTTACTGTCCAAAAGAAGAGCTGAAGAACCTGACTTCCGAAACATGTATTCCAAAAATTATTCAACACAAAGAAGCAACCTGTGATGTCTTTGAGACAGCTATCAAAAGTAGTATCACCCAACCAGAAGAAGGATTCATACTCTTAATCAATTCTCCCACCACGAAGATGACTTCAACATGTGGAATCGATGACAAATTTATCTCCGGAACCCTGCTTTTGCATTATGAAGAATGTGAAATAAAAATTAACAATATCATTTATAAAAACAAATCAACTATGTTTTGGGATCAAATTAAGATTATTCCATCAATTTTTATCAAAATTAATAACTCTCTTCATTTAGACAAATTTAATAGCAGTACCTTGGAAGCAACCAAAATATCTAACACCGAAGTTATCACTTTGACCAAAGATATGCCAGACCACCGACCAGAATTTTTGATTTACATCATCATCATCTCAATCTTAATTGCAACCATACTATACCTTAGACGTCATCGAAACAATAATCCTGAAGAGGAAGCAATGGACCAAGAAGCTCCGAATGATAATGTAACATTATCATGGCCGTCACTTCATACTTAGGTGGGAGGAGTTATGGATATTCATAACTATATATATATATGTATCTATAATATTATCAATGTAATCATAACCTTTTAATTAATATTCATTTCAAATTGAATTATCAGCATATAAATTCTTTTACTATTCTTTTTTCCTTTCAAACATTATTGCATTTCATTTAAATTTGGTTGTCAGCACATTGTTGCTTTATTTTGAATTGCAAATTAAAACCATTTAGATTCAGGTGTGAGAAGCCTTCTGCATTTCCGTTCTCACACCTTATAATAAATGTATCTATACTTTGTTCTTATTGTCCAGGTTATGAATTAAAATCTCTGTGCATTTGATTGTTGGATTTGAATCAATAAAGTTGTATTTTTTTTTAAAGCTTTGCTTGGTTGTTAACTTAATTCGCGCCTATATGCCGACACAAATCAAGCATGGCAGATGGCAAGGGAAGACGTCACGAAGATAACTTCTCTCACCGAGTTCTTAAAATTCCTGGAGAAGGGATCCAGTGCTTTAGACTCGACTTTTCTCGATTACTATGAGCAACATCCAGAGGAAGATACAAAGAAGGTAAACCCCACAAGCAGTGCGCCTGGTAGCAGCAGAGCAACAGCCGTCCTTAGATGTCCTCTATGCAGAGCAGAGCATCCTTTATACCGTTGCCAAGACTTTTTGGCTCTCTCAATCCAGTTAAGATTTGACAAGGTGCGTCAATGGAATCTGTGTACCAATTGCCTCAAGTCCGGCCACACTGCTGGAACTTGCCAAGTTAGTAATTGCCGCAAGTGCAACAAAAAACACAATGAGAGTATTTACAACAGAAAAATCAGAATTGACAACGAAAGAAAAAAATATATGTATATGTGCGTAGAATGGTACAATAAATCAATACATTCAGCAATTAAATTCAAACCAATAGATGTTTTAGAAGGTAGAATAGACAAAGAAAAAGTTAAAACGAACATGCAAAATATGAAAGACAAGGTCATCGATAAACTTACTAAGGATAGAGAGGAATATAACGAAGAAAGAGTAGAGGGATTAGTTAAGAACTATAAAGCACTCAGACATAAAGAAGAACCTAGATATAGAAAACTTAAACTAGATAATATACATCCTTCAAATATAAAACGACCAAATAAATTTTCAGATCAATTGGATATTAGTAATTCTACTACTAACAGCAACAACGATTGATGCAACGTTAATTATAGACAAAATAGAGACGAATAGCGGATTCACAGAAATTAAACTTGGAAATGTCGAAATAGTCAAAACTTACAACATTATATTACACATTATAAACCCACAGAAAATTATTTCATGTTTAGAAGAAAACCTTTCAAATATTCAAGTAGATAAAGATGGAAAAGAAATATTATTTAATGAATTAGATTCACTTAAATATAAATTACATACTATTATTCCACATAGAAATAAAAGAGGACTAATTAACATAGTAGGGTCAGCTTTTAAATGGTTATATGGAACCATGGACGACGATGACAGACAAAACATTGAGGAACACTTAAAAATAATTGACGAAAATAACCATAATATAATAAATCAAAGTAATAAACAAATATTCATTAATGATAACTTTAATCAAACCTTTTTGACGTTAAAACAAACAAACGAAAAAGATAGATTTAAAATATTATATCAATTCAATAATATAAAAAAGAGAAAAATAAATAGCAAACTTATGTACTTAGAATCATTGTTAAAAATTGGAATTATAAAAGACAATATAGAACACATTCAAAATAATATTGCCTCAAATAGGACAGGTATAATGGGAAATAATATTTTAAGTAAGGAAGAAATAATAAAATATGATATAAATTTTGAAAAACTAAAAAACTTAAAAATGGGAACTGCTCTATATGAAAATGAAAAAATAGTTTTTGTTATTAAAATACCAAATGATGTCATAGAAACAAAAAGGTACTTGGTTACTTCTTTAACAAATATGTATTTTGAAGAACTAATAATAGATGACGAAGAGATTGTTAAAATAAATGAAACTACATATACATATGAAACAAATGTTGACTTTAAAAACTTAAAGAAATCTAATTTATGTTTGTATAATAGTATTTGTACCAAAACGAAGAATACAAAAATGAAAATTGTTGAAATTGAAAATGGATTGTTATTATTAAAAAATGTTAAGAATATAAATTTAACAAGTACTTGTGATAAGAGAATCACAAAACTCAATGGAAACTTCTTATTAAACTTTAACAACTGTAAACTAAAAATCGAAAATAATACATTCAGTAATAGTAAAGATACATTCGAGCAAAGATTCACTATCCCTTATAAAAATAACCTCAATTTAACTAAAGAACAACTCAATTTTAATGATATTGTAATGAAACAAATAGAAAATATAGAAAACATAAATGAACTAAAATATAATCATAAAAATCATATTGTGCTAAATGTATACATTGGAATATTAATATTTGTATTAATCTTAGTCATAACTATTTACGTTTATATTAAATTCAAAAAGCTTAAACATACATTTTATACAACTCAGAGAGTTTTCAATTAAAGGAGGGAGAGGTTATGTCAAGTTCAGCAACCCAAACGGAAATTCCCATGACTAATAATAATCAAGTTACAAATAATACGATGACAAAGAATGATCGAGTTCATTTGCCCGTTGTCTGGTCTCGTTAGAGATTCCAGGAAAGTATATTATGCTGACATTGGCAAATGAACACGATAACCTGAACTTACATAGCTTCATCCACTTCAATAATAATTTTATAAGTTCAGTTGGATTTTGATATAGAAGAAATAAAGTTGGTTATACCTTTTTTAAAAAGAGTTTTAATTAATAAAAGAACTTTAGTCGCGCGACGATGATGAACATCATCGTCAAAGAATCCAAGAAGGGGATGAAAATCATCATTGGTTGAGCAACGGTAGTTGCGACCGAAATCCATCGACATGAACGAGCATGAGCAGAGCATTGAATTTTGCGGACCGAAGTATGTGAATTCTCGAATGCAAAATGAACACCTAAGCAACGGGAGTTGCGACCGAGATCCATCGACGTTGGACGAAGCGCAGCACCATGATGAGCAACCCTTCATTGAAGGAAGATATACTGTGCTGAGGAATATTTTCTTCATTCTTTAATCATCCGCCGTGGCAACCAGTGCGGTTTTATTTTAGAGCATATATACAGTCTACTTTGAAATGTATTTAAATTAAATTCAAATAAAAATATTAAAATTTAAATGCGTTCTTAACAAAGAGTTTTCTTAAGGCATCTGCTTTCCCATTCAAGATTAGTTCAGTATTAAAGCCAACCAAATACCGTATCATTGGCAATGCGAAGCTGAACATTTTTGACAAGATTTTTTGTGAAGTATTGAAAATCTTACTGAAATACAATCATTTTTTGTTTTACAAGATTCCGATCTATCCATACCGATGATCATAGGTCGGGATCTTTTAAAGAGATTCTCTATTTTCTTATGTATATTAAAAATTCCAAAATACTCGAAGGAAGAACTTTATTTTCTGAAAAATAAAAATCTTAATAAAAATTTTAATTCAAAACTTTTAAATCATGGTGTGTTTAGTCGATTCAATTTGGGAAACTTTAATGAGTCAAATGTTGAGTGTCTGGATGTGCCGCCGGTGTCGGGTGGCGGTTTGACTCAATCACACGATAGTCTGAATTTAGACAGAGAAGAACAAGTTGACAAGGTCTCTATATTACAGTGTTCACCGGTAACTTCTGAAAAAGAGTATAGGTTACATATTTATGCAGTTGAGCTGGTCGATCATAATAAAACGTATGATAGTTGTTACGAACAGTTAGAACGAACCTCTCCCGTGGTGGAGTTTGATGTAGAGTTTAATGTAGATATTGACGTTCAGTTAGACGATAGTCAGAGAGAAATATCGCGATCAACAGTTTATAAAAATATCCTTACGATAGTAAAATGAAAATAAATTTAACTGATGATACTCCCTTCCATAGTGCACCTAGAAGGCTCTCATTTTCTGAAAAGGCTGAGGTACAATCAATTATAGATGAATTATTAGAAAAGAGGATAGTTAGACATAGCAATTCTCCTTATGCTTCGGCTATAGTTCTTATTAGAAAGAAAAATGGTGAAGGTAGGCAGGTAGGAAGGTTAGCCATAATCAGCGTATTGCAAGGTGGGTTTTTAGTTTTGAAAATTATAATTACAAATTAAAACACCGCAGTGGGATTACGATGGGTTAGTAGTTAGTGATGATGATATTGATGATGTGGACTTAAATATCCAAATCAACCAGAGTCGGGATGCCAGAATTAGAGGACTGAGGGAGAGATTCGAAATTGAATTTGTTCAATATTTTGAACTGAAGGATGAGTTGGCTTTCAAAAAGGGTAAAAATTTAGATAAATTTCAGCTCTATGTACCTCACGAGATGGAGAACAATATAATAAGATCCATTCATGATAAAATTTGCCACTTAGGTGTTGAGAAGACAACTGATCAAATTAAAAAGAATTATTGGTTTCCCAAATTGAGGAAGAAATCAATACATCAATCAATACATTAAAAATTGTGTTAAATGTATAATTCATTCGGGTGTTGAAATCAATGATGGCAAAACTCACTGAGCCTATTGACCATTCTGATTGGGTGGACAAAAATGTACATGTAGAATTCGTTATTAATAATACTGTTCATACCTCGACACGAGAGTTATGTACAAGACACATTCCTCCCCATCTATCTTAGACATCCGGTTAGCGGATACTTTCCATAGGATTCATGAGTACTCCAATAATTAATGTTCCTACCAAAAATGCGAACTTTTGCACATTCCTTCACGGAGCAGACTAAGTAACATGAATACCTATGCTTAATAATTATTTTATTCTAAGGTATCTTGGAAAATTTCTTCGAGGAGTTGATTCTATGACTCGGTAGTGAGCAGACGTAATTAAATAAAGCTCTATTAAAAATTAATTACGAGTTTTATTTGTTTACCTTGTTTTTAAAAAAGCATTTATAGAAACTAAAAAGTTAATTGGCGCAGTCGGTAGGATCCTTTTTTATTTATAAAGGATCTAGTGATACGAATTACCTCGAAAAATCGCGAAGATTAAAGAGTGACTGTTCATATATTCTATTACTCAGGGATATCGAAAAGATAACGAGTAAATAAATCAGTGATACGAAATAGATGCTAACAAGGAGCAAAAAGAATAAACAGGACAAATTTGATGAAAGCCGAAATCTAATAGAATTCGAAATGGAAGAACTCCAGGAGCAGCTCAGACAAAGGGAAATACAATTAGAGCAATTAAACAACGCCTTTCAAATTCTAAAAACTAGGGAAGCAGCACGACATGAGAGAGAAAGGGTACTTCGTGAAATAAAACACATAAGCACATTCATCGGATCAGGTTATATAACTATAAATAGTTTCATAAAGAATGTCGAGTACTACATTGGAGACGTACAAAATATTGCATTAAAGAAGCTTATGGTGAGAACCATATATAATGAAAAAATACAGGGAAGAGCGAAGGAGGTACTGATTAATGTACCAGATCCAGAAAATTGGGATGAAATCAAAAGGCAGCTAAAACTGCACTACAGACCAGATGTGGAGCCCAGCGAGATATACAAAACGATCAACGGTTTGAAAGTTTAATATTGTAAGTGAGCTATTATAAGAAATTATAATTCAAATAATTCGGATCAAAATCGCCCTCAAAATCAGAATGGTCAAAGGTATGAAGAACCTATGTCTATAGGAAATATAGAAGCAAATAATCTAGATAACAACCATGAGGTTAATAACGCCGAGTTTTTTATCAATTAGCCTCTGATGAACTACCAACTATACAAATTATTATAAATAATAAAAAAAATATGTTGCTTTATTTGACACAGGATCCACCCTTAGCATTATTGACGACAAAATTTATGACTTTAAGACAAAAAAAATCAAACCAATGCATTTTACTACCATAAATGGTAAAGATGTCATTGAATACGAAGCTCATACACCAGCACCTGGTGAGCTCAAGTTTCCTAAAGGAGCTTGTGTTAGATGGAAAGTTAAAAACCTACTCAATAGACGATATACTGATTTCGATGAGCATTTACAAGCTATTACAGCTATATTTAAGGTACTGGAAAGTACAGAATTAATAATTCAGATTGGTAAGTGCAGTTTTATGAAAAATGAAACTCAGTTCTTGGGTCATGTTCTTCCAGAAGACGGTTTTAAGCCAAATCCTGACAAGATTAAAGTAATTGAAAATTTAAAATAATAAAATCCAAAAAGAAATAAAAAGTTTTTTAGGTCTCAGTGGATTTTATAGAAAATTCATAAAAGACTACGCAAAAATTGCGCAGACTATGACCAAGTATCTTAAAAAGGATACTAAACTTAAAACTGCCGATCCAAATTATATAATGGCTATTGAGAAACTTAAAAGTCTTATTAGTTCTCATCCTATTTTGAGATTCCCAGATTTTAAAAAACAATTTCAATTGACAAAATGATGCCTGAAAATATGCGTTAGGCGCAGTTTTGTCTCAGGAAGGGCATCCAGTATGTTTTGCTTCTAGAACACTGAATAAGCATGAAATTAGTTACTCCGCAACAGACAAAGAATTTTTGGCTATAATGTGGTCAGTCAGTTATTTTCGACCGTACTTATACGGTAATAAATTCAAAATTTATACGGATCATCAACCGATAAAATATTTACATGCTAAATACAAGGGAAAAGATATGTCGACAAGACATCAAAGATGGCTTCTAAAGTTAGGAGAATATAACTTCGAGATTGAGTACTTAAAAGGAAAAGATAAGAGAGTGGCAGATTTCTTAAGTAGAATTGAAGTCAACGAGGACGTTAAGTCTGAAAAAGGAGGAAACAGTATGTATAATAACTTTTCAAAAATATATGAAGACGATGTTTAGAAGATGATGAAAATGTAACAACTATAGCTACAATACACTCCGCAGAAGAAAAATTGTTAGATCACATTCCGATTAAGGAAGAAATCGTAAATAAGTATAAGACTCAAATAATTTTGACGAATAATGAAGTCCAAGAAATAGAAATAATTAATGGTAAAAGAAAAATATACGTGGCGGAATACGATTTTGAAAATTTAAACGATATTTTAGAAGATTTATTAAAAAAGGATTGATAGGTACATATTCAGAACTAAATGATAACAAGTATAATGTGGTGCAAGAAAAGTTGCGAGAACTATTTTCTAATGACAATCAAATAAAATTTATAAAATGTTCATACATTAATTATTAGATTATATTATTTTCTTTACTTAAATAGGTCAGAGTAACATCCGATCAGAATATTACATTTAGAGATTAAGTAAAATGTCTATACTTTTTCGTAAGTATATAATCAGGGTATTCCTAACTTTTAAATTCAGTCACTCCTGTCACACAGTTGCTTTTATATTATTTTCTAAAATTTATTTAAAAAAATATGGTTTCCATCTTACTTAAAATCAAGGCCAACGCAAATATTTTTAAATCTAAACCAAAAGATTTGAAAAGTATTAAGACACTGAATTTAAAAGAAAAATACGATATCCTGTCCGCGAAAAGGTGCACCACCAAATTTGGTAAACAAATTTTGGTTGAGCTTAACGAATGTTGCGTGTTTCCGCCAAAGAGATGCGCTGATTCTTTTGACGATGAGGCCGTCAAAGAATTAGCTTATCTCAGCCTAGAAGTAGTGAAACCTTACGAGCAAGCGTTCATTTTGGATTTTCACAATAAAAAGAAAGAGAGCCCCATCAAAACCATCAACAACAATAGTACCACCAGCAACAACAATAGTACCAACAGCACCATCAGAAACAACAACAACAATGGCATATAACTTTTAAGGTTTTCGCGGTTGTTTACATAAGACATTTTTAAATTATTCGGATTAAACTGTGTTTCCCAGTGACCACGCTCGATGTAATTTGAAGCAAACGTTCGGGGTGAGTACTACATTGAACTCGCTAAATATTAAATATTTATAACGCGGCTACTCCGAATAATTTAAAAATGTCTTAAACAACAATGGCATTGACATCATCAACAGTAACTTCATCAACAACATCAACAACGACAACATCATCAACAACGGAGACATCTTGTATTAATAAAAATAAATAAATAAAAATAAAGGTTTTTTTCTCTAAAATATAACTATACTTGTTTGTTTCGAAGGTTTTGAGAGAGAATATTCTGTTGTTTTCGCTTCTTTTTAAAGAAATTAAGGTTTTTTTCACTTCCTTTTTTCGTAGCGATTCGAGATATTAGATGAAATGGTGACGAATATTAAACGATTTGGTTTGAACGGTAGAAAAAAAGAGTTTAAAATAAAACATATACCGAAAAATAAAGAACCTACTTCCTGGATAAGGGACGGTTTGAAAGACATTGTCAAACGTGCGTTGAAAGACCTGGATCCCCTGGATAAAGTGGGAATTACTTTTAGTGGGAAGAGTTTTTCCACCGAACGGAGTAGTGAGTGGATAAACTTCAGAGACTGCTCTGCCATAAAGTTTTGTGACATTTGGGAAATGTATTGATTTCAACCGAATATGAAGAAGTTGAAGTTCAACTCCATAAGGTACAGTGCAAAGTGCCACTTGTTACTCTATCCGATTCCATAAAATTGGATTTGTATAGATCTATAAATAAAAATTGTTTGATTTAAATTGCTTTCCGCATCTGGGATCTCTATATCATATCTGGAACATTAAAACAACAACACAAATTGAAAAACCTCGATACATTATATTTGCGCCTCAAACTGGAAAAAAATAAAAAACGAACTGCTGATCCAACCAAATTTGATCATTGCGAACTAACAGACATAAAAGTATATCTTAACTCAGATGTTTACCCCCATGAAGACCTCAATATTTCCTTTGAACGAAACAGATATAGCTTGCTATACAAAATGTACACCGATTTTCAAAAAAAATTACTACCACAAAACAATGTCTGAGCCTCTTCTATCTCGAGAGCAATATAAATTGAATGCTCCAATTTGCGTTATAGATTGCAGACACCAAAATGAATCCTTGAAAACCGGTCCTATCGATATACGCTTGGAGATGAGAACATCAAAACATATTCCTGCAAATACTTCAGCTTACTGCCTTATGCTTCATGATAGAATTATTGAATATAATCCACTTGATCAAGTAGTAACAAGAATTGTTTGAGAGTATTTTATAAAAAAAAATATGTAAAGATTTAAGAAAATATATATTTTATTCATCATCATAAATAAGTATGAGTTTTATTTTTACTATATTACTTCTTTCTTTTTTTTTAATAGCATCCAAAGTTTTTTAGGTCTCTATATCAGGTTCTTAACGTTGCTTTTTATGTTCTTAACGTGACTTTTTGGGTTCTGAACGTGACGTTTTGGGTTCTGAACGTTACGTTTTGGGTTCTGAACGTGGCGTTTAGGGTTCTGAACATGACGTTTTGGGTTCTGAACGTGACGTTTTGGGTTCTAAACGTGATGTTTTATGTTCTTAATGTGTTGTTTTGGGTTTTTAACGTTACGTTACCAAAACTAAACAAAAATTACGAAATTGGGTTGCAAAAGAATTAAAAATGAAGAATCTTACTCAAATAAATACCCACAACCAAAACGAAAAAAATCCTTTTGGATATTTCCCTAACACAAAGGATCCAAAAGGGTAAAACAAAATTCTTATACGTTTTTATAAATGCATTACCAATACATAGGAAATGTATGGAAACGTGCGCGTACTTGCATGTGCGTTGTCGTCGTGACGCAGACGTTACCTATTTATACTACTAACATCAAAATCGTTGGGGAAGCTAAGAGTCTTCTTAACACACATGGATCAACGTCATGGGAAGACACCAAGAAACAACTAGTGTAACATTTCAGACAAGCCATCGACATCAACAACGTTTGGTGTAAAAAAAATAACTTAAAGGTAACAAGTACATATATTAGAATTATGCAACAAAATTGAAAGTCTTCTTAAAGAGAGTCATGAATATGCACTCTATGAAGAAAATAAAACAAATATTAAGGGTATTCATGCAACGTCTTAAACTTTACGATGTCGTAAAGTTTCGGACACACGTTTCATGAACGCACCGAAAAACATTTTTCGTAAATGTGGTAAACGATATGGTAGACAACTCAGCTGTTCGTTAAACGTCAAACAGCTTAAAATATTTAATTTAATTTTAACATTCGTAAAATTTGTCATCCGCAATTTAAAAATGCCCAAAGTAAGCCAAAAAGTATATGTGGGATGAGGAGCAGACAGGAACGTACGACCAACACAGAACCCCTTAGACAGAGCAACGAGGCACTAACTTTTACGCAACAGATACCGAAGGAGAACAGACAAGAACGAACAAACACTTACGAAAGTACATAACGAACATGCAACGAACGAGCCAACGGGACAGTAGTACATAGAACGAACAAAGAACAAAAGACAGTGATCGTCCCTCTTTGAAAATCCAGCAAAAGAGTCAAAGTAGAATTTCATTTGAGAGTTGGCCGGTCGTCGCATATTTAAGTCTTAAACCTATTGACAAATAAAATATTATTATAACGAATAAACGAAACAAAAGTGTTTTTTTTTTTTGTAGAAAGTTATCCTACATATATTTATACAATTGTATGAACAAATTGCTTTCAATTATCTATTAATTCTTGAGTTATTTGGCAAAAATGATGGTAAGCATGTTTATTGTTGTGATCAACATATAAGTGCATGTGTGAATGCATTTGTGTTTGTGTAACTCACTCCTTTGAAAAAAACCTCATTTTTCCTCGAAATGCCCGTTCCTCTATTTTTTCTTCTAAGGTTACAAGAGTTTACCATGTTTATGATGTTTACCATCTCCGTTTAACACACAAATTTGTGTCTTAAAGTGTAAGATTTCCCATAGAAATTTTGGCAGTTCGTTTACGACGTCGTAAACTTTAAGACGTTTAAGACTTTTACGATGCTTTTCCGACGTTGCATGAATACCCTTATTATACATTTTTCAAAGCACATACCTACTAATGGCTAAGGTTAAAGACCTCACAGTACGCCAGTTAAGTAGGGAAATTAGAAACAAATTCAATTTAAATGAAATTCTAGATATTTTGAGATAGTGAAGGGAACTTGAAAAGAAATTTTGTTAGTAAACATAATAGGATAGAACCTAATTCAAAAGAAAGCAATACAACTGTTCAATCTAATTTAATTTATTCAGGTCAATCAAGATTTGCATTTTTAGCAATCTCACAATAAATTAAAAAAATATAAAACATTAATTGACACTGGTTCAACAGTGACAGTTAGTTAACTCTTCTAGGGTAGATTGTTTTAGTTTTCCGTTTCTAGAGAAAAAATATGTTTTTTTTATAATACTATTAACAACAAAACCAAGGAATTTATACAAATTCTTGTTACAGAAACACCAAAAGAATTCAGAAAGTCGTTGTTAATTAAAGTGGCATAAAATGAATTTATCTAATAAAGCCTACGACTTCCTTGTTGGTATGGATATTATTAGAAGAAACGTTACTAATATAAATATGAACAAAAAATTTATAGAATTGTTCAATACGGCAAAAATTAATTCATATTTTGAAGAAAGTGTAGATATCGAACATTATGACCTTTCAAGCAAACCGGCAGATCAAGTAGATCTATCGCACTTAAATTCAAGAAAAAGAAGAAGTATGTAAAAAAAAGTGGAACTACAGCAAACATAATTTTACCGTCATCTCATTTTAACAGTGAAGAAAAAGAAAACATAGAAAAACAGGCTGAAAGCCAGGCTGAATTGGATTGGTATGCGAGTGACTTCATCCCTCAAACTAATACAAATAAAAGTGTTTCAAGTATGAAAACAGATACAATAGTTGCCAATGTGCAAGAAAAAGACAATAATAGTGTGCCTGCTATGAACAGTGCAATTAAGAACAATGTTATTATTGCCACCGCCAACAATACAAATGCAATAGATATCTTCCAATTTTCGATCTCCAAGACATCTTTATTTAAATAACAATATTGCTTGCCTTACGCTTGGCCCGATATCAGATCATTATTCAGTACTAATGCACATCTATCTTCAAGATCTTTCTCCATTCCCTTTCCAAACTCCGAATTTTACAAGCTTTAAAAATACAAATTGGCAAAACTTCAATAACTCTTTAGATATTCAACTTGAAAACGTTTATGTCCCGACTGATAGAAATTTAAATAACGAAGAGATAGACTCATTTATCTCAGAACTAACAAACAGATTCTCTGACTGTATTGAAAGACACAGTTCCATAAAACCTTTCAAGCCCCACTATATCAACATCTCTGAAGATACCCTGAAATTCTTCAAAATAAGGAAAAATTGGTAAACAAAAATTGAAAAGAATTTTCCGCAGACTAGGAGATCGGACGAATGTTGAATACGTTAACCTCTCATCAAGAATCAATTGCCTCAGTAAAATAAAAAAAGATAGGGTCAAAATGGAACTGAATACCAACTTCCGCACAAAACTTCAAAGTCTAAAACCATCTTCTTACGTTTTAAAATCAACAAATCATATCACGTCTAGGAAAAACAACCATTAATTCAGGAACTTTCCTGGAATAACCGCACTTTTTTTTTATAAAAATGAATTTTCAAAAACGAAAAAATATTTTTTTTTATTTGTCAGGCTTCTTTTTTTTAAATCAGGCTTTTCTTTCTTTACTGTCAGGCTTTGCTGATTTTAGAGCTGGTAACCCTACTTGCAACTCATTATCCTGCTTACCATTATTATCTTAACACCATAGAAACAAATTAGCAAACATAAAAATGAAACTAATTAATCTTAATAACTTCACGAGGTGAATTATTATTGTTTTATTATTGTTTATTTTCCTTTATTTAAACATCACTAAATGTTATTCCCAAAGATAAATTTTACTTTAAGGCCTCGCCAATAATTTAATTATTTAAGAATTAAGCTATCTAACATATCCACTCAAAGTACAAATACATTAAATATAAAGCAGACTATAGACTCTACACTTGTGTCTGCACCGGCGCGGTGTACTGACACCGGTGTGGCATACCGCCACACACCGATCAAGACACCGACACCAAAAATCAAAAACTTTTATCTCAGAGCACAAAACTGACCGCGGCTAACTTCATACAATTTTCTCTGTAATTTGACAGATTACTGCATATGAGAGTTCAGTGTTCAATTGTGATTCTTAAATAGATCGGTGCGCTCAGTTCACGAGCAATTTATTCAAGCAATATTCTCGGATTCAGTATAAAAGACTTTTTATTGTGTGAGTGGAAAATACACGGATTTCAAGGACGTGAGGTAAAGAAAAAATTATAGTTAACTATGCAATCCTGCATTTTTTTTTCTATTAAAATTTACTAAAGAATATAAATATAATAATAAATTTAAAAAAATAATACAAAAAATACTTTTTCTTGTAGATTTGTAATTGGAGAATTTGTTTTTACGATCCGGCCGAATACAATGCAAGACCTGATTCTCGGAGGATTTTTTGCTTTCATGCTTATGAAAAAAAAAAACATTTATTTTTGAGTGGAATAGCCTCGCATTAGATCTTCAGACCGTCGTCCAGCGTGACAGTTCAAAGTACTCACCATTCCAAAGGCTAATTCATTTTACTGTATACATAATTGAACAAAACAAAATTAAATCATGATACTACTTGTTAAAATAAAACGAATAAAGTTGAAACTTTTGTTGCTCCTTGCATATTTTTTATTTAATTTCTTTTAATCAATATTTCCAACTTCATAACAATTATAATTTAAACTGTTTAAACAAATGCATTTTTTAATTCTATTTTATAATACAAATTTTTAATACAAATGCTTTCTTATTTTTATATATTTTTTTTTTTTTATTTTATAACAAAATGTATGCACATTTAATATTCTTCGTTATTTTTGTTAAGTGTTTCGAATTTTTCTTTTAGTTTTAATTTCAATTAAAAATAAAAACTGAACATATCGACTAGAATAATATGAAGATAATATATATTTTTTGATTGCTTGTTCTATTGTGCCGGTAACTTTGTCTGACTAGAAAATATTATTTTTGAAGTGACACATTATGATAGCAAATAAATACAAATATTACTTTTGTTAGTAAATATATATTGAATGTTTTACAATATACTCAAACATTGATTCAATTTCTCAGCGGATATCAAAAGTTGTTATTTATGTTACTAACATGAGTCTTAATCATGCAATTATCAATAATTCTCCGAAAGATGAAGTTGATACTTAAGATACGAACAACCAAAAACAACATTTATAGTTGTCTGTAGGTGCTGCACTAATATCGTTTTTAAATGGGGGAATATTCTCCTTATTCACTATACTTGTGAAAGCAACCACTTTTGGTACTTATTTTAGTGGGCGAAGGAAACGCACACAAATCTTAAGTATGAAATTCTACCTTCGTTCGTAAATTGAAAGTTTATATTTGGGAATATGTGAGTCCTATTTATAGGTGATTGAATGTGTTTCATTCTTTCATTTTGTGTAAGCCAAAAACAAAAATAAATAAGTTAAATGATGCAAAATTATTGCAAAACTTTGATAAAAATTCGGGAAAGACATTTTTTCCACCGATGGAAAACTTTTATTGTGTAAATTTTGCGGTGTTAAAGTTAGTACTACGTTGGGAGCACAGCACATAATACGCGTCGCACAAAGCATAAGCAAGCAAATGAAATGATTGATAAAAAAAACAATTTTATTTCTTCGTTCGCTAGTGGTATTAACAAAAACGAATTTAACACTGACTTAACGCAAATGATGTATAATCAAAAAAAAGTTCCGAATGAATCTATGCTACGAAAAAATATCGGTTTCAATTAATGAAAAAACCGATGTGGCTGGGAGATGTGTAACAAACCAGACCCCTACGAGAAAACGGAAAAGGTTACCGGTTGGCGTAAGCAGTTCTTGAAAAGGTCAACTCCACTTTAATTGCAACTCTTTTGATTACCCACTGAAGCTTCTGCGGCCAGACAGAATACACCGTGAACGATGTCTTCTCTTTCTTACCAATGCGGGTCAATATATGAAAAATTTGGAAATTTTGGAAAAAAAAAAATGAATCCAAATAAAAAATAAGGGGCTGTTTGGGAACATAATTGAATGAATAAATATCCTTAATTTTCTTAGGGGAACCTGGGGACACTTGATCCCTGGGTAATATTTCCACAACGAGAATTGTTTTCTTGAAATAATAAAGTGGCATCACTACATTTGAAACTGAAAATTACCTTAGACGTCATTTTGTCAGTTGCACGGAAGAACTTGAACCTCAAGGAAGTATTTTATATTTACATCTGTAAAGTTCTTTGTGTCTTTTTTAGCTACAATTATTGTGAAGTGAAATGTTTTGAGTGTATTTATTTTGGAAAGTAATTTTTTTGGTAAGTGTTTGTGCATATCGGTCAATAAAATGTAGTGTATTTTCCTTGTATGAACAAGTAAAAAACTTTATTAGGGACCACGCTCAATGAAACTTGATGCGAAACGTTCGGGGTGAGTACAAAGTGCACTCTTTAATAATTTTATTATTCGTCTAATCCGAAAACAATTACCTAATAATGTCTTTTAACAACCGCGAAAGCCTAAAAAGTAAAAAACTACCAGAGGGGAGACTCGATCCCACTTAAGTAAGGGAGATTTGTTCCCAGAATCAAGCGACCAGCGAGGAATCAGTTTATAAACTCAGGAGGCTCAAGAAATACTGCACCGACAACAGTATTATCCCTTACATGCAGTTTGGCTTTCGGGAAGGTCACTCAACTACTCAAGTTCCAGTCCGACGTCTCCACAGCTCTCAACAGCCACCGTTTCACCGTCAGATGCTTTCTAGACGTCGAAAAAGCATTCGACAGTGTCTGGATTGAAGCCCTCATCCAAAAATTTCAATTACTAGGATTTCCTTCGACACTAACAAAAATTATATAATCTTTTCTTTCTTTCAGAAAATTCTTCGTTCAGCTGGACAACTGCAAGTCAACGATCAAAACCATCAAAGCCGGTGTCGCCCAAGGATCCAAACTTGAATCATTCCTCTATAGCCTGATGACGTCCGATCAACCAGTGCCAACCGATTGTGAGAACCTGCTCTTCGCTGATGACTCGCTCACATACGCATCATCAATAGCACCAACCATATCAGGCCGCAAAGTTGAAGCTCATGTCACCAGACTCTTCGAGTTCTATAAAAAATGGGGAATCAAAATTAACTCCGCCAAATCAGAACTTGTATGTGCTTTAGAAAACCCACCACAAATGGCATCCGCTGTCGTTCTGCAGCCACCTGCAGAAACCTGATCCTTAAGCTTCCTGATGGATCGACGATAGCTGCCAAAAACAACACCAAGTACCTCGGAGTGAACTTCAACGAGCTGCTGAAATTCAATCCACACTCTAGGAAAGTGCTGAAGAAGGCCAACTTTGCGTTCCACCACCTTCATCCCTTACTTAAAAGAAGAAACGGACTAAGCCAGCCAACTAAACTGCTTATTTATAAGCAGTTAACTCAGGCCAGTCATCAGCTATAGTTTTCCTGTGTGGTACACCATATCGAATACAGCGATGCAGAAGCTCCAGCTCTTCTCAGGATATGCACCGGATTGAACTTCGATCGACAACGGCTCAGATACCCTAGCGACCATTAACTGGACCAGTTCCTTAAGGAATCAGCAAAGAAACTCATCTTTAACACCGCCAACCACCCAAACCCACTGATAAGAAGGATGACCACCGAAGAACGACATCCAGCACCTAGATATTATCTAAGTGCCATGGATATATTCGAAAGGGTGCCAACGGACAACGGAGAAGCAGTCTCATTTTACACTGACGCAGTGTCAGCCTACCAGCGTGGCTGAGCACAAGCTCTAACCCCTTAACAACACCTAACCCACCAACTGGACAACCGGGACGAAACACCCCGAGAACATCAAAGTCAACCGACTTCTAAAATTAAGCATGACATGTACAATTTATATATATTATTCCTTAAAATTAATTCAATGTCCCCCTATGTGCCAACAAATTTCTATTTTCCATTTGTATCTCCTAGCTTTAAGTTAATCAAATTGTAAATATTGTTCAATAAACAAATTTAATCTAAAATCTAATCTTGTACGGGCACTTCTACGGTGACCAGCGAGGAATCAGTTTATAAATAGTAATAAAGGACTTAGTTCGAAGAAAATATAGGGGGAAAATCACGCTATATATAAGGAAGATTTACCTAAGAGAGAGGGTAAATTGCCGAGTTACCTCGAATCTTAGGTAAATTTACCTTAGTTTTGAGGAAACTTTACCCAATTTAAATGAAAAGAAAACACCCTAGCAATTTAAGGCAGTTTAACCTATTTTTGACTATTTAAGCCGTACATAACTTTATCCAAGCTCTTAGGTAAATCTTCCTTAAATATAGCGTGATTTTCCCTCCAATTGTATAATTATAGCCTCAATTTATATATATATCAATCGGTGTAACTTTACCCAAGCGCTTGGGTAAATCTGCCTTAAATATAACATGATTTGCCCTTCAATTGTATAATGTAACTTTACCCAAGCTCTTAGGTAAATCTTCCTTAAATATAGCGTGATTTTCCCTCCAATTGTATAATTATAGCCTCAATTTATATATATCAATCGGTGTAACTTTACCTAAGCTCTTAGATAAATCTGCCTTAAATATATCGTGATTTTCCCTACAAATGTATAAATATATCATCCATTTATATCAATCGGTGTTACTTTACCCAAGCGCTAAGGTAAATCTGCCTTAAATGTAACGTGATTTTCCCTCCAATTTTATATATTTTGTAACTTTACCCAAGCTCTTAGGTAAATCTGCCTAAAATATAACGTGATTTTCCCTCCAATTTTAGAATATACACTTTAATATACAATTTAAGAAAAGGCGAAAACGTATTTTGTTTTAAATTTCAAAAACAAATTTCGTCAGGAAATTCGTTAAAAAGGCAAAAATTAATGATTTTAAGGAAGTTTCGCTCGCAGCCAGAAAAAAATCAAGGAAACTTAAAATAAGGTCAATACTTTTTTAAAATACTATTTTAGTACCAAAAACTATGGCAAAAAATAAAAAAAAACACGCCCATCCGAATAAATATTGGTAAACTTCGGTTTATCTCAAATTCCAATATATCCCTCTTAAAATTACGTCAAAGGTGGTGTTTAAGTCAGTTTTACGACGGACAAAAAGATTATCAAAACTAATAATAATATCAACGAAAGAAAAACAAAACTTAATTATTTCTTAGCCAAGTTTATGGGAAACTATTAATGAATTTCATCAGAGATCATTTTGCTCGAGGAAACCATAAAAATGTATTGTTTTTAATGAAAAAAAAAGAAAAGTTTTTTATCTTTTTTAAATGTGGTAACAAAAGTTTGAAACAGTTCTAACCGGGTGCAGTAAAATTTTACTTTATTTTTTCCATCTGAAAACGCAATATATTATTTATTAGCTTTACCTTAAGCGAAATTATCTATGATGAAAATCATTCGCAGTTTCTTATAAACTCGGCTTAGAACTAGTTTTAGTTTTATTTTTCTTTGCTCGGTATTTTAGCAGTTTTTGATAATCTTTTTGGCCGTCAAACTGGCTTAAACCCTACTTTAATGAATATAATGAAATTTGAGGCAAACCGTAGTTTAAACGGTATTTATCGGGATATTTTTCCTTCGGATGGGCCCAATTTTTTAAGTTTTTACCTTGATTTTTTCGGGCTGCGAGCGAAACTTTTTTAAAGTCATCTATTTTTGCCTTTTTAACGTATTTCTATTCTAAACCTAGTATAAATTTGAAATCAAAAACAGAATACGTTTAACTGCCTTTTCTTAACTATTTTTAACTGCAATATTTTCAATATTTGCAGTGGCCTCAATCAAGTGACGCAACATTTTATACTCTGTTTTGGAGTTCATTAGCCGAATCCGAATTTTTCTCACTACCAAATACTTATCATATGTAAAAAAATTATCCCGGAAAAGTTTTTTCAACAAGAAAATGTTACAGAAAAAGATTGGGAAAAGAGTAGCCTTAAAAAAGTGACCCGTAGTGTATATAAAGCTGATGTGTGAAACTTTAACCTATCCCTATTGTGATTTCACCTTAACACTAAGGCAATGTTCCCTCCAAAAATGCATGTCTGTTTAACTTCACCATAGCAGTTAGATAAATATGCCTTATATAAGTTAAGGTATGGAATGCCAAAAGTGTGATGATCATTCCCACACTTCATTTAGCTGACGCTGCGTCTGGCAAATTACAATAAGCCAACAGCCAGACATAAAGCTGCATTCCATCACGTAGCAGCGGGAGCAACCCAACACCACCTGTGGGAACATCCGGAGCAGTGTCTCTTCGCTAGGTTAAGTTATTTTAAGTAAAAGCAATTGTAGTTAGTTCATTTCTGATCATTCAATAAAGAGGTTCTCCCTCAAGTAAAAAAGAAAATAATTTTTTTTAAGAAATTAAAATCTGAATAAGATTAATTGGCGCCCGAGCAGGGACCTTGCGGTAAAAGCCCTCAAGTAGTGCTAAGCAAAAGTCCCAAAAGTATCAATAAGTAAAACCCATATATTAAGAAAGAAATTTTATAAAGTCTCTAAATAATTAATAAATAAAACCTAAATGTGCTAATCAATATCAGTGAAAAACATAAGTAAAACCCATATATTGAGAAAAATTTTTATAAAGTCTCTAAATAACTAATAAATAAAACCTGAATGTGCTAATCAATATCAGTGAAAGAACATAAGTAAAACCCATATATTAAGAAAACATTTTTTTAAAGTCTCTAAATAACTAATAAATAAAACCTGAGTGTGCTAATCAATATCGGTGAAATTTAAAAGGACGCAGCAGAAGCTGGTTGCTGTATTGATTTCCAAGAATAAAATATTTAAGTGGGATTCGATGTTAACCACTATTATTATACCCAAAGCCGCGAACTGCACTAAAGTAAATAATCAACACATACCATCATTTGGAGAAATCGCACCAGGTATCCTGTTCTTAAATCAATATACCGGACCCCTTGAAATAAATGAGGAAGTGATACCTTTAGACGGAAGTTATATCATACATTTCCACAATACATCACTCAGAATCCAGAATCAAGTTTTCAAGTCAACCGAAATATCTACCTACAAACCTTTACCAGCTGTACTTCAACCTGCTTCTATTAGGAAAAATACTGAAGAATTATTATCTCTGCAAATGATAAAGGAATTGCATGCCAAAAACTCAAAGTATATCGACCTTTTGGAAACCCGGAACAAGTACAACGGCATAGCCGTTATCGCAATCTCAATCCTTTTCATCGCGTTAGCAATATCTTACCTTTTAAGGCTGAAAAGAAATATTAAATCAACAATACCGAAACCAACAACAACAAATGCAATAGCAATGATTGACGTATCTGCTGCAGAAGAACCAGTACAGGTAAACCCTATCCCAACACCGAAAATAATAGGGTTAGAAGACATTCCTCAACACGTCCAAGCGACAGCATCGAACGTGGGCGTTCGATTTTTAAAGGCGGAGGAGTTAAGGTATGGAATGCCAAAAGTGTGATGATCATTCCCACACTTCATTTAGCTGACGCTGCGTCTGGCAAATTACAATAAGCCAACAGCCAGACATAAAGCTGCATTCCATCACGTAGCAGCGGGAGCAACCCAACACTACCTGTGGGAACATCCGGAGCAGTGTCTTTTCGCTAGGTTAAGTTATTTTAAGTAAAAGCAATTGTAGTTAGTTCATTTCTGATCATTCAATAAAGAGGTTCTCCCTCAAGTAAAAAAGAAAATAATTTTTTTTAAGAAATTAAAATCTGAATAAGATTAATTTATATATGGTGATCTTTCCCCACCCATCCCCAGCTGCTTGTATGCATTTACCGTATTCTTAGTTCTTACTCGTGCACGTCTTACTTACGCTCATTTATTTGTTTGCTCGCGCCGGCTAAACTCGTCAATGGTAATCGAATATAAAAAGTGGTTTTTCCAAGTGTCAAGAATAATTTTAATTAAAAATATCAAAAACAACAGCAAAAAGAAACAATCATACAAAAACAATTATTATTAAAATAAATTGTGCATTGTGCATAAAAAAAGAACGAAATCCTGAAAAAAAAATTAAATCATCTCCCTGGCTACATCGTTTGTGCATTGTGCATAAAAAAATTAAAACATCTACCTACATCTCGTTTATAATTCTCGTTAAGGTATGTATATAAGACAGTAAATATAAATTATAGTGTTTTTTGGTTAATATTATTATATCTGTGGCGTTTGGTATAAATATTATGATAACTCCATTCCAAAAATCCTTTTTGACGACTAGAGCATAAATGGATGGGCCGATTTGATTCAAATTAGACACATATATGCATTGAATGGAAAATAAATGATGCAATACCTATTTTTTAAAGTTATTTCAATATCTTACAATGTTTTAAAACAAATTTAAATGCCTTTACTGAAAATATGTGAAAATGGAGTTATCATATTTATACCAAACGCCACAGATATACATATATACCTACCATATAATATAGCACGATGCGCCGCCGATTGACAACTATATGCAAGCCACAACAAACCACACCACTACCGAATCGGAAAATTGCCATACAGATCCAGATACCACTTATTGATAAGCAAAGTATATGTAGCCATACAAGCTCAAATAAAGTTGATACCGATTTAATGTCCACCTATCTAAATATACTTAATTTCATTTCTAATTCCACAGCTAATACATCTACGGCTTTAATGCCAACCATGATGATCAGAATATAATATCAGGGCATATATTTCGGACATGTTTGCGCCCTTCTTGATTCAGGGGCGCAACCAAATTTGATACAGCACAATGTCGTAAGTTCATATTGCCTTCCCACTATTCCGATAGCACGCAAGGTTGTAAGGGTAGACGGGCATCCAGTAAGGGTACATATGCAAGCTAATCCCAAGATAGCACCGTGGTTTGAGTCAGACACAAACATCGAAGATGATTTTGGGGTACTGCCAAAGGAAGCAAGGTGGTGGATATTAGTTACACCACAGACCAATTTACAATCAATTGCCAGCCAAAATGGAATTCCGTTTGCAGATCCAGCCTATTGGATTTAAACCTTTACAACAACAATAATTTTACTAGAAAAGATGCAGTTACTATACAAAAAGCTCTTGATAATTTGATTCTGTCACCTCTATTTGAAATAATGTTTAATGTTGAATGTGCGAGAATGACAGAAAAAAATAGAAAACATTATTAACGAATATAAACACATTTTTAATGAAATTAAATACTGAGTATAAACTACAAAAATTTCAAGAAAATCGAGATTTATATAAAAAACCTACAGAATTTGACATTAACAGAGAAATTTCTCATGTTAAGATTAACGGAGAGAGAAGTTTAGAAGAAAAAGTGGAAAAATTTGAATTTCGGAACATTTTTGAAAAACCAGAAAATCGAGAAGTACTTACAACATTTTTGAACGAACAAAATCAGACTTCAAACATGAGTAATTTTATGAAAGGAAAATTATGGCAACAAAAGAAAGCTATGTATAGAAATAGAAATTTAGTTCCATACTTTCTTTTCGCAGACAATTTTGAAGTAAAGAACCCACTTGGATCACATAATGGAGTTCACAAATTAACAGGATTGTATTTTTCCATCCAATATTTGAAAATTATTATAAAGTCAGTGATATTTATCTGGGTGCTTTAATTAAAGCTCATGATATTAAAGTCTATGGAAATTACTTGACAATTTATAACCTTGTTCAAGAAATTATATCTCTAGAAGATGAAGGCATTGAACTGACCTTAAATAATCGGAAAACAAGAATTTTTTTTGATGATGGGGATTATCTTGGTATACAACTTGGGACTAAACCAAATCTTAGAGTTTAGCAAATCTTTCTCTTCGAACCACTTCTGCAGGTTTTGTTTGGCACCCAGTGAATTAACCAAAGTTATGTGCAAAGAGGATTCAACATTAATAAGAACTGAAGAAAATTATAATGAAAATTTATCTGGCTTTTTTTCATCGACTGGCGAGTTTACAAAAACTCAATTTTAAACAAAATTCCTTCTTTTCATGATGTAACAAACTTTTCAGTCGATCTTATGCATGATGTATTTGAAGGCGTTGCACATTTTAATCTTACACATGTCATAGAATATTATATCAAAAACAAAGTATTTACATTAGACGAACTTAACCAATATAAGCTAACATTTTCCTATGGAGATATTGAAAAAGGAAATGTTTTTAAAGATATTAGTTCACAACACCTAAAAAGAAAAAACTAAATGCTTCAGCAAGAGAAATGTGGACATTTATTCATTATTTTCCTTTGATTGTCGGTCAATTGATTCCAGCTAATGATGAAGTTTGGGAATTTGTTCTTATTTTTGTAAAAATAATTGATATATTGCTTTTGCCATATTGTAATGATTATACCTTACATGAACTTGAAAATCTTATTGAAAAACACAACATGTTATATCAAAAATTATTTGGTGATACTTTAAAACCAAAACATCACAACCTTATCCACTATCCACGGATCATACAGTATTCTGGGCTTCCAAGATGTTATTGGTCATTTTTGTTTGAAGCAAAACATCAGGAGCTGAAATCATATAGTAAAGTCACATCTAGCCGCAATAATATTTTACTTTCTATTGCAACGAAATTCCAATTCAAATTTGCTTATAAAACTATTAAACCAAGAGAAAACTTCATTCAGTATTCGAACCATGATGAAATAGCTAATGTTACTGAGAACATAAATTGTTTAAATTCCAATATATTAAATGTTAATTCGAAAGTCAAAACACTTTGAAAGAATTGAATATCTTGGAACAATATAGAAAAAAGGTCATTACTTGTCTATTACAAATGAATTAAACGTGCGATTCTTTTTAATAGTTGTAGAAACCTCTTGCTACACCAAAAACAAATTTCCATCGAAATTGCTATTTGCATTGCAACAGCAATGTGTTTCAGCATTTAACTACAGGCACTCCGAATTTGGGATTCTGGTCTATGAGAAACTTTCGCCCGGATTATGGCAAAATTTTAACCGTCCATAGATGGGTGAGTTTTGATCAGAAAATTATTATACAGAATTATTCATAAAGAATAAATCATTCTATTTCAAGAAAGTCAAAAATTTAATTTTTGCGGTCAAAATTGCACTTGCTATCTCGTTTGTGGTTTTCGCTATAATTCTGGGCGGGAGAAATATTTGAATGGACCAGATCCTTTGTCCAACTAAATTTAGATGCTAATGAGGCTACATGGGAGTTGAGTTGAAACTGAGACGATTTTCACAAAAATTTTGTATCTAAATATTCAGAGAAAAACACAAAAAATCCATTAAAAAAATAATAACATTTCTCTGCGTGTGTCTCTGAATTGCCTTTTAAATTGTAAAATTAATTGAGAAAACGACTTAATGTACCTACATAGATATCAAAAGAATTCTTTTCCTACTCAATAATTTTCAACCCTTCTTAAACTCAACCTGCGTGTAAACCATCGCTTCAACTTTTCGCGAAAAATTATAGCGACAGCGAGATGCGTTGGTAGGGGAAAGTGATGCCAAGTTAAGATGAAGGCAGGCACACAAAAAGCTTTGGGCAATCCCATTAATTAGAAACTGGATTCATCGTGGTTGGTCGTCTCAATCTCAAGTGGTAATTAAAACAAAAGTTAAAAGAAAATCTAAGTGCGCGCAAAGTTAAAAATCTCAATTGAACGCGCTCATTTAATTTTATCAAAGTTATTTCGTGTGCCCGTCCAACAAAAAAAAAAGTAATAATTGCACAATGGCTGTGACGAGCCGATTATAAAATCGAAGTTCCGCACAACCACCACCGCCTAAGAAAGCCACCAAGAAACTTCATCGCCACCACCATCATCTGCAAAAAGCCACCAAAATCCATCACCACCACCACCATCGTCTCCAGAAAGTCATCATCACATCAGCACCCGCCAAATCTACGACCGGCTGTGACGATCCGACTGAAATTTGTAAATTTCAATCGAAGTTCCACATAAGCCGTAGTCCACCTTCAGCAACCCCTGCGCAGGAAGCCAAGTAAGTAGCAAAACTTTTGTATACTTAACCAAGTGCAGCACCGTCGCCGTCGTCTGTCTACCAAAATTTGCAATTGCGCATACGACCGGCTGCGACGGTCCGATTGAAATTTCAATCGAAGTTCCACACAAGCCACCTCCGTTGTCTGAAGGAAGTGAAAATTCACCTCCAGCATCTTCAGCAGCTGATTGTGAAGAGCCGATTGTATAAAATCGAAGTTCCACAAACAGCTCATCAGCCGCCGTTCCACACTACAAATCTACGCACTACACCACCACAACCACCGTCGTCGTCCGCCTACCTACGATTTGCCACCACACAATTGCTCCTACAAGTGAAAGTGAAGAGCCGATTGTCTCACAATAGTCATCGACCGCGCGCCGCCGCTCCGTACAACGAACGAAACCAACATCATCAGCACCTCAGTCGTCATCCGCCTACCTACATAAAATTGGCTGCCCTCAACTACATCTACGACTGGCTGTGATGACCCGATTGCATGTCGACGTTCCGCATAAGACCATCAACTGTCGCACTGCAACCGAAACAACAAAACCACCACCTTCTCCAGAAACCACCAAACTACCACCACCAGAGTAAGTACCAACCACCAGCGTATGCCAAATCTTCGACTGGCTGCGACGATCCGACTGAAATTTGTAATTTTCAATCGAAGTTCCACATAAGCCTATGTATAACCCGAGTAATCTGCACCTGCGCTGGTTACATACTTAAATTTGTTTGGTTTGGTACATACGAACGGTACATTGGCTGGTTTCACACTTCAATTTTGTTTGTTTTGTTGTGGACGCATTTTCCTTTCACCTTTTGGGAAACTGCTACCATCAATCTCTCTGTCGTCGACGTCATCGCCATCTAATGGATATAATTAAGTATCTTAAATTTTTTTTTTTATATTTTTTCGATTTCCATAAAATTTATTTAATTTAATTTTAAATTTTAAAATTTTAAAGCGACCATACCTTATCAAATGTAAACTTATTGCCAATGAATTTCTTTTTTTAATAACAATTACTAGCAAAAGGAGCTTCTTCAATTCAAACTCAGAAAGGAATGCGGTGCACCTCATCTCCCCCTTCTTGGAAGCGGAATTGGAAAAAGGGAAGCCAGTACATTTAATAGAGATTAGTGAGTCCCATTGAAAGGGGTAAGTCGTTGAATTTATATTGTTGAAATAAAGGAAGAAACATTGGGATAAAGTTAGGTAAATAGGTATAAGGTCGATTTTAAAGTCTTTGCTTGTTCTCATACTAAATTTAATTTTTCACATTGCTTGTTTTCTAACAAAATAATTTGATTAAAGAAAATCAGAGAAGATATGATTTCGTGTTTTAAAACTAAATTTTGATATCTATGTACGTATATGTACTACATAAGTCGGAAATTTTGTAGATTTGGAAAATAAATAAACTTTTATATCTTTTGAATATTTGGTGGTTCATATTCCGATTTATAGTTTGATGGGAAATATATATTTCTTAGTTTCTCGTGTTCAGGTTGGTTTAAGAGTGCCGATATGAGTTCGAGTTCTCAGTTAGAGGCAATGTAGGGATGTGTAGGGTCGGGGTAGGATGGTAGGGATGGGATAATTTTGCGTATGTGACAGAGTAGTCGCATGCGTTTGTAGAAGGGGTCTTTGTTTATAATTAGAGCATAGCAAAGGCGTAGGAAGAAGGGAAGGGATAGCTCTGAGAGGTTTTTAACAGCTTTTCCTCTCACTGAATATCAATGACAGTTTTGAGGTTGATTGTGAAGCGAAATTCGGGCCGTACAGTTTATGGTTAGACTTAGGCAGGCAGTAAAAAAAAAGTAACCCATATCTGGGGCTAGCAGCAAGATCCCTCACCCGTCGATGAGCTACCGGGAGTTCAATTTTGCCTGAGCTGCAAGTGCCTAGACACCCTTTCATCACTTTTGGCCTAAGGTTCCTGTGGCTTAGGTTAGGAAGGCAAGTAGAAGTGATAAGAGGTTGGCGGAATCGGCTTTGGGATTTTTTTTTTCTTTTTCGATGACGTTCGTTACATAGTGACAAAGATTATAAATGAAAATAAAACATTACACATACTTTGCAAAGAAATACCAACAATATTTAGCGATCATTATATGTCATTTGAAAAAATAAAACAAAGGCAAGAAGTTTTTTTAATTAAATCAATCAAAGACTTTGATGGACCACCAGTTACTTCTCATAAAAATTTATATGGTAGTGACTTTATTCGAAAAAAAAATTTCTTTTTGTAGATAGTAACAACAGTACTAAATGAACTCGAAAAACCAAAATATTACAAGTAAACTTCAAGAATCCACCTGCATTCCTGAAATATCTGTTGAAGACAAAACAGATACTCAAAACGCAAGCAAGGAACAAAATCTTCCATCAATCTTGATTTTCAATTTAAAAGACGAGTTATCGTTTCTCAATACAAACGAAACAGAATACAACATTGGAGTTGAAATTGTTGAAAAAAACCTCCAACCAGAACAAAACGATGATAACTTGTCAAAATTGCTGAAATCACGGGAGCTCTATGATCAACTTTATATGTTTCTAAAAGGTAAAATTTCTTAAATTTTTAAACGTTTTTCAAAAGAATAGTTTTATTTACAGAAAAGAATATTAATATTGAGGGCTTAAAATGCATGAAAGAGAGGCATATTGACCAATTATTTTCGGAACATTGCGACTTCAATACAAAAATGATCTTTGAGGCAAAGTTATCTTTGTGGCAAACCGAAAATGTGTAGTAATATAAGACGACGGCAGCACTGCCGCTCAAGTCAATGTTAGTATAAGTATGTAAATTGTATATATGTATATATTATAAACACTGTGACCCTCTAGGCATATTCATGTAAATACGTTATACATTGCTTTTATATAATTTCCCCTAGCACGTAAGAACCACCAAAACTGTATTAATCCCCTTAGTTTTAAGAATATCGAAAAGAAGAACTTCTACTTCTAAAGTTTGGGCAGTTTGAATTGTGTAAGAAGACGTGTTTTTTTAAATTCGGACCTAAAAACTAAATAAACGTGTGGCCTTAAGTAGAGTACTTTAAATGTAACCCAACCAACAATTTTTAGCTCGAGGTCCAGAATAACCGAGGTTACAAAACAACCTCAGATTACTGTGGTCATTATGTGGTTAAAAATAAGATATTTCTATACCCTCGTTTGCTATGGGGTAGAAATAATCCAAATAATACCCTAAGGTTATTTTGGGTAAAATTTTCTCCCTTAGACAACTTTTTCATCATTTTTTGGTTTAAAAAAATCCATTTTTAAACTAGAGGTAAAATATGGATATTTATTTACCCTTTTATAACCAACAAATTATTTTTATGGTTTAAAAATAACCATTTTTCAAACTTACGTTAAATAAGGGTACTTTTAAGACCTATTTCTAACTATTTAGTTATAATAAGTTCTAAAATAACTTCTTTTTTTTACCGAAAAAGTTATATATCGGTTGAAAATTAACCAATTTTGTTCAAGGTTTGTAGTAAGTCTTTAAATAACTGTTTTTTAACAACTGATAATGGTTAAAAATTAACTAATTTTAACTCAAGTTTACAGTAGGTCGTCAAGTAACTTTTTTCTAACCGAAAAAGTTATATATTCGATGAAAATCAAACAATTTTATCCTTAGTTTACAGTCAGTCTTTAAATAACTCTTTTTTTACAGAAAAAAGTTTTTATTAGTTGTAAATAAACAAAACCTAAACCCAAGTTTACATTAAATTCTTTCATAGTTCTTTTTTAACGAAGATAGTCGCATATCTGTTAAAAATTACCCAAGCCCAGTCTAATAAGTTGTTAATTAACTCTTATGTGCCAATTTTTAACTCCAGATATATTTTAACCCAACTCTGAACACAACTTAACTCACCCAACCCAACAATATTCCAAACGAGCATTGTTTTCGTTTGCCGCCTCTAGTAATAGGTGTTTACTATGGAATGTCAAAACCTTCAAATGTTAATGAATTCCTTCGATTATTTCTTTTGGAAGCTAGCAACATAAGTGACGTGAAAATAGGTTCGAAAAATATTAACTTTCGTATAAGAAATTTCATTTGTGATGCCCCCGCCCGGTCTTATTTGAAAGGAATAAAAGCACATAATGGTTATTTTGCATGTGAAAGATGTAATGCAGAAGGGGATTATAATTATAAATCTCACCAAATGTGTTTCCCAAATTTATCGAAATCGCTTCGAACAAATGTTTCATTCCGTGCTAAGACGCACGAAGATCACCATACTCAACCATCTCCATTAGAAAGCCTTCCAATCGACATGATAAATAATTTTCCTCTCGATTATATGCATTTATTGTGTTTAGGTGTAATGAAGAAGTTATTGATTACATGGATCAAAAATAGATCTCTGAAAACGAAACTTTCCGCCAAAAACATTGAAAACATTTCTCATACATTAGTTTCAATACGAAAATGTACTCCATGTGAATTCAACCGAAGAGCACGAAGTCTTGATGTAATTAGCTTTTGGAAGGCCACCGAATTTCGAACTTTTTTGTTGTACTTGGGTCCGGTTGTTTTAAAAAATGATATTAATAGTGAAGTATATGACAATTTTATGGAATTCCACTGTGCTGTTTCAATATGTTTGAGTCAAAAAAATCTAAAATTCATTGATGTAGCACAAAAATTATTTACATCATTCATACAAAACTTTGCTAAAATCTATGGATGTGAAAACATAAGTTACAACGTACACAATTTGTACCATATTATAGATGATGTAAAATACCACGGGCCTCTTGATAACATAAGTGCATTCAAATACGAAAATCGTTTCCAGTATTTAAAACAATGAATTAGATCTGGGGGGAAACCACTCGAGCAAATCGCAAATCGAATTATAGAAGATTTTGATAATACAATAGAAAATGTAGATACAACAATTTCGCCGTTTCTTTATAATAAAGATAATAATAGACAATGCGAATTTGAAAACTGTGTTGGAGTTTATAAAGCAATTCAGTTTAAACAATTTGTATTTAAATCTTCGAATGCAGATGGGTATTTTCTAACAAAGTCGGAAGAAATTGTTCGGATGGAATTTGCAACGTTTAGAAATGGTAGCCCAGTTATCTTTGGCTCCAGCTTAAAACATAAACAAAATTTTTACGAAAAACCATTTTTTTCAAAATTTTTGAGTGTTTATAAATCAAGTGAAGAAGAAAATGTGCCTCAATTTTGGAACATAGACGATATTTGCTCCAAATATTTTAAAATTACTTTAAAAAATACCGAATCCGTTTTTTTTCCTTTAGTTCATTGCTGAAGTAATGTATTGCGTAGTAGAGACAGTCGAGGGTGAGGAGAGTTTCGTGACGGCAGTACCGAAAAGATGGGTGGTGGGTGATGGATACACATTGTTATGGCCTAAGACCAGAAAGGACTCAATTTCCGGCCGGAAAAACTGTATGGAGCCATCGTCAGATTGGCAAAAAATGCAATGTAAAATCCTCTTTGATAATATTGGTAAGAAAATTTATCTATCTAACATAATTTTTTTTTATAGAGGACTTACCAAGAATATTTAAATCAAGACTGCGTTGCAATCAACCAAATCCACAAAGTAGTTTCGAAATGAGAGCATGGTGAATCCATCGACTTTAAGGTATTTCAAAAAATGTGTTCCTATACCATGCTCTCATTTCAAAACTACTTTGTAGATTTGGTTGATTTAAACGCTCTTCAGTCTTAATTTAAGTCCACTTACTGATTCTGGAAACCATTTTTAATTTAAATCAATATTAAGAAAAAACTTTCATACAAAAACCTTTCATGCATGGTGCATGTTGCTATATCTTCTTATACTTTACAGTTACCTAGACAGTTACATAGATACCTTTATCATAATATAATGCATACATACAAATATAATATATATTTTTTCTTTTAAGATTCCTGGGAGCATGCAGTGGAGAAAGAGAAGGAAGCCGAATACTTATCTTCCGGGACGGAAGATGGCCCTGAAAAAATACAGCAGGACAGCTCACTGAGATTCAACGATATCAATAATTTTATGGCGACTTTAAACACTGGTAAGCTCTAAACTCATTCACTTTTAAAAAAAGCACTATTTTAATATCCAAATTTATTCAAAAGTAAATCCAACTTTGACCTCTCAATTCCTAGACGCCACACCATCAGATGACGTCACCATAACAGATATCAATTCACAAGTATTCAGTAACATGGAAGGTAAACACAAGTTTTTTATTGTATTATTTTCAATTTTATATTATCTACCTTTGTTTTGCTTCTTTTAAATTCTTTGTTATCAAAATTGTTATTTATTCAAAAATAATATTATAAAATTCCATTTTAATTAATATGTAAATGCAAAGAAGTAAAACAAAAGGTAGGTAGTAAAAATTAAAAAAAAAATTAATTTTTTTTATTTATTTATTTAATTTTCACAGTACCCATCAACAACCAATTTAAAGATTTCAGTTCTAAACTGGATTTGCTGGCTGAAAACCTGACCTCACTGGCTCTTAAGGTCGATAACCAGAAAACAATGCTAGAAGAATTCATGGCCAGGACGGAAGTCTCGCTAAATTTGCTGGTGCAAAAAATTTGCCAGACTTCTTCGCGGGAGGATGTTGAAGATCTAGTCCTCGATAATAAATTCCCGATTTCTTCCATCCAGGAAATTGAAGATTTGGAACACCAAATACGAGAAGATCAGTGGTACAAAAAGCAATTGGTAAATATCCAGGTAAATGTTCATAAGATTTGACAAAAAGCTAAAGAGGTAGAAATTTGGTAATTATAATAGATTCTTGTTGCCTACGATGGTTTTTGTTTTATGCACTCTAGTTTTTTGTCACATCTAATGCAAATCACCTTGATAAAAAAAATCAAAATTGAAGTAAATCATTTTTTCTTCATACATATGTATATGTAAAGTACTTTTAAATACTTTTAAATAAAAAAAATGTACATATCATATGTATGTATATTTTTCCTTACCAAAAGTATAAGATCTTTAAAAATATTTTTATAAATTATTTAAAAGTACCCATACACGTGACTTAGGATAATGCAAGTACATTACATGTGGATACTTTTGTTGCTCATTGTAATTATGATAATAATAAATTCAGACAAAATGTTGTCCATTTTTTTAAAATTCTCTTTTTCTCTCCACCGACACTGACTGATTCAATGAAATGAAGAAAAAATGTATTTATAGTTCATTATTGTTTTATATTAGTATGTACATATATATACTTTACATTTATAATATACTTAAAATTGCATCTTTTATATACGTACTTATGAACTTATGTTGTCTTTTGCTTCATTAATTCGTTGTGAGTTTCGTTTATTTTCGTAAAAGTGACCCACAAATCATTTGAACTTATCATTTTTCCGCAACTCTCTTAAAAAGTTAAAGTTTCTTCATAGTTTATAACTTATTATATAATTTACATAGCAAACATTCCTAATTATATTTTCATTTTTCTGTTTTTATAGGTCCGCAAATTTAGCACGTTTGGAGGGGTCAACGGGACTAAGATCATCCGAACTATCGCTAAATGCATTTTTCAAGACTCCGTTCTGGCCGAGTTTTCCTGGTTGGGAACCCATACTAAAAAAAATTTCAACCAATATAAAAATATTTTCGCATCCATCATGGAAGCCGTAAGAAGAAGGTATCCATCGTTCAGCGATGCTGATGGGGCATCCTTTTTTAAAAGTTACCTCAAGCAAGCGCCTTTCAGGCTTACTGGAAAAAACTCATTGTAAGTTTGAAAAAAAAGTAACTTAAGAACAATATTTGAAATACATTTTATTGACAGAAATGAAACAACAACCTCATCATCAGACAATAGTGGGCCTGACGCCCATTTAACGCAACATCAACACCCACAACAGTCTCTTTAAGTAAATACTTATACTTTAAATAACGTTTGTCTAAATAAGACTTTTTTTTGTAACATTTTTTTATTTTTTTTACTTGCACTTACGTATATATTCATTTTATTTATTAACAAAAGCGTTGAGGTAAAAAACTTCAAAATATAATCTCTCTATAAGTATAAATACTATAAGTAAATATACTATAAGTAAATCTGAACGTTTGTTTTAATAATCTAGTTTTTGGAACACTTTTTTATTTTGTTTGCTTACACTTATGTATATATAATCACATATTTTACGTTAATTGCTTGAATAAAATTAATATAAATAATAAATAATTCGTATTACTGTTCTTATTTCTAAAAGATTTTACTTTCAGCTGGGAAGAGTTTTAAAATAACCAAGAAGGGAATATATAAATGGGAAGAGTTTCAAAACAACCATAAATCATGGTTTGGAACAAACTCATAATTTTAGGTTTTCTACAAACCGAATGTCAACGGTTATAAAAAGCCTCCAAAATAACTTTTAGGGTGTATTACAGGTTTTCTGCAAACCGTAATTAAACGGTTATAAAAAAACCGCCACGAGGCATATTACAGGTTTTATTAAAACCGGTTATATATTAACGTTACAGTAACGTTTTAAAATTTAAAATTTTTGAACAAATTACAGGTTTCTTAAAAACGTTATCTAAACGGTTTAAAAGGACGTCAAAAAGACGTTTAAAAAATACGTTTAAAAACCGTTCAGTAATAGCTGGCGTTGCTTTGTTACTGACCATTTTCGGTAATGGAGATGCTTCTGGAACGTTTCTGAGACGTCTTGTAAACCATTTTGAAACCCCATAGTTTGGAGAACTCTGGTTAATAGCCGGTTTATTAGCCGCTTTCTAACTACAAATTGTTGGTTGGGAAGTTATACGAATACTTTTTTTTTCTTCGAGCTATCGAATATTTTGGTCCTTCGAGCCGGATTTAACTTATACAATTTAATTTAATTTTTATTTAATTTAAAAAGAAAAGTTTTTTTTTTCCTTTTTGATATTAAAATAATTATTTCGCGAAAATATTCTCTTTTTTTTCTCGTACAGTTTTTTTTGCTATTGCCTTCTGCACATGTACACACAGTACACGGGTAGTAATTTCGCTTGCGGTATTGGTAATTTGGTTTGTACAGTTTAATAAAATTTATTTAATTTAAAATTTAATATTTTTTTTTTTTTTTGATAAATTCAAATACCTAACCAAACGATTCTAAAATAATTTCCGAAAGTGCATTGAATTTTTGATTGATTGAATTACATCATTAAAAAGTTACACCGAGTGAAATAAGTACTACAGTTTTTTCTGTTGATTTCTTTGTGATAATTTTTGTACGGTGATTGCGTGATATAATTTGATTAATCGGAAATTCAAGTGTACAGTTTTATTTTAACGGCACAAATATAACGGTGAAATTGCCATATAACAGACCCATTGTGCTGTTCTTTTTTTGTTTTTTCGGTTTAATTCAAACCAAATGGATTACTAATTTTAATTTTTGTTTTTCTTTTACAATCAATAATTGATTTGAAGTAATTTAAATAAAATTATTTTTTTTTTTATATAGAAAAATAAGTGGGCACCAGAAATTGGTGCCCACATAGTAACATATGCAGCTATTAGTTATAGAGCCAGTCTGTATGGAACTGGAACTAGAACTAATTATTCTAGTAAGTTGGGTCTTACATCTGGAAGTGACAGAGTCTTCCCAGGAGCAAAAGAAATGAGGTCTTATTTAGAGACTAATTTCTTCAATCCTAATGTTGAAGAAAATTTCTTCAATTAAATTATATCAAATCGTTCTTGCTTATGTTTTAAGCATTTAATTATCACCCATATCATATAAGTTTGTATTAGCTCTTAATTTTCAAATTAATTACTTAATACTTAAATTTCATATTAAAACATTATTAATTAGCTTATAATGATTCATAATTATGAATTCCTATTATTATCCTCAAATATTTTAATATCCACTTTATCATTTTATTTATTTATTATTTTATTATTCAATCATGCGATCAGTTAATTTTTGTATACATGTTTACTTCATTTTTGTAAATTTCCTTGGTTTTGGAAATTCTTGTTCACCATCAACTAGTTTGCATTAGATGATCCTAATATTATTGTCTATTATATGTCATTTGAAAAAATAAAACAAAGGCAAGAAGTTTTTTTAATTAAATCAATCAAATACTTTGATGGACCACCAGTTACTTCTCATAAAAATTTATATGGTAGTGACTTTATTCGAAAAAAAAATTTCTTTTTGTAGATAGTAACAACAGTACGAAATGAACTCGAAAAACCAAAATATTACAAGTAAACTTCAAGAATCCACCTGCATTCCTGAAATATCTGTTGAAGACAAAACAGATACTCAAAACGCAAGCAAGGAACAAAATCTTCCATCAATCTTGATTTTCAATTCAAAAGACGAGTTATCGTTTCTCAATACAAACGAAACAGAATACAACATTGGAGTTGAAATTGTTGAAAAAAACCTCCAACCAGAACAAAACGATGATAACTTGTCAAAATTGCTGAAATCATGGGAGCTCTATGATCAACTTTATATGTTTCTAAAAGGTAAAATTTCTTAAATTTTTCAACGTTTTTCAAAAGAATAGTTTTATTTACAGAAAAGAATATTAATATTGAGGGCTTAAAATGCATGAAAGAGAGGCATATTGACCAATTATTTTCGGAACATTGCGACTTCAATACAAAAATGATCTTTGAGGCAAAGTTATCTTTGTGGCAAACCGAAAATGTGTAGTAATATAAGACGACGGCAGCACTGCCGCTCAAGTCAATGTTAGTATAAGTATGTAAATTGTATATATGTATATATTATAAACACTGTCACCCTCTAGGCATATTCATGTAAATACGTTATACATTGCTTTTATATAATTTCCCCTAGCACGTAAGAACCACCAAAACTGTATTAATCCCCTTAGTTTTAAGAATATCGAAAAGAAGAACAGAGAAGTATAATAAAGTTTGGCAGTTTGAATTGTGCAAGCGCCGTAAGAAGACGTGTTTTTTTAAATTCGGATCTTAAAACTAAATAAACGTGTGGCTCTAAGTAGAGTACTTTAAATGTAAGTTATACGAAGTGAATACTATTTTTAATTATTAACTGTTTATATTTTTTCTTAATGTTAACAGGGGATTTTTCCTGTATGTCTTAAACCCCAAAATATATTGACAAAACAATTCTCTGTTGAATCGTGGCTTAACAGCATGAGTAGCCCATCAGCACACAGTAATACCTCGGATTCTGATGTAAGTATGAATATTATATCTATAGTTAGCTCTTATAAAGAAATAATTACTTAGTACTCAGGAAATAGCACCACTTTTTAAAAGTGGTTTTTATTCACATACAAGGTGAGAACGAAGTCCACTTTCTAATGGGAATTTAATACACATTTGAAAATACGAAAAGAGAACTTACTGTAGCTTATTGAAAAAGTACAAAACTGAAAAGTGGAGTTACCTTATTGGCATCTTTTGAGATGAGCCCAATGAAAGGCTTATCTCAATGAATAAACCACAGTTCTTTTAAATTTCTATCTACAATTTTGAAGCACCTTCAAATTTTCTTTTTGTAATAAAAACCCATACGTTACAAATTATATATGAAAATTTAAGAAAAAAGTGCGATTACAAGCTGTAATTTTAAAAATCCACATTTTGTGGAGCGAAAATAATGAAAAATTGTCCAATTTTAGTTTGGAAAAAAATCACGCGTTTTTTTTTTGCAAACTAAAATTGCCCATTTTTTATTGTATTTTTTCCCACCTTATATGGGAATACAAAACACATTGGTTTGCGTTCTCACCCAATGGGAACTAGGTCCTTCGGTGGTCTTAGTTCCTGGCGACTTAGTTCACGGCACCAATAAGGTTTTTCGTAAATAAAATTTTGCTTTATTTGACAAGGAAAAATTAAAATTAGTACTTTATTTAGCCGATATAACTTGAATATAGCGTACACTAATTTTAAGTATATCATCAAAATAATATACCTAGTGGTAAACTCAAAAAATCAAAAACTGATTGCCAGGCCAACTATCCGACGATGATACTGTCAGAATTATTAATACCACCTGCCAACAGTGTGAAGCAACAATTTTTCATTTTTCAATGACAATATAGTCACATCTTAAATCACATCTGCACTTAGATTTATAATCATACGAAACCCTTATAGCATTATAACCCTTAGAAACCCTAATAGAGTTTCGCAACAAAGTCAAATACTTCAGTGGTCAAAAATATTCATTTTTATAAAAAGTTATAACAGACATGTTTGTTATTATGACTTGGTTTTTATTTGAAGCTAATAAATTAAAGACGCAATATCATCTATAATGTTGGTCGTGGTGAGTTTTCATTTAAAATGTTAGGACAGATAAACAATTTTCACTACAAACTAGTATGTACTGAAACATGATTATCTATAAATTTTTGATGAAATACAACACACAAAAATATGTGACCCGGATGACGAATAGTTTTTTTCAATCTCCATCAAATTAAAGTCGGAAATAGAATTTTTTTAATTAACCATTTTGAGTAGATATTGATTTAATTTTTTGAAGTAAACATAAAATTTGGTCTTAATGTAGGTTTTTATAAGATAACAGTCCTGGAAATCGTAATGAAAACAAAGCAAGGCAAAGGAATTATAGAAACCTATAGTACCAAAAACAACTTGGCTCCAGAAGATAGAACAAATATTGTTCGGAAAATAGTTCAATATTTTACAGAAAACGGAAAAAGCATGATGGTTAAGAAATGTAAAGCTTTGGAAGACGAAATTACAAAGATTTTTCCTAAAGAAAGCTCGGTAATTTATATAGTGATTGCAGCAACCAACCATTTTATTAATTTAACTTTTTTCAATAACAACAAAGTTCCTACTTTGTACCAGGCAAAAATAAAAATTCCCCTAAGGGTAAACTTTACGATCGGTATAGAGGACAACGAAGGTCTCGATTACAGCAGTATAAAAGTGAACCCAGATCATCGAAAAAATACAAATTTTTAGATGTTTTGAATGAAGATAGCACTAAAGGTTTAATAAATTTTTGCAAAATTTAAAATTTTAATTGTATTTCTTTAATTCATTGATAAGCTATACACATTAAGATACAATATATTATTAAAATGAAATTTAAATAAACTTACAAACGATTTATTTGATTTGAATATTCGATAGAATCACTTGGCGAGATAGAGATGCAGGCCATCTGTTAGGAACTGAAGCAAAATCGGAATTGGGATGCAGTTATAAAGCAATGGATCGAAACAATGCCGTTTAGAAGGAGAATGATCGACCTAAACAGTGACAATGATATCCAGACAGTCCTTCAAGAATGCCCGTTGTACAAGTATTCGCGGGCGCCAGAACTGGTAATAACTTAAATTAAATTACTAAAATTTATAACCATTTTAAATAAAAATTTAAAAAACTATACTCGATACAATAAACTTATCATTATGATTTGAAAAATAAAATAAAGGAAAACATAATTTTCTATCGAATATTAATGTTTTTTGTTTTATTTATTTGCAGATAAGTATTGATTACAACTTCCTTAGACCCAACAATGGGTTCGATTTTGTGAAATGGCAGAAGTTTCGGAACGTAGCCTTACAGCTGTTTACGGATAGAGTTAAATATAACTCACTAATGGTATACTTAAACCAGTTGAAAGAAAAATTTGCAGAGCTCGATATTGGTACGAAAATTTATTTTAAATTTATTTTTTTGGATTAAGAGGTTTTGTTTAACAGATAACTTAAATATAGCGTACACAAATCTTTTACATGGATTATTACCTCCATCAGCAAAACATTACTTTGGAAAATTCAAAAAAATTACAATTGAAGACTCGAAAAACTCTTTTATTTTAGAAGTTGAAAATGCAAGTCAGGTAGAACCTATTCTACAAAAGAAAAGGCAAGAGTGTTTAAAGTCACACTCTTGACTCTTATATAGAATGTATTGTTTTTTATTTAAAACTTGCATATGTGTTAAATATACAATACACTCCACAGTATTTTTCGGTGTGGATTTTTATTCAATGTTTTTTTTCAATATTCAAGACGGTCCGAAAATTTCTGCAGTCCAAAGCTTATCAATTGATTTGAATTCACTAATAACTTAAAGTTAAGTATTTTAAAAATGTGATTACCTTTTGGAGATAATTTGATTTATTTTTTTAAATATAATACATATTTCCGAAAACAAAATTAAATTTTTGTAAACTTCAAAAAAAAAAAAAATTTTGTTAGAAAGTTCAATAATTCGTCAAAGAGAATTGAAAACAAAAATGGCATAAGTTTTCAAGATTATTGCTATTCAGTAATTTCGTATTTTCATCAAATCTTTACCTTTATTACTCTTGGCATTGATTATAATTTTATTAATTTATTTTACTAGGAAAACGATTGATAATTATGGTTTATAGATTGTGTAGTTTGTTCTTTTCGGCTTATTTGCTGCTTTTATAAGCAGCTGGAAATGGTGGCTTGACATTACTCAGGATATTTGTGTACCCTTTAGAGTACATTATTTCTTTAATCACTCTTCGGTCACCATGATTATAGGTTTGACTTTTGCCCACTTTTTTGTTTCTTTCTTTAAAAACTGATTTTTATTTAATTAATATATCTGATTATACATAGATTATTTACTTCGGTTCTCTCAACTGCAATTGATTTTTATCACATCTTCCTGTTAAAAGTTTTTTTTTTCTTTCTTGTTATACTAATTTTAATTCTTTTTTATTAGATTGTGTATTTCATTCCTTCCGGCTACAATAGCTTTCCCGATGTTCCTTGGTGTCTGATTAATTTTAAGTGCTTTTTTTTCAAGCAAACTTCTTCAGTAAACTTTTTGCATATTCCTTTTTTGGATTTGAAGATTCAGGAAATCTTGATGAAAACAGAGTAAGAATAAGGAATTATAGATAGCTCTTGTACCAAAACTGCTTCAATCCAGAGAAAACTTGTTGTTCATAACACACGCTAAATGATGACTTTGACAAGGTTCATATTTCCCAGTATCTGAAGGTGAAAAAACCCGAAGAGAAAAGAATTATAATCTAAGAAATGCTTGCATTGGGCAGTACTGATAGCGTGTAGTAAAATTATTCAATATTTTGCAGAAAATGGAAAGAGCATGATGGGCAAGAAATGAGAAATGTTCATAAGTTTTGACTTCGTTCCACTTTTGTGTTTTTTTCTTTAAAAACTGATTATTTATTTTGGTTCTTTCGAATGGAATTTATTTCACTCCTCATGCGTTACAATATTCCTCCATGTATCCTTTGACTAATGTGCCAAGCACTGTTGTCCCGTATTTTCTTCTCTTTCTTAAAAAACACTAATTTTATTTCTATTTTATCTGATTGTGCATTACATTCCTTCTGACTACAATAGTTTTCCTTATGTTGCTTACATAAATTTGTAGGCTTGTTTACCAAGCAAATTTTAAGCATATTTATATAGTCCTTATTAGTATTGATTAAAACCCAACAATGGTTTCGATTCTGTAAAATGGCAGATTTTTTATTTTGGCTCTTTCGACTGCAACTGATTTCACTCTTCATACCACACAATATTCCTACATGTATCCTTTGACTCATGTGGTAAGCATTGTTGTCTCATTTTCATCAAATCTTCGCGTTTAAGGTTTGTTTCTTTTCTTTCTTAAAATATTAATTTTAGTTTTATTTTATCAGATTGTGTATTTCTTCCTTCCGGTTGCAATAGCTTTCCTGATGTTTCTTGGTGCCTGATAAATTTTAAGGGCTTTTTTTCCAAGCAAAGCTCTTCAGCAAACTTTTTGCTTTTTTAGTTTTTAAGATTTGATTATAGATGGTTTATTTCGGCTGTTTCGAAGCAATTTATTTCACTCCTCATGCGATACAATATCCTCCATATTGTATTCTTTGACTAATGTGCCAAGCACTATTGTCCCATATTTTCTTCTGTTTCTTAAAATACTACTTTTAGATTTATTTTATCAGATTGTGTATTTCTTCCTTCCGGTACCAATAGCTTTTCTGATGTTCCTTAGTGCCTGATAAATTTTAAGGGCTTTTTTTCCAAGCAAACCTCTTCAGCAAAATGTTTGCATATTCCTTTTTTGGTTTTGAAGATTCAGGAAATCTTGATGAAAACAGAGTAAAACATAGGAATTATAAAAACCTCTTGTAACCTCTTGTGTTGTTCATAACACACACTAAATGATGACTTTGACAAGGTTCATATTTCCCTGTATCTGATAGCGTGTAGTAAAAAGTTAAATATTTTGCAGAAAATGGAAAGAGCATGATGGTGGTGAATGTTTATAGTTTTTTGAGCGAACATAATATAGCTTTCCCAAGCTGATGCTCTTTGATTGTTTTAGACTTTTTTGTCAAGCAGCAAACGTTTCACATATTCCTGTTTTTGTTTGAAGATTTAGGAAACTCTCACTCTTGAAGTTGAAAATGCCAATCAAATAGAATGTATATGCTTATTTAAAAAAACTAGAAGTGTTGTTTTTCGTTGTATCGTATTTTATAGTTTTATAAGTGAATGTTTTAAAAAATAAATAAATGCATTTATGAATTCAACAAATCATTTCTTATGTGATTTCTTATTCTTTTGGCTAAATTCGAATATTCTTCGTTTTCTAAAGAATGTTGTTCCACGGTGATAAGGTTCGCATCTTCTTGCAAGAATACCTCTTGTGTTGGATCAGGTAATTCAATTCTATAAACTTTTAACACACCTCTTGTGTTGGGTCGGGAAATTCAACTCTAAACTTTAAACACAGATTGTGGAGTGCACAACAAACGTTCGAAATTTGAGCCACCTTCTCGGGCAAATAATGTAGCTCCCCTGCCGCCATAAGACATCGGAACCATGCTTTTAGGACACCAAAAGCACGCTCAATGATTGATCTCGAAATCGAATACTTTTTCGATTTCGATTCAATAGATCCTTCAGCTGCCAAATTCACCTATTTAAGTAATTCATTAACTGGAAAAGCAGCCGTAACGATGGGGGATGCAAGCTCACAGATAAGAGCTACCAGGAAGCTTGAGGGTGGCAGCTTTATAGTAGAAAATACCAGACGTGCCGAGAACTCTTGCGACAATTTACACAGCTGCCAGGTTAGCCAGTAAACCCTAATTCAGACGACCTCCAACACATCTCTAATGTCACTCATGAGATGCTACGCCAGCTGAAGGCTCAAGGTTCAATGTTCGTGGTCCCGATGATCCATGATCGTCTGGACAGTGCTACAGCTCGACAGTTGGAACTGCAAAAAAGCAACAGCGAGGCAATTCCAAGAACGGCCAGCACTTCGACAAGAAGGTTTAATCGATTTGAGAGTGAACGTAGCAGCCAGCCACCAAGAACAGGGATTTTCAACATGAACAGGAAAGCAAAACCAGCGGAATTAATGTAGCCAGCACAGCCAGTAGCACGAACTAATCTAAACCCCACGGTTCCACAATTGTGAGATATGTGAAGAGCGGCATCAGTTGTACAATTTCCAGAAGTTTAAGAAGTTAAATATGCGAGCCAGGAGAGAGTATGTACGAGCAAAGGGGCTATGCGTCTCTGCTCAAAGTCTGTTTTCTTATGCAAAAAATAACACGCTTTTCTTCGACTTATTTTGTGAATTCTGTGTGTTTTTCCCAGCAGCGACTGTTCAAGAACAGCTGTGGCCGTTAAAGAACAGCAGTGATTGTTAAAGAACAGAAGCGTTGCTCAGTTTTGTTGCTGTTTGCAAAATTCCCTAGTTTTCAAGGTAAATAAGTAATGTTTTTTTGTATCAATAGCTATAATTGAATTTCGTATATTTTATTTGTTCGTCATAGGTAGCATTAATTTAAATTTCCCTATTGTATTGTTTTTCTTGAGGTCACTTTCATTATGCTTTAAGATCATTGTTAATTTAAAAATCAATGATTTGAAGTAGGTACCTATAAAATACTGGCTTAAATTGTTTCGACTGTATTATGTGTCCATATTCTGGACAAACTACAAAAAGTCTCAGAAAAAATTCTAGAGAGACTTAATAAAGGATGAAAACCTGAAACATTTAAAGAAGATCAAATTATGGTATGAATTATTGAAATATTTTCAACAACCTAGTATTACTCGTGAATGCAATAAAAATCTGGAATTAACGATTGATCCCAGGAAATCTGGAGTCCATCGAAGGGTATGAGCAGAAGGTAGATCTTCCAGAAGGGGAATAAAATACAAGATTCCTATAAATTATGCAACTACAACCAAGACAGTACTCATACGCTCCTCCTGGCTATATAATGTATCTGTACAATTCCTGCTTCGAAACCACAAACAGCATTGCCACAAAGTGGCCGATGGGGCCTTTTGGCCCTTTGCCCAGGCCAATTACAAATAGCCCCCAAATCTTAATTAAAGAGTTTTAATTAAAAGTTTATAAAAATTCCTTTGTAAAACTTAACGATGCAGTTTTTAGTCTCTGAGCAGCAATAAAACGAGCAGATTATCGGGTGGTTTTTTATAACATTTGTCCACTATAATTGTTTTGTCTTTTATTTTTGTAACGGTTTGTATTTTTAATTCTTTTAATTTCCCTGAGCTACGATACATTTGGTCCGTGTCGAACCTGATATTGTGCCAGTGACGGGATAGTCTTAAAAAAAAATAAGTGCATTGTGTGTGAGCAGCGTTTCGTTTTATTACAAATTTAAATTGTGATGGTGAAATGTGCTACGGCGAAGATCACGTTGTCACAAAATACAACAAAACATGTGCAGGAATCATGTCACGACATGATACGAGCAGGGAATTACATTCCACCAGGCAGTGCGAAAAACGGCACTTTATTCCACAGAGTCATTATTTGCCTACGAGCATAGAGAAAAAGAAAGCAGGTCAAAATAATGGAAAAAGAGCAGGAGCGCAACGCTAAATATACGTTGGATGCCGGAATATTTTCGGTAAGCAGGATGCTGGCCTTCGTGGAGTCTCCAACTTTTGGAACCTGCACGATGGCAGCAGCGCAGATCAGGCTTAAGGCCTTGCAGGATGCTTCGGCGAGTTATAGAATTGCTTTGCTTCCCAATCCAGATAACAATAAAACCATATCAAGCGTATTCCATATCGCTTAATAAGAATCACTTTAATATTAAATGCCCACCAAGCATATTATAAGAGAATGTTATAAAAAGTAATGTAAACAAAGATCGTTCAACGAAGTATCAATATCCAGACACATAAATATAAAATTAATATGAACAAAGATCGTCAACGATCGAACTTCTTTTATCCGAATAAAATTGAATCATCATCAAAAATGATGATATGCATGTATTCACATTAATATATAGTCAGTAAGAAGAATTAGAAATACGAATATAAAATTTCTGCATATAAAAAGGGTTTTGTTGGCAAGCAGAGTTCAGTTCAATATCAACACATCTACGTATAGCTGAAGATATCCCCCACTAGTGGTAAGGGATCTGATGCTTTAATTAATAAAGTATAAAGTAATCAATAAATACTAAATGTGTTTTATTTTTTTACATTTTTTAAAAAAACAGATCCCGGAAATTACTTTACCGCCTATGCAGCGTTAAAAGGGAAGGTAAACGAGACAACTCTTGTAGCAGCTGCAGCAGGTATGGCAGATACAGCAGGCGGAGCAGGACAGCCCATCGAAGTGCAGGTTACGATGCCATTCGCCCAACATGATGTAAAGAATACCTGGGGCTCGTTCGATGGCGATATCACTAAGTTGCAGGGTTTTAGGGATCGTTTCATTGCAGCGGACCATGACAAGGACAAGATAGCACCTGCTTATAAATTTTCCTATCTAAAGGCATCGCTATCGGGTAGAGCAGCGAAGACGAGTGGCAACTCACCGAGAAAAATTATTGTGAGACGTGGAAGTGTATTAATGAAGTCTTAACGAAGAAATACGCTACGTGCAGGGAGCTGCTTAGAAACTTCTTTGGACTTCCGTCTTTGCAGGTTGCACCGAGAGCAGGAGAGCTACAGAAGATGGCAAATACAACGTACGAAACGCTTCGGCAATTAGCAGCGCAGGATATCCCAACTGATCACTGGGATATGATTATCGTACATTTTCTGCATGCAAAATTGGATCCAGAGACATCACGGAAGGGATGAAGCTGTTATGCATAAACAAAATTATAGAAACTGTATATATATATTTAATCTTCAAGTATCCAATTCTTAATTGTCAGCTAAATCTGTGTATACATTTCTTCATATACACAATGATTTTTATTACAACCCAGCATCAGCATTAAGATTCTTGGTATTGTGATTAAATACTTCAAGTATTTATTCATACGATTTGTTTTCTTTTTAAAGTGGCGACCAAATCGCCTCACATTAAATTCGTTTGAATTTAATGCTCTATGTGTTTTTTTGTTTATGCATGGCATTTCAATAGTTGATAAGAAAATATATCCAATACCTCGAAAAAGAGGGCATCAGAAAATCTTTCTTCTTGTAAGTAGAGTTAGTTCTAAGTCAAACTCATAATAAAGAAGTTCAAATCAAATACTGTGTCGTCTCGTAATTTGTGCGCATAACAATTTGGTGGCAGCGGTGAAATACCTACCAAAAATAAAAAAAAATCTTTTAGTTCGTTCGCGAAGGTCTACTCTAAATTTCTCTGAGTGAGCTTACAAATCGTGTAAAGAACTATACATAAAGTACGCAGTCGAGATACAACCCTAAAATCTTTGGGTGTATCAATAAGTCGATAATTAAAACACAAGAACGACGCGAGTTTTGTTTGAACAACTGAAGTGTGGAAATAAAAGGGAATTTATATGTTTGTTATGTACTACCCATACATATTAAACATATTTATATCTAAGATCTTGCATACTGTGCATAAAATACACAGTAGTGTCGAATTGCAAGACGCCAACTTCTTTGGCGTCTCAACCCAGTGTATTAAAATATCAGATTGAAATAAACCATCAACTCGAATGGTCGTTTGTGTCTTTGCATTTTTATTTAACAAAATAAAATTCGTAATATGTTATTGAACAAAAAGCGAAATATTTTGTAATTAAAGATAACAAAGAAGAATATTTTTTGACAACTTATTGATCTCTTTAAGAAATGTAAGAAAATCGATAAACATTTTATATGTGAGCAATTAGAATTTAAAAATAGTGTTTTGAATAAAGATTGTGAGCTTACAGTTTTTATGAACAGAATAAATAGTGATTGTAAACTTAAACAGATATAATAAATCATGTGGAAATTTTCCATAAAATTTCTGAAAACAAATATTTATTCGCCTTAAGCGATGAAACAAGATATAAATGTAACTATTCAGATAATAAAAACATTAAAGAAGGTTTTATAAATAATATTGGAATTTTAAATTTTAAATTTGAAAAGAAATTGTACTTTTGAAACTTTAGAAACTCGAATTGAAACTCTTGAAAAAGAGATACGTATGATGACATCTCATCACGTCTGTCCGAACATTAGAATTATATAATGTTGCTACTGGTAATACACTTGTTATCAAGGCTGCATCTGATTGGTTTAAGAATAATCCAGATATAAAACCTACTGCCATTGTTAGAAAGAAATCCACACCTTCGACCCCTAAAGAAATCAGACATTCAGTTTATCAAGGATTTACAAAGGCCGATATACCAATTGAGGAGATTATTCTCTATTTATATTTAAAAGCCAAAGAATTAATAGGTCAAACTGTCGACTTGGGTTTGGAATCGGATGATATCTGGATGGTGACTTATATACTGACAACTTATCGGTTTAGTAGAGCCAGTACTCCTGAGTACAAGGCGGTACTGTCGAATGCAGTCAGAAAAATTCTGACCACAGCTCGGATGCCACAGACTTTATTATCAAGTCTCGTAAGCAGCAATTCAATGATCGGTTTAACCACTTGGTTGAACAATGACAACTACCGTAAATTAGTTGCAGCTTAAGATATATTTTTCTCAGAATTCCCAACACACGAATTTTCACCTTGCAGATTTGGAACTATCGGTTCCAGATTCGAAGACTCTGCGGCATACACTTCTAATCTTACACACTATTCTCAAGTCAGAAACGTGATTTCGAAATACGGGTGCAAAACTACTCGTTAAAAAAAAGGAAGTTCTGCATATATGCAAAAAAAGATCTTGTGCAAACACGACTATATATCTTAATTGTTCGGCTCTTCCCCTCAAAGAAAAAACAAGAATTCTTGGACTTATTTGCACGAAAACTTGTAAATGGCATGCACATGCCAATTTTGTAGCTAACAAACTTAATAAATCTTTAGACTTACTCAAAATCATCTACCAAAAAAACAAGGGACCGCACCAGAATACATCTCCACTGGAGCTTTACCATCTACACCTATTTATGCGTTATTGGCTGAAACAAATACACCATATTTTGTTCAAACTAAAAAGAACACACAAACCAAAATTGTTATGACTAGCCTCATAGACAGCAAACGTCCGTTACACGAAATATGCAGATCTGGTTGGACAGCCTCCAAAAAAACAAAAATCAAAAGCGCCCTCTTCAATTTGATCCGATATCTGACATCAATCAACACCAAAATCCCGAAGCAGCACTGGGACAACTAGTTATAATCAAGTGTGAGAATTTTGTACGAACCCAATGGTCTATAGGAAGAGTTTTCCAGCCGATAAAAAAGCAAGACGAAGAATAAATGCTACTGATGAAGAATACAAAATTAGATTCATCATTTTTAGGGCTTGTTTCAGAATGTCTATGTAAAGCTCTGATTACTTATCCGACACATAAATATTGGGACAGGGTCATACTCATAAGTTTAGAGAACAAAAATTTCACAGTTGTCTTTTGACCCACTTAAATTGGTTATAAATCCACAAATTAATTTTGCTTGGTTAATCTAGTGAACTCAAATGAATGAACAAATCTTCGGTTGAAAGGTAAAAGCCATTAATACAAAAATTGCAAAATTTAATTAAAAAAAAAAACCATTCAAATATTTCAGGTTTATAACTTACAAAAACAAAAATGCATGCAATTGTCACGTAGTTCAAATATTACACTCATATTGATTCTGCTGAAATGAAATATTGAATCCGAAATTACCTTTGAATCATTTTTCAGAATTATTAAAGTCAAGGTTTCTTAAAATAAATCTTTATGAACATCAACATTTCGTCAGCTTCACTTCCGTTTCTTCACTTTGAATATATTATTCATTTAAATTTATAATTGCACAAGAATTTTTCAAATGCACAACAGAACAAGTCTACAAAAACTATCATAATATCATTGCAATCTTGGTATCATTTTCTTAATTCTATTCATATGAATCACTCGTACCTTACAGAACTAAATCGCGCACTCAATAAATAGAAAATATATAATATTTATAGTTTTTTGTTTTACACAGAAAATTTGATTCTTTAGATTCTTTAAATTCTTAATGTTAGTTATAAATTTACTTATCACTGTGTTGCTTTATATTTAAAATAATTATTATGGATATAGAATATACATTATAATTATCTGTTTCCAAAAGATAAAATATCTTAAGTATCTTTTCATAATTTCTTAAGGAAATAGATTTAAATTTTGCAATCTCCTATTGAATGTAGTTTTAAGCGCACAACTTTCGTGTTTCAAAAAATTTTTTGGCAGAGTTAAATATGGTTTGAGTTCTGAGTAAAGAGCTAAAACTACTTACATTATGTATGTCTACTTAAAATTTTTTAAGCTTTTGGATACAGATTTGTCATTGTTTAAATTTACTACATAACTTTGTTTAATAATAATATCTAAAGCGTCTTTTTTTTAATGATTGTGGCAGGAGTAAAAATATTTTATTAGGATAGGGGAAAGGGATAGTTGTAATGGTGGACGCCAGCATAAGCGGGTGGGTTTATTTTATTTTGTTTGTTTAGATGTGAGAATATAATATGAATTTCATAGTAACTGTGAATTCAGCTTACGTTTAGTTGTTGATTTTGTTCTTTCTAGTGCGTTTTATATTTCGAATTTAGTCCAATGCTATTCCACGAATCCATGAACTTAAGTCACTAGTATCAGATTCCATAATGATTTCTTCGGGTTCATCATTAAGAAGAATGTACTGTGCGGCAGTTCGTCCACTTAAATAGGCACCATGTACGGTTGAATAAAAATTTGAATGTGTATGTTCACCAGCAAATAGAACTGCAGGCTATATAAAGAAAGAAAGTAAATCGACAAATATTTTTTGTTAAAAATGTTCGTTGGTTTTCATGTTAAATATTAAAAAAAAAAAACTTACTTTCATTTGATGGGGACTTGCGTAAAGCGGTTGTGCGAGATTTTCAATATCCTCTTGAGAGGCTCCAAGAGGTATCGATGTATATGATCCTCGGGTGTATGGTTGCGATTTCCAACTCGTACTGTAATCAGATATAGAATAGGTATAAACATTAGTTCGAGTTTCCTTAGGAAGTTTTCATGTTTGGGCTTCGATAAATGACTCGAGCAGCGATGCGAATAACGATGAAATCGATGATCTATCGAAGCTCTTATACGATGATTTTGTATGCTTGGATCGTTGCTCAAATCGTTTATCGAAGCTCAAACATGAACACAGCTTAAAATTTCTGATTTGAGCAATTATTTTTTTATAATGCACACAAATTTCAAACTATCATCTAAGAGGTTTTTTTTTGTGTGACTTAATCCGCAACTTTATCAGTAAAATCTAGATGAATCGACTTCGGTAAAAGTTGTTGCATTACAGCAATAAGGTTCATGTTCATTTGAGAATGAAAATATTGAGAGTAGCTCTTAGGCCACTGTCGAGAGTAAACTCAACAAAAAATTTCATATTACTTGAAAATAAACAAAATTCTTTACTCTGGCCAAATTTCGTCATCATCCTTGTTTTCAAAATATGAAAGTTTAAAACTTATAAGGAAAACGAAAAATACTTTATGGTACAACGTGTCTAGTAATTATTAATTAAATAAACTGACTAATAAGTGGGAGCATGCATGTTGGTCTCTACACTCCCTATTAATATTAATAATATCTACATATTTCATGGGCCCTTTGTTTTTCGTTTTAAATGTAGTGTGCTATGGGTAATTTTTTTTTAATAATTTTTAGTCGGTTTTGAAATTTGTATTTATTTAGCCTTGTACATAAACATGTTTGAAACTTTGAATTAATTTCAAGGCCTTAATATTTAAATCAACAACCCAAAACCAAATAATCGACGTCTTTTTATGTATTTTTGAAAATTTTTAAATTTTTCATAAACTTTTTAATGATTTTTTTTAATCGAAAAAAAAAAATTTTGTTTTTTAAATTTTTATATGCAATATTATTTCGAAATAAATACACCCCTTACATCAAAAAACCGCTCTATTGCTGGTAGTGCTAGAAACAGGTAAAAACAATTGTTTACCAAAATGGACACCTACAATATTGCATACACATTTTTTTTAAATAAAAACCGTAAGAGCCCTTTTCGAAATAAAAAAACCTTCTTTCGTAACGGTTTTATGACAGGTACCGTTATTTTTAGAGCTACAAAATTCTATTTCTATTTCCATGTACTAATACTTACCATACACATTTTTTTGGCTTTGGTACGAGAGGATCCTTTAGGAATATTTTAAGAATTTCCGTGCATTTTTCTGCAACTATTTCATTTGATAAGGTTTCCATATACTCAGCTTCCTTCCCAGATAACCACCCCAATAGAAGTGTATCTGTGACCTTGGCGAAGGAATATATTTTCTTGTACCAGTGTTTACTCAAATACTCGACAGAGGATCGATCTTCTACTGTTAAATCACTCTCGTACTTATCATCGTCCCACAATAGCATTATTTCACTTATTTGTGGACTTAAAAATGGTCTATCATATTCCAAGAATATTTTATCAACTGTACCGTACATAAGATTTTCAATAGCCTCCTGCTTGTAGTGCGGTAATTCAGGATCGAAAAGAGTTTTCATTGTTTCTTTGAGTACGCCCAACGGGACTGTACATATCACATGATCGGCGAAAAATACCCTACCATCGTCACATATAACTCGTACAGGTGTTTCAACTGGATCAGCATCGAATGAACCTTCTCTACTCGAACTAGTTCCTGGAGGTGGAAAATCCGTCACTGTTTTATCCGAGTCATCAGTATCGTCATTTTCTTCATCTACTGTCTCTAGGCCACTACTGGTTTTCTTTCGTTTCCAAAAGATTTTCTTCACAGGACACCGCGTAACTATTGATTCCGTTGGAAGTGATTGTATCAGTGGATTTAATATTGAACTGTAACCAGACGGCGGCACTATATTTCCACCTTGTAATTCTGTATAACTACCTAATTCTAAGAGGTCTATTTCATCCATACTATGGCAGCCGGTAATGCAGGTTTCACGTTTTAATAAACAATTAAATATTAACTTTTTCAGTCGCTTTTCTTTGGGATCCTCGACAGAACTAAGGTAGATTTCCATTTCATAGTTAATGTGCTCACCGACACTATTAATGTCGGGCGGTGGGCTAAACTGGCATAGAAAATATTCATCGCAGCGGCGCAGAAAACACACGTATGCTTCGTAGATTTCTTGAAGTATACCAAAAGGAACTTGGGCACCATCTTCAGTGGTAGCCACTACTTTGTGCGGTTTAGGTATGTTGACAATATTAACAAGGCCTTGTTGTACGGCTAATTCGAATATTGGATTGCCAAGTACACCATGAATCCAGTTAGCACCGAGTTCAACCTAAATATAAATAAAATACAATTGTATCAAGATAAAATATAACAATTTTAAATGTTGCTATTTGTTTTTTTTTTTTAATTTTATATTTAAATAAAATTATTTTTTGCTAACACAAATTTTATTAATCTTAAATTAGTTACGCGTTTTGAAAAATAGAAGGGCATTTATCTAGATAAAAAGAAGTCTTCTTGAAGTAGACTTTCATATCAATTTCTTTTCACATATGAATTGTAAATGGTTTAAAAACATTTTTAATTGAAAGTGGTTTTGAAATAAACAATATCTATTATATTCCAAATGTTTAGGATACTAACTGTTTTTTATTGTATGAGTTGTTAAATGGTAGTGCTATCTTGGCAGTCTTATTAAATCTAAAACCATTGATAGACAAAAAAAATTAATGATACACGTAAAAGCTTCTCAAATTGTTTACATTCACCCAGTGCAATTACAATGAATTTATATTAATTTACATCCAGATTTTAGTTTTAAACTGGACTAATCGAGTTAACAATATGTCGGTTAATGTCATATTATTAACTTCTTTTTCTATTTGGTAAGAAAAACGAAAAAAATAAAAGAAATCAAAAGAATATATTATGTACATTACGTGCACTAATCTATTAAATCTATAGAAATAAAAATGTAAATGTTCATCGGTTCCTAATCGCAAATTTTCGAAAGTTCTTCACCGATTGCTTTGAAATATTGTTGAGCATAAAATAAACATCCGCTATACTTGGCCAATTTATATTTCAGAGCGCTCAGTAATTTTCCTCCGTCTCTTTGACAGAGCAGGAGAATGAAATATAAACACATTGCATTTTAAAAAACCGAGCGACGAATCCAAGAAATTTCAGTCTCACTTTTTGACAGCTAAAGTAAGGAATTTTTGTGAGGAATCGTGTTTATATTTGCGAGGAAGCGGAGATCTCTGAGATCTCCGAAATATAAACTGGCCATCTTAGTTTTGTTGTCAAAACGTAAAACTTTAGACGTTTTAGTACTATATTAAAGCATTTTTAGTATGATGCTAGGTTAAAAACGGGATTTTCCGTAATTAAAAAAAAGTTAAAATTGTTTTAGGAATTAGTACTCCAAATTTGTCTGACAATTAAAAATTTTAAAATGGTATAAGTCCGGTCAATAAAGCATTTGACTCGGAAAAAATCGCCGGAAAGCTGGATTTTTGAAGTAAAACTTCTTTTGCGGCATGGGGGTAAAAAATTTTTCTATGGAGCTGTCAGTGACATGTCAAACCGACATACAAATTCCCGTCACGAATTACAAAATTCAGCGTCACGATTTTGCAACGGTTCTGAGTTTCAAATCGGGTGCTCTGAGTGGTAGGACTTGAAAAATACTTGCCCTGTTGTCGTGAAAGAAGTTTTACTTCTAGCGCGTGTACATAAGTACGCACACTTTTTTTAATATAGGGTTGACGGCCTCCAAAATGGTTTTTCAGGAATGACTCCAAAATGGTAAGTTGTACAAAAAAAATGTTGAAGACTAATTTGTTGCTTGGAAGAAAATTTCCTAACCGTTTCCGAAATAAACCAATTAAAAGAAATAAGGGTCTTACTTTTTAATATAGTTGGGCGTCTTAGTTAAAAAATTGTGCATTTTGTGATATATGCATCAATTTTTTTTGTTGTCGGTACATTTTATGAACATGATTTTACCCCTTTAGGTGGGTTTTAGGCTTGTTTAGCTGGAGTTTATTATGAAAATAGGTTTGTTATGATACTAGTTTAAAAAAATTTAAAACTCACGGGCCACATAACGTAAAACAAAAACGATCAGACGATATCGTTTCCACCATTGCTTTATATCTCTATCATATCTATAGAAATAAAAAATATAAGTTTCTTCAAAACGATATTGTTCGATCGTTTTCATTTTACGTGATGCGGACCCAGAACATTTTAGTAAAGAGCTTAAAAATTAGAAATTGTTAAGTATTATAATGTAATACTTATTTAATCGCTTCCTAAAAATTTAACTCTATAGGACTTTAAAAATACTTTTTCTGATTGAAAAGTCTTACTTAAGGAATGGTTTTATGTATTAATATTTTTCAATTACATATATATTTTAACCATTTATAAGATGCAATTGGATAAAATTAAAAATATCGTCTTAGATATTTAACATTATTTATTTTTGTTGCTGAAAGATTATATGAACATATTTAGAGGATATTAAGACTTCGAGGATCACTTAAGGACTAGATATTTCAATTTCTTTTACTTTTTATAGGGTGGATAAGAGTAAAAACCAACAAAATAGTTTTCCTTTTTTTGGTTATATGTAGAGAATATTTTTTAAACTAAGCTACATATCCATTGGCAATAAGACATATGTCGACATAAGCCATTTTCGGGTTTTCGATTGTTATTAGTTCACAGTTTGAGAGATTTTCTTTTGTCCAATCCCCAATTTTGAAAAAAAAACCAAATGTCTGGATTAGGTTATAGTATATATGTACATACATAGCTTACTTTTAAAAACACAGGGGTTGTGTGCTTCGGGGCTTTAATTGAATGAACGTTTTGGAGGACTGAATAATATGGACATAGATTTAAATTTTTGGATTTAATAAAACCTGATGTAATGGTTAGATTTAAAATTCACTTAAATTCAAATTTTAAATCCAAAGTGAATAATATCGCCGTAAGAATGTAATGTTATGTTTCTAGTTTTATTTAGCATAACAAACACTTAATTGTTGGAAGGGATGTTTCCAAGTTCGTGGAAGGAACGAGAAGGAAACAAAAATGCAAACAAATTTGGAATAATATCGTCCTAAGTAAATACTTGTGATCTAAAAATTTTCAAGAAGGTTGTGAGCATTCAATTAGAAATGGAGGAGGAACGAGGAATCTGGATTTCGTAAGGGTCACTCGACTGAAATTGCTTTAGATTTGACCATCGGCAGAAATATCTTGTAAGGAAATTGTTCAAATATGGAATATGGCAAACTGAACTTAAATGGTTTGCTTCTTTCTTCTCGTAAAATTGGGTCAAAGACATCTTTTTAAATAAGACGTTGAATTGGGGGTACCTAAAGGAACAATACTTGGAGTTATTCTTTTCCTTCTATATGTGAAAGATTGTCTGCAGTTTCAAAAATGTCACTACTTGCATATGATATTACATACTACATATTTTGGGAAAAATTTAAAAGAAGGTGAAAGTAATCTAAATGTTGACACCGATTCATTATTTTAAATAGTTTTGTAAAACCAAATTGAAAATAAATGTTTTAAAAACAAAAATAATAAGTATGTACCTACATACCTATATAGGAAATATAAATTAAGATATGGACATAAAAATAGACAGTTCTGATTTTGAGCGTGTTAGAAAAATGAAATATTCACGTGTTTTAGTTGATTGTAAACTTAACTTTAACACCGAAATTTTTACATTCGGTAAGTAATTTAACTCATGATCTAATTTATGACAAACAAAACGCATTCTCTTCGAGAATAATGACAAACCCACATTTTCCAAGGTCATGCTTCTATAAGTCAACAAAATTACAAAAAAAAAAAAATAATACCCCTCTCAAGTCGCATTCCGTCATCAAAGGTGACGAAATAAATTCGATTCCTATTACGCGAGTTTTTTAGATTAGACCCGAGAACATCAGACCAAAGCACCCGGCAAAATTAAATAATTTGGCAGCTAAACTCATATTTACATTTATAGAACAGGGAAGTACAGGGTACTTTTAATAAAGCAAAAACATCAAGTAAAATATAGTGCTCTAAAGAAACCATTGGACGGGAGTTTTTGGGGAATGGGAATCTGCTGTTGCGCTGCTTACATAATTGTCTTACTAGCACCGAAGTGAAAAAGGGAAAAAATGAAGTGAAAGTGGAGAAAATAATTAAAAACTAGTGATTTGTTACTTACATTTTGCTGTGCCAGAGGTATTGAGACAATCCGACCACCTATTCGTCCACGAGCTTCCAATATTTTAAAGCTATCGATACCATTTTGCAGCAGATGATTGGCAGCGGACAATCCAGCCATACCAGCGCCAATGATGAGTACCTTAACTTTATTGCTGGGCGAAGCACCACTTCCTCCAGAGGGCGTAGACTCTGCATCCTCAGCATGGGGTTTCTTTTCATCTTCCGATTTACTCATTTTGCGGTGGGAAAAATATATTTTTTCCAAATATAATTTTACGGATTACCACAATCCTAGGGGAACTAAATTTTTCACTGCTTCTTCAAGAAATAAGGTGTTTTTTTTTGCATATATAATGACGACAGGGAACGAAAAAATCTGACAGAAAAAGTTAATGTTTTTTCACTTCTTTTGGTTTTCTGATGACAACGATGTCCGAAGGGCGAAAAATGTGAATTCCAATGCGCATATTCCGGCCATGCAGTGAAAGCCGGTGCAAAGCAGAAATGTCAAAATATTTTGTTATTAGTTTCTGCAAATTGATGCGATTTATTGAAAGCATTATTTTAATTTTAATGAATTTTACACCATATATTTTCTTTGCGAATAAACGATATAAACATGATTTTGATTATTTATTTCGTATTCGTGGACTGTCTCGAAAGATTGCAGAAAATGAAATGCACAATGCACAATGCACATAAATCAAATGTGAATGGATGTGATAAACGGAGGTGAAAATGAAGTTGGAGAATAAAGAAAACAAAAAACGAGACTCTAATAAAAAAACAGCAATTTTTGGACAAAAGCTACTTTTGATTTCGATTGCTGGATTTACAATTGACAAATCACCTGAACGGGTTCAAACATGAGCGTATGACGGTGTTCACATTGGACTGAAAAACTGGATTTTTTTTTACGTTTCAGTATTCACATCTCTCTCCCACTCCTTCATTAGGCGTTTTTCTTTTTTAGCCCCGAGCGGGGAACAGAGCGGGCTCTGAGCGAATAGATGTGCTCGGTCATTTTTTTCCGAGCTCATCGAGCGAGCCCCGGTCGAGCTCTGAGCTTAAAAAGAAATACAAGTTGAGACCTCGGAGCCCTTCGAGTTAAAAAGTAACATAGTTTTCTTTTTGACAGCTCACTGCCACGCTCGGGGCTAAAAAAGAAAAACGCCTATTGAAGTGAGATGTGAATACTGAAATGTCAAAAAAAAATCCACTTTTTTATTCCAATGTGAACACCGTCTATAACATGCTTGAATCTTGGTTGAACCACAGTACACATATTAAAGGTAATATATTGCGCAGGTTGTCAAAGTTGGAAATGTCAAAAAATTAAAAATGGCTGTTCGAGTGCCCACAGGAACTCAACGCGCATCATTAGAAACAACAACAAAATATTGAAATGAGACAAGGAAAGGGGCACTGAATCCACCATTTTACCACTACCTCGATTTTGACAGATGCGCAGAACTGAACAAAAATGAAAACGCTAATGATATTACCTTTAATAGGTCTGTTCGCGTACTTGCCCGAAACTGCCAGATTCTACCAGATTTATTTTTTTTATATGAACTTTGACAGTCTTTCGGACTAAAAATGGTAGAAATGGGTAGGTTTGGGGAGTAAACGAACAAGGTTAATATGTTTACTGTGGGTTGAACTTCCGGTTACGAAAGCACATACTCACCAAGATTTGTTGTAAGTCCCCTTTCACACGAGGAAACAAGTTGCTGGAATTTTGTTGACGTTTTCTTTTAATTTTCAATTCCCACAAATCGTAGACCGTTGAATCCTCTTACTTGGTACCCTTCTCACCCAAAAACTGAAAGTTGCTGGAAACTCAGTTTCCTCGTGTGAAAGGGGACAAACTTGCAATAGATCACGAAATTGTAAGAAATCAGTAGGGGTATTCACGATCCTATACAACTGGTCTTGTATCATTGCAAAAATGCAAAAGTGTAAAATTGCTATACCTAACCCCATTGTAAAAAAAAACTTTGCACTTTTGCAATTATACAAGACCAGTTTGCATGGGATAGTGAATACCCCTAGTGAGTTTACCCAGTAAGGGCCAGTTCGTTCACAATGGGTTAAATCTGAACGATATGACTTTCACACCCTCTAATAAGTGGCCCTAATCAACCAAAATCGGCTGATTAGCGATTTCCATGATTAACAACTTAAATTATCGATATCCCAACTAACAATTTAGCTTGTTGTAGCTTCAATGCAAGCTATTTTCTGGCTTGTATCGTAATAGAAGAAGGCCAGCTATGCAAACCATTTTGGCGCACATTATAGAAGTACCTTAAGACACTTCATCACAAGTGCTATGCAAGTATATAGTCTCCAACAAACAGTGCAATAAGGTCTTATAAAGATAAACTTAAGAAAGTCATTGCCCTGCTATGAAAGCAATAGCTCACATTAAATTTTCCACTAAGGCCTTATGCCAAGCAATGAAGTTGTATAATTGAAAAAAAATGCGTCCTTTCAAATTTTTAGTTTATTTATTTATCTGAATTTGTTTCTTCATATTAGGGTTTGAAATAGCTTTTTTCTTTATCTGAAATGTATAGAATTTAAATTAATTTTAAGAAAACTTCACTTTTACTTACATGGTTTCTCCGAGATTTGAACTCGCGTCCTTCCAATCAGAGACCCAGCACGCTACCCACCAGGCTAATTTGCAATACAGGAGATGGATGTTAAAATGTTTATTAGTTGATACTTCACGTATCTGCTACAGTGACATATTTTGTAATGGTTGACGCTGTTGTAATGGTTGGTGAAGTTGCTATTAACATTTTATAAAAACTATATATCTCATCTTACAGAAGCCAATAGCAAAACAAAATGGACGCTTGTTGTGATGGTTGTAGAATTTGCTATTAACATTTTATAAAAGCTTTATATCTTATCTTACAGAAGCCAATAGCAAACCAAAATGGACGCTTTTTAATCCAAATAAATTCCCTCTATTAATAGTTGCTATACAAAGGTAAAATAGTTCACTAAAGAAGGCAATCATTTCCATAAGTTTGCTGTTAGCATTTTATTCCAAGTCAGTACACTTATTTGTTCCAGGAAATATTCCTATGAACCAAATAGGCGATCCTGATCTTTTAAACTTTTTCCACGAAAAAGTGCATATTTTTTTTCTTGAATGATTTTTTCGATGCGAGAGTCCCAGAACGTAGGCACTGCAGGCAATGGGCAATGATTGCTCTGGAATAAAAGTGAGATTTCACACAAGGAAATAAGTTGTTTGAGATTTTTTGACGTTTACTTTTAAATTCCAATTCCCACCAATCGTAGACCGTTCATTCCTCTTAAGCTAAGACCGCACTCGGCGGAACTGCACTTCAGCGGAACTGAACTTCACGACTTATCTGTAGGAACTTGTATGAACTACATCGCACTTAGCGACAACTGCACTTCACGGCGCGACACTTTGCGACAAAGTTGATAATCTGGGGTGGAATCGGCTAAGGTGATTGGTGACTGTCACATATATGATAATCAAATGTGATCAAATCAAATTTTCGTTCTGCGTAAAGTGATCACCAAAAATTATTCAAAACTTGGCATTACTTTGAGAGACAAGTATTGAGAGTTGTAATAAATCCATTTATTTATTGAGTACAATCAGTGAAAATAAATATAAGTACCTAAAGGTATACACATTATTTAAAACTTTTTAAGATTTGAAGAAATGAAATAATTATCTTTGATAGGAAGTAAGCCTATAAAATACAATCAAAACTCATTCCTATTATGTATGTGATTTTCATTTTCCACATTATTAGGACTTAAAAATAATTCCACAGGTACAAATAAATTCATTTTTCTTGAAAACCTTTTTTTCAATTTTACATGAAAATGACACCAAAATAGCTGTCACAAGAAGAAGTCGCAAAAATATGAGTGTCACATGTGACAATCACCTTACGCAGACCGAATTTGTTTATTGTAGGTGTGTTCAATGAGGCTGTTCGGAACAGTTTAGAACACTTTAGAACAGAAAAGTACAAGATTTTGCTGTTCAATGAGAAATTTTCTGTTCTAAACTGTTCTGGATTGCTGTTCAATGAGCTAGTTTGGAACAGTTTGGAACACTTTAGAACAGGATTTTCTGCACTTGCTTTTGAGGTAGAACAAGTTAGAACAGATTTGTGAAAACTGTCAAAATCAGATGTTGTGATTTTTTTAATGAAAGTAGTTTGTTTTTTTGATAGATTTTATTTGAATCTCTGCTTAACTCTTTCAAAAGTGTATTTTAATCAATTCTGATTCTATTTTCATGAAGTAATTTTAGTTTTAAGACGTATATTTGTGAATTTGTGACAAGCATATATGCTCCGAAAATTTTTTGTTGCTTTTTTAGTGACAACGTAGCTAGCCATTTTCGGTTCTACCTTGTTCTGACGTTTTTCACGAATCTGTGCTGTTCTGTTCTGTCCTGTTCTGTTCTGTTCTAACTTTTTCCTCACTGAACAAACCTTGTGACTGTCAATCATCACAAATCACCTTAGCCGATTCCACCCCTGACCAACTATGTCGCGACATAAAGTTTCGTTCAGTTTCATGCGAAAGTGCGCACGGTGAAGTGCAGTTCCGCCTAGTGCGGTTCTACCTTTAAGCCTGCATCACACGACGCTTGTTTTCCTGCTAGAAATGCTAAAGCCTCAACTACATAAGCCAAAAAAGTGAAAAAGTGCAAAAGTGAAAATTTTTAAATTGATTTTGTGATAGTTTTTCTGACTAGAAAACTTATAAAAATGATGCAGAAAGCTTAAATTTTGGTTTAAAAACAAATTTGTGTATTCTTTTTCACAAAACAACGGCGCTAGCGGTAAAAAAAATATTTTTACTTTTGTACTTCAGTACTTTTTGGCTTATGTAGTTAAGCCTTAATTCTTTATTTGTGGTTTTCTTTTGAGTTGATAAATATGCAAACATTTGCGTTGGCCGCCATCGTGATGACTTTCTTAAAAATTTAATGAAAGCATGAAAGAATTCACCATGTCTAAATTCTGGAATGATGAAAGCAAAATAGAGGCTTAAAAATGTACAATGAAATACAAATTTAACAGAATGTTTTTAATTTTTCCCATACAAAACAATCTTACCCACGGTTGCTCGAAATAATCCATTCAATATTTCATTCTGTAATCTGTCAATTTTATAGGAAATGTGACCAACTTTGAAAACTAAAACTTTCTGTGATCCAGTTTGTTTTATTATCGTGATCATTGGATCTGGGGGAAAATAAAACGCAGCTAATATTTTTCTACACAAATTTTCACAAAAATGCATACGATAGAACTAACAGGGCTATTCTGGCGTTGTGGGGGCTCACAACTCACAAGCCTTTGTGAGGTTGATTTCTTGTGAGGTTCTCAAAAGGAGATCACAATTTCGTTAGTTTTTGTGAGGCTCACAGTTGTGAGGGTACGAAAACCTCACAAAATGGATTTCACCTTTCCTTGTGAGGTTGTTGTGACTTGTGAGGTATCATAGTGAGGTTTGCCAGAATAGGGCTGTAAATATACAAATGAATGAAATCACGTTTAATTTTGTTTAAAGTTGAAAAAACTATTAGAAAATAAATAAAAACGAAATCGAAAAAATGACATTTGAAAATATACATGTACCTTTTGACGTCTGCTAAAATCCAGCAGCAAAACAAGCAAGAAAAATAGCACCGGTTCTAACTTTGAAATCTAGCAGCTCTTCTATCAAGAGAGCCAGCAGTGATGCCATTTTTCAGCTCAATAGCCAGCACGAAAGCCAGCAAGCATTTCTAGCAGGAAAACAAGCGTCGTGTGATGCGGGCTTTACTTGGCGCCATTCTGTACTTAAAACTGAAAGTTGCTAGAAACTGAGTTTCCTTGTGTGAAAGGGGACAAAGGCAATTGATTTCCAAGGCCGAGGCAATACATTTTCACGTTTCACCTTTTTCAACATAGTTTTTCCACGATCCGTCAAAAAGAAAGAAAGAAAAAAGAACCTTTGCAATTAAATAAGTTTAAACACACCTTTCAGTTGGACAATCTCTGAATTTTGATGCTACTTCAAACTGTATTCGAGTCTCTTTTTATATATTCTTTGTCACCGCCCATTCGTAAATTCTCCTCACATAACGTCAAAACAAGCAAAGTCCACAGCCACAAAAACAAAACAAAAACCCGCTTATTAGTTTTACAATAAAAAAAACGAAAGAAAAATATGTCACGAATCAAAGACGACCACACTAATTTTCCATCGACTCCAGCATCTAAAAAGCTTAGGTTTCGTGGGGAAATAAATTTACAAAATCGCATCGATGAGATCTTCGAAGATGTTAGCGAGCGAAGAAAACTAAAGACTGCTGCTACTTGTGACGAAAATGCCGATGAAGTGGAACCCAAACGAAAAGGTAAATCATAAAAAAAATCACCGATAAGACTATCGCAATTGAAAGATTTTCAAATCTCCATTAGGAACCCCATCGTTCATAGACTTCGTTAAAGTAGAAATGACACGCGGTTATATATTGGAGCACGACGAAGAGCGCTACTCTGCTCGCCGTCAAAAAATATACTCATTCATGAAAATTCCCCGTGAAGTGGAGAAGTTCATGGGCTACGGTGTAATTCAATGTGCCGATTCTTTCCTATACATTCACACATTTCTGCCCATTCGATTCTTCCTGGCTGTTTGGGCTGTAATAAGTCGACCCATAGCCAATTGCCTGGGACTGCGGAGAAGAACTCAAAAGCTGCTAACACCAGCTGAGATTTGTGACCTGTTGAAAGGGGTCATATGGATTGCATGTACGTTTCTCATGCTCTCTGTGGATACAAATCGTATCTATCACATAATAAAATCCCAGAGCATCATCAAATTGTATATTTTTTACAATATGCTAGAAGTAGGCGATCGACTGCTCTCGGCATTTGGCCAGGATACTATAGATGCTCTATTCTGGACGGCAACCGAGCCGAAAAACAAGAAACGCGAACACTTCGGTCTCATTCCACACATCATTTTTGCATTGATCTATGTCGTGCTGCACAGTTTCTTGATCATGTTTCAAGCAACAACATTGAACGTGGCCGTGAACTCCAACAACAAAGGACTTCTCACAATTATGATTTCGAATAATTTTGTAGAGCTGAAGGGTAGTGTGTTTAAGAAGTTTGATAAGAACAACCTCTTCCAGCTGACTTGCAGCGATGTGCGCGAGCGGTTCCATCTATCAGTTCTTTTGTTCATCGTGGTCATCCAAACGATGAAAGAGTTCAATTGGAGTGCAACCCAATTCTATGTAATGCTGCCCGATTGCATCTATGTGCTGATTACAGAGATTCTTATCGATTGGGTGAAGCACGCGTTTATTACCAGATTCAATGAGCTCCCAGTGGACGTCTATCGAGAATACACAATCAGCTTGGCCTATGACATGACGCAAACGCGCCAAAAACACGCATTCTCCGATCACTCGGACTTAGTGGCCAGAAGGATGGGATTTATCCCATTTCCCCTCGGAGTTGTTCTTATTAAAGCCATTCACAGTGCCGTTTCGTTCGATAACTTTGCTGCAATTGTCTTGTTTTTCATAGCATATCTGACTTTGATGGGCTGTAGGATTCTCAACACAATTTGCGCACTCGGAAAGGCCTGCGAGCTGATGAAGCAGCACCAAGAAGAGAAAAACAATTCGACGCCTGCTTCATCTGTTACAAATGTATGTCCGATTCCACCAGTCCAGAGTCCAACGCGTCCGAAGGCAGCACCAGCATCAGTGCCAGAATCGACATCATCATCAGGCCTGCCTTCAGCCATGCATCGTTCTTATACCAATGATGCTCCTTCGATCGGTGCCACGTCTACTCCAAACAAGTCGACTACGGTTGAAGAGTCGGATTCTCTTCTTGATGCGAAAAATTCTCTTGAACTTGGAGCAACTGCGCTCTTTTCTAACAGCGACGTTGACTTAGATGATGTTTGTCTAAATGAGAAAGTCCTAGAGGTGTCTATTGCGGCAGGCAGTGATGAAGTCTTCGAAGAGGGAAAAGAACTTACTCGCAGTGTTCCCGACTTACAACAAGAGTCAAGTGGTGTGGGGAGCAACGCGTCCTCGGAACGACCAGTTAAAAAGAAAATAGTGCGAAAGCACAAACGTTCGGAATCCGAGCCATCGATGCAAAGCATTATGGGAGAAAAAGAAGCGCCAGCGTAGTTATATTCAGCAAACTCAAGATTTTTTTATATGCTTTTTGTGGTTCGTTTAAAAAAAATTTTCCTTTTTGTATGTTGAAAGTGGCTAGATGTCGTGGCCTGTTATAACTACAAAAAACATACATAGCAATTATTATTGTTTAAATTTAAAATATTTATATAAATATAATTAAAATAAAGTAATTTTATTAATGTTTATAAATGCAAGATCTTATAGAATTTTTTAATTTAAAAGCAATTTTTGTTCACTTAATTATATCAATTTATAATGTATTTAACTTAAAAGTACTTCGACAATATGTCAAGCTAGGCAATTTGTTGACTGGTTTAGAGACGTGTACGATCGAATACTTCAGGGGGATCCTCCTGTTACAACCTTAAAAGTGATAGGTACCTACTTGGAATAGAAAAATAAGAAAGAATTTTTGTTGGTACAGTGGATTGAGAAATATGTGTTTCGAGTTGCATCCAGTTGAAAGGTATATAGGCAGAAAAAAATAGTGCCTAGAGTGGGGCTTAAACCCACACCTCTATTACGCCCATATTATTTACTCGGTACATCCAGATTAAAACTTAAATCCGGATGTATTTACATTGAATTTGTATACTTTACATCTGGATTAAAGTTTTAATCCGGATGTATCGAGTGATTATAATAGGGGCGTAAGTTAGCAGTCGAGCACTTATTCAATTGCGCCATTGTCACTCATCCTTGGATTAGTTATAATATAACGTTTAAATTTTTTCCTTATAAATTTAGATTTATTAAGGAGAATCAGATAGTGTTCAGTTTCAGAAACCGTTAAAACAATGTTTTTTTTTGCTTTAAATTTGGTTGAGTTTTGAGAATAATTCTTAAGTTTAAACCATAATAATAATAATAAATAACCTGGTTTAAAGTTAACGATCCGTGATTTTTGTATTGTTTATGTACCTATACCTAAGTATGATCCAGAAAATATTGTTCGTTTTTGTCGATTGAAAACAATTTTAAAATTACAATTAATGCGGCAGTTTTATGGTGACGTAAGCAAAATGGGATTCATTTTTTTTTTGTAATTGTGTGTGTGGCATGTCAAATGTGGCACTATTTTCTTGATGAAACTAGAGTTAGTATGGATAGGGAAAAATTCCTAGAAGTATAGTATTTTCAAACTATAAACGACAAACGTAAACGATTCATCATTTCATTCGTCAATCCTCCATCAACTCTTCGGCTTATACGGGTAAAATATTTCGTTTTTGGTTTTGCCTTTGAAATTTGAATTGATCAGCAAAACAATTAACAAAGTTAGTTACTATGTAAGATGAACTGAACTTAGCAAAAATTGCGTATTGACAAAGGCCCTCACTATAGTCAACTGATGAGTCCAAGTGAGATCGGCGGGACGAAACGCCAATTTTTGTAGGACTTAAAGGACGTTAAAAGCTATTTTGAATCAATTAACAAAGTTTCTTTCGCCGGTTTCATAAAATTTTAAATTTCTAAATAAAGTGATAAATAAATAAAATAACATCTTTTTTGAAGACCGTTTAAGATAACAACTGAAGGTATGTTTTGGATTATAGTAAAAGGTTCTAACAATGACTTAGGAGAATCTTTTCATTTTTAGGTACAATAAATGTATTAAAACCAGTTCATAAAACTGACCTTACAATTATGGCAGAAAGTAGCTTAATAGAACCTTTCTTGGGAATTAATAAAGCAGTTGTTAAACATTATGCTCACTCTAAATCAAAACTACATAGCATAAAGTTTACATGGACGATAGATAATTTTAGTTTCCGCCAACAAAAAATTGGTGATTGGCTTATCGCCATCATTTTTCGCGGAAGACAATAGCTTGCAATGGGAATTGCGTTTTTATCCAAAGGGTAATTCAGAAGTAAACAAAGAATTCTTGTCACTGTTTCTAACTCGATCATCAGAGTCTTCGTATAAAACAGAAGTGCTGGCAAAATTTTCTATTTTGAATGCTGAACCCGACAAAAAATATTCAACAGAGACGGTGGTTAATTATATCAAAACGTCTGAAAGTTGGGGAGAAAATACCTTAATGAAACTAACAACTCTACTAGACGAAGCTAACGGTTTTCTGATGTTTGGTGAACATAAATTTCATGCTCATAAAGCAATTTTGGGTGCTCGAAGTGTTGTATTTGCTGCAATGTTCGAACATGAAATGAAGGAGAGTAAGTTAAATATAGTAACCGTAACAGATGTTGAGCACGTAGTTCTTCATGAAATGCTTCACTTTATCTATATGGGAGATGCTCCAAAATTAAAAGAAATGACCATTCATCTATTGGCTGCTGCTGACAAATATGCATTACAAAAATTAAAAGTGATGTCTGAAAAAGCGTTGTTTGCCGATTTATCCATTGAAAAAGCAGCAGAAACTTTAGTTTTATCCGATCTCCATAGTGCAGCCCAATTAAAAGAACGAACTATTCGTTTTAACAACATTAATGCTGAGGCCGTTATCAAAACTAACGGGTGGCAAAATATGATAAACGTCAGTGTTCATTCTCTTGTAATAGGTGAGCTATTTGCAGCCTTAGCTAAAGAACATCAACAAATCAAAGAGCACAAATAATATTTTATTATATTATATCAATTCAGTTTTTATTCAAATTTAAATAAAAAGAAATTTAAAAATGTAATTCATATTTGTCTTTTGGTTTTGTTTTCATTACAATTAATATACAATTATAGCCCGTTTAACCGGAGTAATAGAAGCTAATTAGCTCATAATCGTATAATTAAAATCCCGTGTTGCATGAAAGTTGACATAAGATTTTAAGAAAGGTAATAATGCAAGTGAATTTGTGCAATTTGGTTTATTTTCAACTTTGCTAATATGACTGAATTTGCGCAAAACAAATGTCTACATACTGCTTTTTACGATATTCTGCTTGGATGAGGTGATTTTTGCCAAGGTAAACGATTCAAAGAATTTTCTTAAGCATTATAAATAAAATTGAATTTTTTTGAAACCTGGCACCAAGAAGAACAATAATAAGACAAGAACAAGTAGGTTAGGTATGTGCGGTTCCAGCTTGGATTTTACTTTTTACTTATACAGAGACATCTAAATATTATTTGCAGGGAGCCAATACAAATATAGCAATTGTTGTGTGGAACCTTGTTCCGATGTTTTTAAATAAATAACCAATTGGTTAAACTACTAAACATCATATTTCATTACTATCGAGTATCAACGATTTTTTTCGGAAAATTTATTGAGTTCTCCGTTAGTCCAATCCAAATCTATGGCAACTTTTAGGCCCAGTTTTTCAATACGAGATCATTCCAATTTCGGAGTTAAACCCGAGTTTACTCTTAAGAAAATGTTTTTCAGTGAATTTAGATCCCAAGTTAAATAATAATGGACATGGCATTTGCGATTTGTGAGGCAATTGCCTATTTTTGAAATAGCAATTATAGAATACACAAATTTAATTGAAATTTAATGAATAGAAAATAGAAATTTATTTTTAAAACTAATTTAAAACTAATTTTATGTTTAAATTATTCACCTTCTTGTTTCTTGCTTTGAATTTACTGCCCTCGGGTGGTTTTTTTTTTGCAAACCGAAATTTTTTTACAATTGTTGGGATTTTGTAAGAGTTTGGTGAAATTTGTTATATGTAAATATCTCGAAAACATTAGTTTTTGGGAATGTAAAAAATTCTATTAAGTTACCTAGCTTATTCTTATTATTTCGACAAACTTGAATTTTGGTGGAGAGTAGGTAGCTCAGAGAATAAAACGAGTCGAGTAATGTTCACGAACATCGAATACTCACTCGAAAAAAGCGAGTTCAAACAAACAGAGTCAACGCAAGGAAAATGTTTACGAGTTTTTCTGGCCACGGGTATGATGACTCGTGATTCACCACACAAATCAAACGAATACGAACAAGTAAACCTCGCAACCGAGTTAAATTGGTTCGAATAAAAACGAGTCAAGCGACCGTGAACAAAGTGTCCACGCCTAGCAAACATTTTCATTCAGAACTGTATCATAAATGATTGACATAAGTGAACTAAACCTTCGAATCTGAATTCATTTCTAAATCGATTTGGGTCCAAACTCCTGGGTAACGAAACACACATATGAATCTTTTAAATGATTCATAAATGGTGAATAAATGCGAATGTTTGAGGAATTACTTGTGTATGTTCACTTTTATTCACCAATAATGAAGGAGAATCGAATCTCAATCATTTTTATCATGCAAGAAATTCCGCACAAACCCCCTCTTCCCTTTATAACGTACAAATGACATTTTCATATTTCATTCACTTAAAATGAACATTTATCTGATGATATTCTTCGTTTTTGCAGAATGTTAAGTGAACATTCACCTAATCCTAAATGTTTGCTGGGCGATCGATATGCTCGAATGTGCTCGACTCGATTGTTTGTGTAGTGTGTATTGTGTATTCGAGGTTGACGGTGGATGGGTATTGGATAACCTAAACTCTGCTGTGCGAAATTTGGTGGTTGGTTTTGTGATTTTCAAGCAGCAGTAGGTATGTTTCTGAATTATGATCTTTTAAGATAAATAAAAATAGCTAATTAGTTTGTTTAACATTTTTTTAATGAATAAATCAAGCTAAGTAGGAACTAGGGACATGATATTATGAAAACAAAATGAAATGAAGTAAAATGAAATAAAAGTAAATGAACAAAAATAAATAGGATTACCTTAAACAAAAAAAATAAATAAAAATATATAACTTATAAATAAATCATAAATATTTAATGTAGGTACCTACATAGCTATGAAATTTTTTTTTTAGTGTTATTATATAACGTGTCGTCACCATCCAATGAAATAGGATGAATTTTCAAATTTGAATATGCGACCATCAAATTGTTGACAGTTTCCGGATTCAATCTGGTTCTTTTTTCTTAATATAAAAATCACTACATTTTCTGCGAATTTAGCCAATCCTTAAAAAAACTGAATAGATAAAAAAAATTTAGGTACCTATAGTACATAGTAGGTAGGTAGTAGGTAGGTACGTAGGTACATGCATATCTACGGAATACGCATACAAATTTCTTTCCGAATATAAATAATAATTTCGTTATGATGAACGTTTTAAACTTTAGTTTTTCAAGGGAGCTGTTTCCCAGATAAAAACAATTGTCCAAAAACTGCACTCCCTCCAAACTTTCCTATGTCGTGTGAATAATATTATGAATGTAATCCACATAGTTGAATAATTAAATCTTCTGTCATCATACCTACTAAAACAATACAAAAAAAAAACCAACCAATTAGTAAATAACTTCATATCCATAATAGAAATAGAAATCAGTTGTACTTCTTGTAAATTTAAAAAACACCAAAACCGAATACAAATAAATATGTACCTAAAATCCACAGTACACATATTAAAGGTAGGTAATATCATTAGCGTTTTCATTTTTATTCAGTTCTGCGCATCTGTCAAAATCGAGGTATTATGGTGGTAAAATGGTGAATTCAGTGCCCCCTTCCTTGTCTAATTTCAATATTTTGTTGTTGTTTCTAATGATGCGCGTTGAGTTCCTGTGGGCACTAGAACAGCCATTTTTAATTTTTTGACATTCCCAACTTTGACAACCTGCGCAATATATTACCTTTAATATGTGTACTGTGCCTAAAATCTACCTACTCTACAAACGACCCAAGATATGTTCACGATCAACCACTTTTTTTCGAGTATACCTAATAGAATAGAAACCGGTTGTTTTTCTTGTTAACACCACCAAGCGTCCCTAAATATACCGAATACAAATAAACATGTACCTAAAATCTACCTAATCCACAAACGACCCGAGATATGTTCACGATCTTGGATGATGTTCACGATCAATCACCTTTTTTCGAGTACACTCGCTTTGTTTCGGGTACTCGAAACTAGTTCCAACTGTTCACGAGTAATTTTGTTCGTGGGTGTGAAGTCAAACGACACAAACGAGTTCGACCAGTTTGTTTGAGTTTTCTCGTGAGTATTTTTATTTGTGAATAGGGGGGTTCACATTCTCAAACATGCTTGACAAGCATGGTTTGATTGACTCGAATTTGAAAACGGCTTGTCAAGCATGTTGGATGGATATCAAAATATTTTAATATTTTGCTTGCTTGACAAACATATTTGAGAACTGAACGCATTCTTGTCAAACCAGGAAGAAATTTCATTCAAAAAAAAAATTGGCGACCTGTGCGCATCAAAAAAAAAAGAAAAATGGCTGTAAGCGGATATTGTGAATTTTGGAGGGAATTTTTTGAAATATCAGAGACATGGCAAATTAAAAGTGAAGGCTATAAAAACAAAACGAAAAAATTTTAGACGCTTTTTAAGCCATTCCTTATTCCAAATTCGTTTCCTCTTATTTTGTTGACTTTTTTTTCTTCTTGATCTTCATCTTCTAAAATTTGATCTATTACAAGAGCCGCAATCAAAACGTCCGCCATGGTTAAAATTCTAAAGAGAAATGATGTTTGACAGCCTGTTTGATAAATGTGAACGCAAAATGACTTCAATCCATCAAACATCATCATGCTTGTCAAACAAATTTGGGAATGTGAACCCCCCTTATAAAATGACTTTCGAGTATAGAGGCAGAACGATCGAGTATAAATGAACATAAGGAAAAATAGAGAATTGTTCGAACAAAAGTCGAACATATTCATTTTAATCCTTGGTAGCTACCTAACATATAAACTTGAAGTGATTTTGTTAGTGAAAAGGCTTACATTTTTTTTTAGATATCCCGTACTCCGACTCTGGTCTTCTTTGTAATTTAAGGCAACTTCTAAGACTACTATTTCAAACACCTGAATCTATCATTTGTGTTATTGGTCAATGACCCACACCAAGCATCGTTTGGGAATCATCGGCGTTATCAGGACCATGTATAGTAAATTACATTGACCCTCTTGGCAAACCTATAGCATCCGGATTTTCAAGAGGGTCCTTTATATATAAGTAAATCAACCGTTTCGTTTGGCCAAAAATTCCCTTACTCATCACAGCATCTATTGATCCACCCGGATTGCAAGGATTGTTTTTTTACTCTTTTGTTCCACAGTAGATATTCATATGGAAAAACTACATATTATATAAAATACAATTATTCCATTATAGCCACTTCTGTGCCCTAATTTGTGGTATGTATATTGATGATACTATAAGTAGGTATAAGTCAATATAATTAAATAAGTATATAATATGATAAGATAAGTAGAGTAAGATAATACTACGAAGAAACACTTATATATATATATATAACTATCTCTGCCAAATCAACCGCAGTAAATTTCTTTTGTCAACTTTACATACAAGTTTAAATATTTATATGTACATGTACAGGTGTTTTGTACTCTAAAAAAAATGCTATAGGTATATCTATCAAGAAAACATACACAACTTTATTCCACCCACAGGAATAGGTATACACACATCCAACCCACATAGACAAATTTATCTTTTCTGGATTGCACTTTTTCATTAAATTGTATGTATTTGCACTTGTATATTATTGCAACCCCATTTCAATATTCGGAACCGGATGCTTGTCCTTTGGTATTTTGAAAAAATCTACTTTTTCTTCAATGAAAATAAACGTATAGACACCCACATGGAAGAAATGTTATGTTATTGCCCATCGCGGCATCGCCCATGCAATAGGAGTCACAAAGATGTCCAAAACCGTAGCAAATACTATTATTGCTAACTTGGTATAAATTTCCTGAACAAAAACACTCTGTGCTCTGCTCTGTGAGAAATTCTAAATTCCCAGATGGTATATCATGACCCGTAAAATGTAACTTTCAACTAACGTTTCATAATACTCACAAGATTCTGCATAAAAACATTTGCCCTTTTTGAGTAGGAGTTTCGAAACAACAAGTGATGAATGATAAGCATGAATACAGAATAGGTAAGAAAAAAATGTTGTTATTATAATACGTGTTAAGGTACATATATTATTATATAAATGATTTATTGTCACCGTAAATGTGAATTTATCCTTTAAGTTAAATGTTACCTTTTAGGTATAAAGCTTACGGTAGGCTTCAAAGTTTTTTGTTTTTGTTGCAAAGGTCAACCTTGCGTGGGATTTCTTCAATAAATGGGTTGTTTTAGAAGTATGTTATTATATGGGTATATTCAATGATGTATAAGTGGCAAAAACTATTCAAATAAGATGATAGTTATTGTTATTAGACTATAATTCCTACTCCCATGCCATGAAGGAGAGATTTCTGAGCGCTACGCGATTTTATATAGTTGGGGTAGAAAATCTGTTTTTTTGTATGGAGATTTCTGAGACGCACTAATTTTTTAGTAGGATTTTTTGTGGGTGAGCAGACGGCATATACAAAGTCACATACGTTTGTGACTCTGACTTCACGAAAAAGTCACAAATTTGTTGCAAATTCTATATCCATTTCAACTGTAGCAAACTTGCATATATAGGTATTTTCACACGATATGCAAAAAGGCGCAGGGACATAAAGCCCAAATTTTATTTTTGGTGTTTATGTCCCACTTGAGTGGGACATAAAACCCAAATTTAATTTGGGCCTTAAGTCCCACTCAAGTGGGATAAAAAGAAACTTTGCATACACCCAACCTTGCAACTACCACAAATCCTATAGTGTTGAATGTAGACCAAAGAATGTGGTGGATGTTGAAAGGAAAAGTATAACTCCAAAATAAAAGAATGAAACGACCTCGTGCTATGATAATTCAATGTACAATGACTTTATTTCAATGTGTCAATTCAAATGACATTTAAAAGAATTCAAGGTAAATATTACACTAGATACAAATTACATGGTTTGTGTCTTGAATATCTAACAATCTTCCCCTCTTTAAGGCTTGTGTTGGTACGGGATTACTTGACGAGGTATCCTGCTAGATCTCCTCGGTTCAAATTGCTGTGTTGGCTCTCCATCGCCTGCTTTGTTTGTCGTCACAGATTTGGGTGAAAGACGTTCTAAAGCCGGAGAAGTTGATGCTGTTTCCTGAGGCTGTTGCTGCGTAATGGCTCCCGCAGTATTTCCTTGCTCTGTTAACTCCCTATCCATAGTAGCGGCTTTAGGCATTTCAATTTGATCCGAGTTCGCATTTGTTTGATGATGTAAAGGGAGTGATTTTGGAACATATTCAGGAAAATTACCTTCAACGTTAGTGGACCTCATTTGGTCAATATGCCTTCGGAATGGAATTCCATCCACATCTACAATATAATGTAAATGGCCGACCCTATCAGTAACTCTCCCGAACTTCCATTTGCACTCCTTGTTCTGGTAATAACGGACTTGAACTGGCTCCCCAATCCTAAAATTTCGTTTGCAATTATTATCCATTTCTTTTGTCTGGTCTGGGCTGTAAGTTTGTATTTGGTGTGTGTCCTGTTTTCTTGTGTAAATTTGCTTTAAATTGGAGCTGGTGAACGCTGTGCATGGCGCGGCTTTCCAGTTTTGATGCTTCCATTGCTAAAGCATTTTGAATAGTTTTCTGTATAGATATATTCGTTTCTTGAAGAAGTTTCTCCTTGATGTCCGAGTCTCTGAGTCCGCGAATAAATTGAGACCTCAGGTGTGTATTCAGTGTAGATTTCTTGCATGACTCACATTCAAAATTACAGTATACACTTCATTTTTTTAAATCAGCCAAATAGTTGGCGATAGATTCTCCTTCATGTTGCAGCCTAAGCAGAAATTTATGTTGTTCGGTTATCTCGTTTCGCTTGGGACTAAGATGATCTTTGAGTATCTTAACTAAATCCTCGTAAGACTTATTCTCTGGTTCTTCTGGTGCTGTCAAATTTGAGAGTAGTTGGTAGTATTTAGCTCCGACACAATTGATCAATACTTGCCGCTTTTTTATTTCATCCGTAATGTTTTTTAATTCTAGGTAATTCTGCAATCTTTTGATTTAGTTAGGGAATGCTTCTTCATTCTCGTTGAACTGGTCAAAATGTAAGTTAGGCGAACTCGGTGAATTTTGTAAACCCTGTAGAGCTGTGGTTAATGCTTGTAAGATTTCCTGCGTAGTTCCGGGCATTGTAATGATTTTTCTTAATCTTAATAATCCTCGTCGCCAATGTTGAATGTAGACCAAAGAATGTGGTGGATGTTGAAAGGAAAAGTATAACCCCGAAATAAAAGAATGAAACGACCTCGTGCTATGATAATTCAATATACAATGACTTTATTTCAATGTGTCAATTCAAATGACATTTAAAAGAATTCAAGGTAAATATTACACTAGATACAAATTACATGGTTTGTGTCTTGAATATCTAACATATAGTGTGCCCAACAACATTGTTTTCTATTTATCTGTCGTAATTCTGGGTGCTAGCACTGCACTAATTTTCTTTCAAATAAAACATTCACAAATTATTATTATCTTTTATGCCTCTAAGACATTTGGGCCTAATGTCCCATTGTTAACAAAAAATATTTGGGGCCTATGTCCCACTTGATTGGGACATAAGGCCCAAATTAAATTTGGGCTTTATTTTCCACTCAACTGGGACATAAGCCACAAAAATAAAATTTGGGCTTTGTGTCCCCGCAAGTTAAATTTGGGCTTTATGTCCCCACTCAAGTGGGAAAATGCGCGTAAAAATGGGTAAAAATGTGAATTTTCCTATTTAATTACATTTTTTTTGTCTATTGAGAAAATTATTGATTTCAAATAATTTTAAATGAAAACAAACAAATTTTCTAACAGCTGATTACCAAATGACAGACGTCAGTCAAAGTACAATCGAAAGTATTGTAGCGTAACGGAGTCAGTGCTAACAATAACTTGAAAGTTTTTCATTTTCGTGCTAGTTTTGTTTTAGTGATACCATAAAAAAAAACTTCTACCAAAATTGAGGTTGAGCCCCCCCCCCACCACAAAAAAAAATCCTGGGTACGCTACTGCCGAGCACCTGTCAAAATAATTTGAAATTTCAAAAATTCTATCCACAGTAGGATTCTTCTTTAGCTTTTATCGGCCTTAAGCCTACTCGCGATGTTGTATTTGCAATGCATGTAATATCGTAGATACTATACAACGGATAGCTTTTCCAATAAAACACACCTATTATGTATACCAACAAATAACAAATCAACACCTGTTTCAGCTGAGAGAAAAAAATAGTGAAATAATTCTCACAAATATCAAAAAAAAAAAAAAAAATTATTGCGCGCAGCGGTCAGGATTTTTTGTTCTATATTTAAAAAAAACTCTGTGTTGAGAGATTTTTTTCGTGGGGAACGGGATACGTTGAATTAAAATTTCATCAACTTAAAGTTAATTAGTCAATTGGAAATTATAAAACTTGCCTTACCCTGCAGTTTATAAAAAAAAGAAATTAAACTTTTTTGCTTTGAAGATTGACATCAGAGTGCAATATCTGCACTGTTACCCACAGAACCACTGCGTACTCTTTTACAAAATCGTGGGCATCAACTTTTTAAATTATTATACAGTCGAACTTCGATAACTCGAACCATCACTTGCCAAAAAAATAATTCGAGTTATCAAGACTTCGAGGTATCAAGTTAAACACAAAATTAATATAAAGTACGTCATATTTATTTGCGAATAAAAAAAGTACAGTTGTTGTATTTATTTAAAATATTCTGTTATACTTGACTGACGGTGGATCTTTTATTTTGGTTTACAAAGAAAATAATATCTTCGAGTTATCGAGACATTCGAGTTATCAAACAAAAATTGCATGTAAACTTCAGGCTTCGCGCTATTGCCAACCAATTTCATTCGAGTTATCAAATATTCGAGTTATCGAAGTTCGACTTATCGAAGTTCGACTGTATTTGACTAACTTAAATTCTCATTTTTACATCTACCTACTTTTTTTCTTAATGATTGATAAAGTGGTTCCCCACACTCTTACCTGAATCGAATCACTTCAAAACGACTCTTCCAAATTAGCAGTATTCTATTTCGATATTGAAACGGCTATAAATTCGAATCAATATTCCTACCTACACCACATCCCCAATTATCACTTACCCCATTATCATTAATTTATATTCTTCACTTCTTAAAATATCCCATTAAATATAATCATTTAAGAAAACCCACGTATATACATATGTATAAAATTCGATTATCCATTAACCTTTACCTACATTAAAGTAAAACAAATTGTTTAATTTATATGAGGTAGCTATATGTACATTAGGCATCTACATATAGCCTACTGTATCGATTTTCAAATTAAAAAAAATCAGCATTTTTTATAAAAAAATTGTATCCGCATTGGAGTCAGACGAAAATAAATCCGGAAGCTATTAAATTTTTACGTAAAACATGAATGTTTGAAATACATAAATTCAAATACTTTTAAACCTACTCGTACATATGAATATGCTGAGCTTATCCCGGGATACAATACAAAAAAAAAAAAAACAACAAAAAAACCCACATGCATCAAAGACCCACTGTATTGCAAGAGCATCCATTCTAACAGTTTCTTGTTGCATATTCAACCTCACCCAACAGCGCGTTCATATACCTACATACATACATACATATGTACATACATATGAGTAAATTCTAGAAAAAAGGGGTGAAACGCGAAACGAACATGACAAAGACTGGGTGAGATACCGTAAAACTATAATCTAGAGCTTAAAATCCACCTATTTGCTGCACATTTACACACCACAACCCTGGGACACAATGATGGTGGATATATGGTTCCGGCGAAATTGTGAATGAAATCCTCCATTGAATGAAATTTTAAACCACCATAATGGCCTTGAGCTTGCTTGCAAGGGTAGGGTCATTCCTCATACCTTATACCACCAACACGACTGAGTTTGCTTGGCCCCATTTAGGTATATGTACATTATATATACATACATACACACGTGTCACATTCAATTTTGTTTGTGTGAGTTTCCAAGTTCGAAAATGGGATGTTACTGACTATTGGGTATAGCAATTTCTCCGATTCGAAACTGCACGAAAAAAAACAAACACCCCGTTCATTTTGATTGTGGTTGTGATTCTAATTTTGGAATCTCCATCAAGGCCTGAATTTATGAATGAACTACAATCGGTCTGCAAATTCGCAATTTTCATGAATGAAATTGTTTTCGGATTGTTCAAGGTCTTTGCTTGAGGTTCCTGAGTATGAGCCATATATATAATATGTACCTAAGCGAAAGTAAAAGAGATACTGTAGAGCGAGATGAAACTACGTCAGTTAGGTAAAAATAGGGGTTTGTGAGGCAAAAATATGGCCGGCCGGAAATCAATAAATTTTTATCGTGTCTGTGTGTACCTTGCTTGTTTCACCAGGGAAGAAATCACAAGCAAGCTGTTGAATGCGGTTAGCCCAAAAATTCAACAGTTACGCAACTTTTTGTAGGAAAATTTAAAGTTTTCTTTTTTGTTATTTTTTTTTTGTTTTTAATTTTTTGTTCAGGTATAACTGGTATTATGTAGAACTTTTTATAAAAGATGTATTTATCTTTTAAAGAATTAATTAGGTATGATTTGTTGTTGATTCGTATTAATTTTTTCTCTTTTCTTGGTTATCGGTTCAAATTATAATTTGTATTAGTGAAAAATAACTATGGTTTAAAATTTTAATTTATGCAGAACTATTAACTTCAGATTTTTATTTTCAAATTTTCTCGAAAAAAAAACTTTCCTTGTACCTAACTAATAACAAAAATCAATGTTAAGTTTTCTCAGCTTTGGTCAAATCGTTTATCGAAGCTCCAAAATAAACAAACCAAACATGATTCTAGTTTTTTGGATTCTTACGTAAGCCTAGCAAAAATATGGAGGACTTAAAGGCCGTTAAAAGCTATTTTGAATCAGGAAATTAAGTTGACAAAAATAAAAAAAAAACGTTAAGTAGGTACATCAAACAAAATCAAACTTTATTTTGATGTCTGGAGTATTTTCTTAAAAGAACTCTGTATTCGATCCAGGGCTTTGGTTTTTTTTTTGAAAATTTCTTGAAAATATCAATTTTTACTTGCAAAACGAAAAAAAAAATATTATTTTGCGTATGACTAATTAACAATTAATAAATTTTCAACAAACATATATATAGGTATATATGTATATCCACTCCCTTATCTTTTATTATTGGAAATACAAATTGGAAAAATTGTGGTTTGTCTCAATACTTGGCAGCATTTCAACAAATTTGGTTTGAGGGTAAAATGATGAGCATTCCTATAGAAGCACGAGTGGTGGAGTAGTTTTAGGGGAGTAATATAAATGACAATATTTTACTAAAAGTATGTAGGTATGTAATAGGATAACATGAAAATATATTTTATGAACCACATCTATGTACATAAATAACTTGAAAATAATTTTCTGACATATCAGAAATTAAAATGTCATTTTCGTGATGAAAATTTGGTGGAGGTGAAAAATAAAAAAGAAGTAAAAGCGTTCAGCAAATTTTTTGTTCTGTTGTATTAATTTTTTTTTCACTTAAGAAAGTTTTTTTTTCAATGAAAAATATTTAATTTAACTGAAAATATGTTTAAGGTATCCGGGTTTTTCACTTAAGCGAGTTTCACTTAAGCGGAGTGTTATAAAGGTAATTGGTCGACAAATACTCGGGGATGAAAAAGTGTTTCAGATAAGCGGGTTTCTCTTAAGCGGGTTTTACTGTAATTTACAGAATTTTAAAATATAGAATTTTGGATTACAGAATTTTGAAATACAGAATTATGGTTTTACAGAATTTTCGATTTTCAGAATTTTGGAAAACAGAATTTTAGATTTACAGAATTTTAAAATATAGAATTTTGGAAACCGAATTTTGACACTTACAGAATAATGACCCCATACCCGTTTTAAAAGTATTGTATAGCAAAATTTTCAAATTTTTTTTGGTTTAAATAAAAAAAAGTTTAAAATTTTATTTTTGAGATATATATACCTAATTCAAAAACGACTTGGTCGAATTTTACTAAACGTTGCACCCGGCTGTTTTTCAACATTATTTAGCAGATTTTAAATAAATATTTTTCTTATTATTAAAAATAACGGTACCTCCCAGACAATTGTGTTTAAAAACCGGTCAGGAAAATCTCATTTTTCTCAAAAACTACTCCTACGATTTAGATAAAAATTTTTATGTGAGCTTAGTATCAGTACGATCTAAGATATTATTGGATAAAAATGTATCTACCGTTTATTTACGGTATCTCTCATAGAACCATTTTTTTTTTATTTTCAGCTATCTCATTATCTGTTGAACCGATTTTAATGACATTTTTTACGCAAGAGCTTCCAATAAGTTTGAATAATATTGCATATCAAAATTTGCAATGAAACAAAAAAAATTTTTTTTGAAAGTTCGATACTTCGAAAAATAAGTACCTAAATGATTTTTTACTAAATTTATTTTCCAACCCCACATTTAAAAATGCTAAACAATTGCGTACCAATTGTTTGTAGTTAAAAAAAAACCTCTCCAATAATTTTTTAAAATTTTTTTAATCATAAATAAATATATATTAAAAAAAAATAGATGGCGTACATCGTCTCATGGATTGAGATTTGTCTAAGAAATCAGATGGTGTGGATGGAAGCGTATCGGAATCCCGGTTTTTAAAATCCCGTTTTTCGAAAATCCCGAAAAAAAGTTTAAAATCCCGTTTTTTTTTCCGTCTTCTAAAATCCCGCTTATTCATAATCCCAATGTATTAAAATCCCGCTTTTTAAAATCCCGCCAAATCCCGCCAATCCTGTTTTTCGCAATTCATTTGGGTATTAAACTTGGTTCATTATGAACTCATTCCCATTATTTTAGGATGTAACTGCCAACTACCAAAATGATAAAAAGAAATTTTGAATACACACAACCTCGCACCTACCCTAAGTCTTATAGTGTGCCCAAGCAGGGGGGTCGCAGGGGGGCAGCATGCCCCCCATACATAGCTTACTGTTTATTAAAATCGTTGGGACTTATTTCATAATGAACTAAATTCCAAATGAACTAACTCCCAAATTTATGAACTAAGTCCCAACGAAACTTTGGTGGGAGTTAAAACAAGTAGTTTTAATTGCAAAAGCGCGGGGTAATAAGAAACGGGATTATAAGAGACAGGATTATAAAAAGGGGGATCTTGAAAAAGCGGGATTTATTTAAAAAAAACAGGATTATAAAAAGCGGGATATCGAACCCAACCCGGTGTGGATCCGTTGGTGTCAAAATAATTTCAGAAGTTTCGTCCCGGCGATCTCACTTGGACTCATCATGTTGACTAGTGAGGGCCTTTGTCAATACGCAATTTTTTGTTAAGTTCAGTTCATCATACATAGATTTCGTGACGAATTTATCTAGTGTGAACTATATCCAACAAGGCTAGAATTCCTAATCATTAAATTGGAAGATTTTGTTTTTTGCCCGGGGCCGTGGCAATGTTTATATAAGAAGGTTTTTTTAATAATACAAATTCTATATACTATCTACTGAAATACATCAGCCAAGTAGAAGACTTAGCACTTTTTTAATTGGACTTGTTGAATTATTGATTCAAAATAGCTTTTAACGGCCTTTAGTCCTACCCCCGGGCAAAAAACAAAAACTTCCAATTTAATGATTAGGATTTCTAGTCTTGTTGGATATAGTTCACACTAGATATTCGTCACGAAATCTATGTATGATGAAATGAACTTAACAAAAAATTGCGTATTGACAAAGGCCCTCACTAGTCAACTGATGAGTCCAAGTGTGATCGCCGGGACGAAACGCCAAATTTTTGTAGGACTAAAGGCCGTTAAAAGCTATTTTGAATCAATAATTCAACAAGTCCAAATAAAATAGTGCTAAGTCTTCTACTTGGCTGATGTATTTCGGTAGATAGTATATAGAATTTGTATTATTAAAAAAAACCTTTTTATAATTTCAGAAGTTGTTTAATGAATTTATGTATTTATAATTATGATAATTTTTTTTTTTAACTTTTCTGTTTAAATGTAAGTTCACGCATATGTCCAGCACGGTAGTTTTATTGTAGCTTCAATTAAACTACGTTTTTTGCTGACGGCCTCTCAATTATTTTATTTATTTAGTTTAATAAAGGGTGATTTTTTAGCTGGTTTGGTTTTGGCAACACTGGTTTTGACAGCTGACGTGTGTTTAGTACCTTGTGTCACTGTCAAACAGCTTCAGTTTGGTTTGCAATTTAACCATGGATCGTCTTACAAATGAACAACGCTTGCAAATTATTGAATTTTAAAGCTGGCCGAGGATCCGCTTTTTTATCGAAAAATTGTGTTCAGCGATGAGGTTCATTTTTGGTTGAATGGGTACGTAAATAAGCATAATTGCCGCATTTGGAGTGAAGATCAGCCAGAAGCATTGCAACAGCTACCAATGCATCCCGAAAAAGCCACTGTTTGGTGCGGTTTATGGGCCGGCGGCATTATTGGGCCATATTTCTTCAAAGATGATGCGAATCGCAGCGTTACTGTCAATGGTGAACGCTACCGAGCGATGATAACAAACTTTTTTTTGCCCGAAATGGAAGTTCTTGACTTGCATGATATGTGGTTTCAACAAGACGCAATTGGGAGGCGAGTTTGGTGAACAGTTAATTTCACGTTTCGGGCCGGTCAATTGGCCGCCTAGATCGGGCGATTTGACACCATTAGACTATTTTTTGTGGGGGTATGTCAAGGCTAATGTCTATAGGGACAAGCCCGCTTCGATTGACGCACTGGAAGCCAACATCCATGCATTCATTCGTGAGTTACCGGCCGATATGTGTGAAAGAGTATGCCAAAATTGGACTCAGCGGATGGGCTACCTGAGACGCGGCCGCGGTCAACATTTGCATGAAATTATCTTTAAACATTAAATTGCAAGGTTCAAACTATCGATTCAAATAAATATTTCATTCATTTTTTCGAATTTTTTGTGTTTTTTTTTTTTTAAAGTTCTAAACCTCTTAAAAAATCACCCGTTACAAGCGAAACATAAATTCTAAAATAAAGACTCCCATATCGTTAGTTTTTTTTTCCAGATATTAAAATGAATTTCAGAAATGAAAGAATTTAAATTTCAAATTTTCAAACTGTCACATGCATCTGTCACATCATGCATGCGGGATCCCATTATAAATAGCTCACGGTCGATTTATCCAGTTTCCTTAATACAAAAACCAATCCTCTGCACCTCGAAAACATAGAAACAATGGGAGGCACAACCTTCTTTCCTTTCTATGAAAATTTTCCGGTGACTACATTCAGAATAATAACTTTTGGTATATGGCCAGTTAAGTAAAATTTGCAGAAAAATTCCTCAAAATACATATTATATGCCAAGCAAACCCAAAATAAACACCAATTTTATATTTTCTAAAAAAAACTATGATCATACTTAAAGTATAAAAAAACAGTTAGGACATTTAAAAGTCATACAATTTTTGAAACTAGTTGATGTTGTACATATTATCATTTTAAAACTGTAATATAGCTGCAATAAATACTATTTTTTTAAATATTCTAAAATAAAATAAATATATGTAGGTAACTACAAATACAAAATACAGCCCTCATACAGAATAAATATCACTACGCAATACATGAAAATAATAATAATAATATTGCCTGGGTTTATACTTCGCATATGCATTTGTATATGTTTTGATTTATACCCAAATATATGTATAACCCTTATCATGACATAAAAATAAATCAACAATAGATTTATTGAAAATAAAATTAAATTCACAATAACACACGTTTGTTGCACAAATAAAAAATAAAGAGAAAATACGAAAAGTGCGCATACGCCCGAGTGTACAATTTTGTTTACAAAGTCACTTTTTTGGTAGAGAATGTTAAACATTTTGATCAGTGATATTTTTAAATGATCTTGTAAAACATTTAGAAAATTTTGGTATCTACTTTTCTTTTTAAAGTCAAATTAAACGGAATATTTATTAGAGATTGATTGAAATCTTTCAAAAGACGTTAATCTAATTACACTTTCTCAAACACAAGCAATGATAACATCTTAGCTATCGGTTATCAGAATATTTATTGGGAATAATTTCATAAAGTGAACAGAGCACTTTAGTTTCCTGGATAGCGGATAAGCGTTAAGACATATTTGAAAATTATATACAATGTTAATTTTTCGTATAGTTTTTGATTATTAACATTTTCAGAGGATGACTTTAAGTCTTGAAATTTTGAAGGATTACAGCAGTTATCAGTTTTGATTTTATGAAGAACAAATTTTTCAAGCATCAATGTGAATAAAATTTAGTTTTATACTTATTTGGTTATTCCTTATCCAAAAAATCGACAAAGAAAATAATGTTGGTATGCAGTCGTTACTTTAGTTATTTGTTCTTCTATTAAATACAATTAACGTTACAATCTTAGCTTTAAATCAGTTGAGGAAATCAACTAAATTCAATCAAAATTGTCTGCTTGGTTGATTGTCAACTATATTAAAAACTAATGAAGGAATCCCGTTGTTTTATATAAATAAATAAACTACGAAGTTTGTAACTTGAGTTCTAAAGAAGTCTCAAATGCTTTAAAATTAAAATGTTGGTGAAATATTTGAGAATTTGAGAAAGCAATATTCTACAATATTACTCGAATTACCGCCCAATCCTTTACTTCAACAATTTCAATAGTTTTTTATTGGTAAATTGGAAAACTGTAGGTGAACTTTATATATACATATACGCAGCCTACGTTCTCCTTCGTCTTATCATTTTTAGATGTTTTTTTTTATCCATTCACATCGTAGCCATATTTCATTGGAATTTGACATTTTATAGCTTGACAGATAGATAACAAGTTATATTTTGTGGTAGATCGAATATTTCATTTCAAACGTCACCTGAAAGACTTAAAATCATATTTTTCAGAAGTACAAAATAAAATTTCATGAGTTTTTGATTTTTTAGAGATTTTTTAATTCATCGTAGCCATTACTTCAATGGAATTTCACAGTGTATAGCTTGACAGATAAGCAACAAACTATATTTTGACGTATTTTGAATATTTCGATCCAAATGTTACATTAAAACCCTAAAACTCCTTTTTCCCGATCACAAAATGTAATCTTACAATTTCCATTTTTTTTTTTTAAATCTATTTATAAAAGTAATATATCTTCACCAATTTAATATTTTTACTTCGTGCGATCGTCAACGCAAAAAATAGTTGTTTTTCGCTCTTGTCAACTCGGCGTCAACGCTCGAAGTGTTCGAATGTGGTCAAGTCGTGTGATCGTCATAGTGTAACATGTCCAAGCGTTCACACCAAAGGATTAAAAACGCGTTGATATATGTATAAATACGTCAACAATATTGAACGACTGACGTCACTCGTCTGCGTGCTAGCATTGTACTAATTTTCTTTCAAATAAAACATCAACAAATTTGTATTTATCTTCTATGCCTCTAAAAAATTTTGGACATATGTCCCATTGTTAACAAAAAAATATTTGGGCCTTGGTGTTCACTTAACACTTAAGAAACTTAAGGCCCAAATTCAATTTGGGTTTTATGTCCCACTCATAGTGGGATAAATAAAAAATAACTTTTTGGTAAGATTTCTATATAATATAATTGCCCATGAATGAAAACCAACGCCCTATATGATTTCGAAAGTGGCATTTTCCGTTAATTACATAATCATTTTATGTACAGAGCAAAGCTCTCTCCCTATTTTCTAGCTAAATCCCTCGGCAACAAGTGTCAAAGTGTATACCGAGCACAATTGCTTTAAGAGAAAACAAACAAGCAAACATATAAGGCAGTAGGCAAACGTCAATCTGATTGTCCTTGAAAAAGGATTTGTTTTTCTTTTTTTTTTTTATATAATTTTTATCTGATATCGAGTTTGCGCAAATATGGTAGCCATGCTTTTAACCCCACAACAACAAAAAAAAAGAACAATTTATTATCACCGATGTACAGATAGTATGTATTTGTAATTTTGTATCTATGTATGTAGTATGTGTTTTTTTTTTTACAAAAACACTGAACGCCTACGCTTTATCACAAGGCAGACGACATGGTGCAAAAATAGGAGAAATACCAGCATAAAAAGACGGAAAATAAGGCGAAAACTACATGATAAACACAGAGTAGAATAAATTTAAGTTCTATTTTAAAATAGAATCAGGGGGCTTATAGTTTGTTGGCAGCACTGGAAACATCACGGTCTGATTGATGGTTTGGGGCTTCAAGAACTGGGCTTTCAGAGACTGGAATTCTTTTTTTAGAAACAAACACCACCGCCACCACCACCAGTTGCATGCAACAATTTAATACTGACTGAAGGGGTTGAAAAAAACAATAGTAAACAATTTTTTGTTTTGTCTTTTGTCTTTGTTCTATACTTTTTTAATAAAGGAGATATATGTATGTACATATACATAAATGGATCAATTTACATAGTTCGGAGATTTATTTTAATATTTTGTGTTTAAAAATTGTGTTTTAGAGAGTTTTTTTAGGGCCAGTTTCACAGTGCACACTTAACAAAATAAGTGGCACTTAATTTTCCCATTTTGGCACTTAAGCCGCAGTTTTACTACCTTAGTAAGTGGAACTTAAGTGGCCAACATGGGAGACTTAAGTGTCACCGATAAGTTTATACTATGAAATTGGGAATTAGTTTTCCATATTTGGCACTTAAGTGACACTTTCTTCACTGTGAAACTGGCCCTTAATGTCCTGACTCCTGATTAGTTAAGTGCTTGCTTTGTCATAAACAAAGAGGTGTTTTACTCGATTTGCGAATAAACATATTATAGTAGGTATACGGCTAAACTAAAAGATTTTAAATCATACAAATTTGTAACAGACTTATAGGGTCTGTTTCACAATGCCTGAGTAAGGTTCTGATTAGTTACTTGACACATAAATACTGGCACAGGATCATAAATCCACAGGAGAAAAACTTACAATTATTTTTTGACGACTTGAATATAGGTTATAAATGCAAAAATATTATTTTTTGGGTTGTGGACTTATGACCCTGTGCCAGTATTTATGTGTCGACAAACTAATCAGAATTTTACTCAGACATTGTGAAACAAGCCCTTAGTTTTGAATTTTATCGTTTCCAAATGTCTAAAATCCTCAAACGAGAATTGACATTTTCTCACCCTCCCACACAAGGCTTTACTCATAAACCTTTTTTTATTGTTGAAAATAGTGAAAAAATAGCCAAACAAAATTTTGGATCGAAATTCAAATCTTTTTTGTTTCTCTCTGGCTTATTTTGGCTCGGGGATTTTACTATTTCATTTTTGGGATATTCGAAAAATAGTCACTAATTTATCCACAGAAGTTCAGATTTTAGAAATTGGTCATTCATAGGCGATTCTTAATGAAATTTTAAAGTATTTGTCTTGGTTACCCATTTGAGGATCTCATGTTTGGGATATTCAAAAAAAAAAAGAAGCCATTTGAAAGATCCACTAATTGGTTACGAAAGATCAGTTCGTTTCAGTAATTGGTCATTTTTAAAACTTTTTAAGGTCGTAGAGATTGTACCTACCTCATTTATGGGATATTCGTAAAAAACAGTATGCCATGTAAAAGGCCACTTAAATTTTAAATGAATGAGAACGCAAAAATAAATACAAATACAAATTTTCTTCAACAATTTTAGGATAGGTTTCAATTATTATTAGCTAGCCATATAGGTTTTTTTCATACATTTTTAAAGTTTTGTGTAAAACTCAAAAATAAAAATAAAAAATTCCAAATCTAATGTTTTTGATCAATGAAAAATTATTTAAAATTTTTTTAATGACCTGGAAAGAAGTCTTTAACAATTCATTAAACAAACTCTAACCAATTATATTGAAACAAATTGGATTTTTATGACCAAATACTGACCTTTCAGATAGTATCCTAGTTTCTTGAATATCCCACAAATAAGGTGTTACGTATAATGTCCTCTAATGGGTGACCTTGAATAAAATTTTAAAAGTCATAAAAAGATCACCTATGACATACCAATAACTGAAAATAAGTGATCTTTCGATAGCATACTTTTTTTTACGAATATCCCATAAATTTAGTGTTAACAATTCCTACAACTGACTTCGAAAAACTTAATTACTATGGCTGGCTAATTACTGAAACTTACTGACATTTTGTGGCCAATTTCTGGTCTTTCAGATGACATACGTTTTTTTTTTCGAATATCCCATAAATGAGTTGCTAGCGTCCTTTATGACCTCGAAAAACTTTAAAAATTCATTAGGAAAATGTTTATTGGTAAACAATTGTTGAAACTAACTCACCGTTTTTGACAAAATTACTGAACTTTCAAATATTATATTAATTTATTGATTATCCCACAAATAAATTGCTAACATCCTCTGATGGGTGGACGTTTAAATTAAAACATTGTAAATTAAAAAAAAAAACCACCTATAACTGAAATCAACTGACCTTTTATGACCAATTGGTTACCTTAAAGATGTTTTACCTACCTTTTGTTTGATTATCTTCGGATAAATACGTAAAGCTGCTAAGTCCACTTTGGAAAATTTTACAGGAGAGCGAAAAAACAACAAAAAAAATTACATAAGGCAGAAGGCTCCATATAAAAACAGATTTTCTCTTTAGGATTCTGCAACAACTACGATACATTTGACAATAGTGATTAAGAGAATTTGTACAGAATGTGTTTCTTAATAAAATGGCATCAAAATCTCAATTTCGGCCAAAAGTGGAGTTAGCAGCTTTACGTATTTAGCCGACAATATCCCACAAATGGGGTCCTAAGACCCAGAAGCCGTAGTACCTATATTGGTAAAAAAGTTAAACGGCACTCACGGCAGCAGTTTCTAATGTATGAGTATGTCTTTATCTAAAAGGTGATAGGGGAAGTACGGAAAGTTCGACCTCAGTATCTCTTGTCATGAAAAAGTGCTTCTCACCTTAGTCGTTTGGATTCGGTAGAAAATTGTAGGTCCCCTTCATTCCTGCCATTAATACGCATACAGGAATGGTTGAGAATTGTAAGTCACCTAGTTCTGTTTCTACACGAGCTGTTGCGCCACCCAATTTATTTATAATGCTTCATTCGAAAAAAGTTCCGTGCATTAGGTATGATGATTTTTCTCCTCGCCACAACCGTCCTATTGATTACCGAATCGATTATTCGAAGTCAGCGAAACACAAGGTATGCTGAAAATATCGTTTCTATGTGCGTGTTGTGACTGTACGGGAAAACCTAAGGACAATCGATTTTTCTACATTTACAAGAACTTGGCCTTTCTGCGACTTCAAATTAAGAATTGCAGTCAACACCCTACTGATCCAGGAACTTAAGCTAAACAACCAAAGACAACGCTTGTGTGCTCGCTAATTATAGGTTCTGAAGCTGTTGGATAGTTGACAAAAATTTCGCCAACGGAATCATCTTTAGTGACTTAGTATTGGATGAATCATAAATGGATGTATGAACAAGGAAATTGTTACATTTGAGACGATACCAATCCATACGAAATATATTTACACCAAATGCATCCCGAGGAAGTCAATATGTTTGTTGCGGATTTTAGTCTGATGGAATTATCGGTCCGTAGTTCTTCCGAAATTAAACTGGGATTCCCATAACAAAAGCGGCGAGTGCTACAGATAGATGAAAAGCAACTTTTTGTGGCCTTAATTTCATAAAATACCTAGATAGTCCTACCGACGAAATGTAGTTGCAACTGAATGGCACGCTACGTACCGTACACGCATCCCAAGACACGATGAACCTTACAATTTTTGAACATTTTAAATTCTGTCAGAAAATTAAATTGATAAATTTAAGGAAAAATAAATACATAATAATTCTATAATAAATAAATCTTTCAAAAACGGATTTTATATTAAATTAACATTCAAACTCAATTTGTTAAGCACAAATTAAACTTCCAAGAGCTCATGCTACCAATTATGTAAGTACCCACATATTCACGTTCTTAACCATAAACTTCAGAATATGTACATTATAATATAGGTATTAGAGGTACAGGTTAACAAATGCAGCTATATGTTCAGTGTTCACTCCAATGTCGATGCTAAACGTTCAAGTGCAAGTACATGTCCTTGAATAGAAGGGGCATTTTAGTCTCCTGATGATGTAAATATAAACTTTCCCGATAATAATACAGACGACAAAAACAATTGAGCTTAAAAGCTTTTTTTCTAACTTTTGCATCAATATAGTTTTGTAAGCAAATTGTGGATAATATATTCTATATATTCAACAGCCGGCCGGTTTTAAGGCTGGCTCCATCAACCAGCGGCCATCACTCGGCACTCTCACCTTGCACTTGACGCACAAAAAAGCGTTTTCCGGTTCCACTCCCTTTTTATAGAGAGAGTGAAAACTGATGATATTGTGAAAGCCCTTGAGGAACATGCGTTCTTTTTATTTTATTTGGCAAATGACAAAATCTTTCTTTCTATTTATAGTATAAAAAAAAAAATTAAAACAAACAGCGTCATGATTTTAAAAGCTTTTTCTTTGCCTTCTACAAACATATGCATGTATGTATGTACGAACATGTATATATATGTAAGTATATTATTAGGGCAACACTTATGAATGATTAGAGAAACTTTTACGCAATTCTCAAAATACGTCACAAGGATATGCTTACAGCTTTGACGTCACCGGCATTCTGTATATATATTTAAATGTAAATGTTATACCGGCTCACATATAAAAGAGCTTCTTCATTTCCTCCTTATGAATGGACCAAAGAAAAAACACCTTCCTGTTGAGTTTTGTATAGTTGTTTGTTATGCTTTTTTATAACGAGACGGGGGAGAAGGACTAAGGTATATAAAGGGATAATATTGTAGCGAGTGTGAAAATTCATGACCTTCTAAATTTATGAACTTTTATAAAATTAAAGAAATGCGTGAAACAGTGTATAATATTTGGAGTATATACGTATATATTTAAGCATTGGTTCAAATTTCAGGTTTAAACAACATTTTGTTTTAAAAATTTAAAATTGCGTATAGCTTCTAAAAATTAGGGACCTAGATAAAAATTATTCCAGAAGTTTTAATGGAATAGTTCCTTAAACTTCTACCACAATTGTTTTTTTAAGTGATTTTTCTATTTCTATATCACCAACAAAATTAAGTAAGGCGCCAGTTATAGCGATCAAACAAAACCATCCGAAAAAAAAATTTATTGAAGTTTTTATTACTTTTCAATTCGATTTGATAGCCAAATGACATAGGTATCAATTGACGAGTAATTCAGCGTAGAATTTTTTTTCTCGGAAAATATTTTCTTTTTATCTTTTAAATGGATTTACTTGTTTTTCGGATGAAATTTCATTTTTCGTATCAGTTGATTGCTTTGTGACAGAAAAGGGAACAAATCATTCCACTGATTTGTGTTCCAATTATTTTCTGTTCCACTGAAAACCATCCAAAAATTTTTGTCTGACAATCAGAAAAAATCTTGGCGCCTGTTTGTTTGTTTTTGGTTTGCTTAACTTTTTCTGACACATTTTTTTTGATTGCTATAAACAACCATCAGAAAAAAAATCAATGTTTCAAGTTTTTCGGATGGGTTTTTCTGAATCGCTATAACTATGGCGCCGATGAAACCGATCATTGAAATTTTTTTTTCTTTCGATTTTGAGACATTTAAATAAAGAAAATTGATGGCATTTTGGTACCAAAATGAAACTTATTACTTATAAAATTTTTTGCATAAAAAAAATTTCATTTACTTTACTATTTTCTAACTAAATCAAATCTATTATTTCAACGAACGAAATCGTTTTCAAATGATCAGCGGATTTTCGTTTCAGAAAAGTGGAACACAATCGTTCTAATGGAATGTGTTCGACTTTCTTTCTGTTCTTATCTGTCATTATTTCATTTAATGATCAACTCTAACCTCAAAATGAATGTTTTTAGTTTTTCTTAAGACAGATCTTTTCAATGACAGCCAAGACTCAATGATTGCTATGACCGACTTGACAAAAAAAATACCACCGTTCCACTGATTTGTGTTTCAATGAAAGCTATAACTGGACCCATGTTCTGTAACTCGGCGATAACTTTTCGCAGCGAGAAACGGCGAAAAATGGAACAAAAAAGGAACAAAACTCATAGGAATCCTATGGGTTTTGTTCCATTTTTCGCCTTTTCTCGCTGCGAAAAGTTATCGCCGAGTTACAGAACATGGGGCCTGGCCTCTAAGAATGGATGTTTTATTTCTCCACTATATACAATTTCTTTATTTTCTGAAGTAGGAGTGTGTGAAGATAGGCCTTCTTTTTTGGAATTTTGTTCCAGGTTGTTCCCGATTTGTTCCAAGTTTTGTTTTTTTATTGAAAAATATTCAAAAACAGTGGTTTTAGACACAAAAAACCGTTTTTGACCTAGGTAGCCCCCTTTTTTTGAAAATTAGATTTTTGAAAGCTAATCCATCAGGATCTTCTTCTATAGTTGTTCTGAACATTGTTCCAAGTTTTTGGACCCCTTTGTTCAAAATTTCAAAAGTTATGGGCAAAATTCGAAAAATCTGGCCTCCTTTTTTGAGAAACTCTTATTTTTTTCGTCGTAATAAAAGATTTTACAGCCGAAAAACTATAATTTACGATACTAAACAAATTATTTAATTTGTTTTAAATATTATTTTTTTGGGGAAACGTATAGAGATGACGTAATACAAAATAACACAATTTTTCTACTGATCTGAATTCGAAAAGGGGGGCGCGAAAAAAAGATTTTGGTTTAATATCGTAATTCGTAAATAGGGTTTTTCGGGTGTAAAATCTTTTATTACGAATATGTTTTGATGAAATCTCTTTTTAATTTTTAATGTAGGTATTGGGGAAGAGGTTTTAAAAATTTGGTGTATTAAAAACTTATTTTAAAGAAAAGATATTCAGATAATTGTTAACGAAATCGAAAATTTAATTAACAATGTTTAGATCACTTTTTGAAAACAAAAAAATTCAAAAATAAGAATTACGAATTTTGCCCGCTTTTGAAATTTAGAACATAGAGATCCAAAAACTTGTAACAATGTTCAAAACAATCTGGAGCAAATTTCAAAAATTTGATTTTCCAAAAAAAAGAAGGGTTAGGTCAAAATCTGTTTTTTGGGTCTCAAAATCCCCATTTTTGAATATTTTTCAAAAAAAAACTTGAAACAACGCGGAACAAATCGGGAAGAACATGGAAAAAATTCAAAAATAACAAATTCCAAAAAAAGATGGGCTAACTTCACACACTTAATGTATATATAGCTATTTATAGGGTCAAATGGTGGAAAAACAAAAAAATGAAACACTTTTTTAAGAATTCATTTTGTGTTTGAAAGGGAATATTGAGAGAATGAACCTTGAGAATCACTTAAAGGCCTGATAGAATTCAAAATTAATCTATTTATAGTATAGGGTGAATTGGTGTTAAAATGACAGAATATGTTTTATGTTTAAATTCTTCTTTTTTTATTATGACAAAATGATGAAGAAAATTACCTCGATTATACCATATTATCAAACTCATTTCCATCATGTTCACGATTACCGAATCCATGGCCCACACGTATTACATACAATTATTTGACGTAAAGTCGGATGTTTCGAAATAAAAGAACAAATTGTAAGGAGAAACTGTCATCAAGCTGTCAGTTTCTTTCACTTTTTACTTGGAATTGCTGTGCAAAAATTAATATCTTGATAATTCTACTTAAACTCTCAATGTGATGGGAGTGGATTTAAGATGAGCGGGTGGCAAAGGCGCAGTGGATCAGTGGATGAAGTGCTTTTCTATACTGCCTTAGGGGCAGTGTTTCAGTGCCTCAGTTAACTCTGAATTATACCAGTTGAATTAATCGTGCAAATAAATTAAACCCAAGTTAAGTCAGAACCATTTTTTCAGTGTAGGATTAACTCTAACTTTCAGTTGTCTTAAATAAATTAAAATCACAGTGCGACGTTATTTAAATGCGTTATTTAATCTATCGAAATACAGAGGGCGACTCTATTCGGCAGTTTGGAAAGAGGCGATTTCCATAGTGGTCACCCTCTCTATTTTGATAGTGTATTTACAAATTTTTTTCAGAAATACCTTAATCCAGAGGAAACTCACCAAATTCGATAAGTTAACTCGGAATTGAATGTCTTTTTTGTCAGGGTTTAAGTAGCTCGGATTTAACTCCGAAACTAGGATGATTTTGCTCTAGAAAACTGGGCCTATGGGTATGGATTCGAAACTCACTCTATACATCATTCTTTCATTTTTCCATACAATCAATACAAATAAAAAAGATACAGAAGATACTTTTTTTTTGTTTTCACATAGCAACTTTGAAAATCAAAGATATAAGTTTTTTGACTGTGTTCGGTGACGATATTGCAATCACACAAAAAAGCCCAGCAGCTGCAGTTTATGTAAAACAAATCTACACTCTTATCCTAGGAATATATTTTAAAAATAATTGAAGTCTGAGTAAACAGACATAGTTTTTAACATATTATTAATTACTTATTCGAGATTGTAATACAATCCTTGTAATACTTCCTTCAAGCGAAAATTTCCATTCGTCGTCGTCTTGCATTTGATTTGCATCTAAAAAAAATGACTTTCAAATAAATTAACCTACTATAAGACACACACAGCCAATATGGTGTTATACATTTCAAAAGTAATACCTATAAACTGAGACCATATCTTTAGGCCAGAGATCAGGATCTTATTTATGGAGGCAATAAATGCTTTTTCGATTTTTTATATTTAATAGGAACAAAAAAGTGATTTATTTTAATTGCAAACGTCTACATTACTATTTTTTTTATTATCTTTTGAAAGTAGATTTTAGTTGGATAGAGTTAGAACAGTTGCTTCATATATAATATACTGACCTACGAATAAAATGCATACTTCTGAATTGATCTTAAGGCCCATTCACATGAAAGCGACCAACGACCGACGAATAAAAGACCAAAAGATACTAAAATTTGCGTTTTAATTTCTAAAATAAGAGCAATTTGAGAAAATAAATTGGTCATAAAATTGGACATACTTATAACGCAAATTTAATTTGGGACCCAAGCCCCAAATATTTTTTGTTAACAATGGGACATAAGTCATAAATTTTTTAGAGGGATAGAAGATAATAATAATTTGTTGATGTTTTATTTGAAAGAAAATTAGTACAGGCAGGCGTCTTTATGTCAACAGTTTTTTTAAAAAGCAGTCTGCCCTTGTCCTTAATTGAAACCCACAAGAAAAAACTATTAAAACCCACACACAGTTTTTCTTTCCATTTAAAAAAGGAAAACAAGCCCGCGGAAGTTATTTCCCTTTATTTTTGTAAATAAGACCTTTGGGCTTTATTTCCGCGGGTCTAATTGCACTGCACCGAAATTCAGATCAAAAGGGAATTGCATTTATCCGTTTTATACTGAAAACGTTTCTTCAAGAGCAGACGTTGATACTGGCATGTGTAGTAAAAATGCTTAGCAACATATTAATGTTTGGGAAATTTTCTACTGGGTGATTGTGCATCTAGCACTTCAATTCAACTTTTAGGCTTGGTATCGCCTCTACGGATCAAATATCGATTCCGAGCTGAAGCCTGAAATGAAACTCTATGAAACCAGCAAATGACCAGCAGCAAGAAATTAATAAATTTATCAGCTACATTGTCAATTTTGAATGAAGCACGCTTAAAGAGCACTAATAGTAATAATAACCACTATGGAAACCAATTTTGTGACTTTTAATTTCAGAATTCGAACAATGTTTTTGTCTTTTCTTTTATATATTTCTGTGTTCAATTGATTCCTCAGCAAAATTTCTCACCTTTGCTGTCAAAACAAATTCGTTAATCTTTGCACTAATTTCTATATCGTTGAAATCGTCGATCTCAATGATTATTGCGAATCCAAGTAAATCAACGTAGTAGTGGAATTCCATTCCCTTTATGATTAGGTAACTTATGGTTGAAGTCTCATGGGGTGGGGGAGATTGATTCTCTAATCCTCCCCTTATATATGCGCCAATGATACAAAGTTTTGCAGAAATGATTTTTCTCATATTCTTATAGCATCGACTGCTATTCTACTTCGATGGATCCTTGAGATATTCCAGTCGAGCTTTGTATCATATATACTCTTTCTAACTGCCTGAATATGACGGATCTGGAACTCCAGCTGGAATAGCTGTCAAAATATTAAATACAATGCACAAATTCAGGTTTGTTCCCAACATTTCTCGCACTAAAAGTTGGTCAAATGTCAAATTTAAGGAGTGGGAATGAAATGCTCTCAAAGAGATAGAAAACTGAAAAATGGACTGGTTTTCGCACTAAATTGGACTACTTTTTAAACGTCAAAAAATATATTCGGCTATGGTTGCCGTAGATCAGTGATAAATCTTAATCAAAATTTTCAAGAATCACATCCCAAGAAAATAAAATGTTAACAGAGAATAAACGTGCAAGCTTACATTAAGTATATTAATATACAAATAAACAAATCTTTAATTTTACATTAAATTGTGAAGCTTAAGCGTGGTTTTCTTCAAGCAGTGCTATATAATATAAGTAATACTCAATTGTCAATTTTAAATTTTCTTTTGAAGAAATAGTTTTGCTTATTGACGTCAATTTTTTGTAATTAGTTGATTAGTTAAAAGATTAATAAAATAATAAAAAGTATGATTATCTTTCAAAACTAAAATCAAAATAAAATTAACACTTGGGCAACCCTTGTTCGACATTGATACTGGTACTCAACTGACACATTACGTCATCTGACATACGGCAACCAGGAATTTGACATCCAGCCCAGAAATAGCCAGAAGAAATTCCTCGGACTAAAACTGCCAAGAAAGGGAAATGTTTTACTCCCTAGAGCGCGCTCTCTTTTGTAAGAATTAGCACAACTTTTGAAGTCTGAAACGACTTCGGACTAAATATGACTGAATCTGGCTGTCTGAAACTCGGTATGGAACAGACTTACTATGAACACAATGTAACGCAGCTGCAATCGGAGCTGCAGACAGAGCTGCTAGAAGATTTCACCAATTTTTTACTTTTCACGTACAGCACTTTTGACGTTTAAAATTGCATGAAGAAAAAAATAGTCGAACAAAATATTGTAGCTTAGTGCTTATTTGTTTCGGAAATAAAAACAAAACAAAGTGAAAATATACAAAAGACTGTACAGCTGCATTGTATAGGCACGATATAAATAAGCTAGTAAGACGCTTTTTCACAGCTGTTGCAGTTGAAGCATTTTATTGTGTTCAAAATGGCCAAAATTCCGAATTTCGCCTCTAACAAATTAGAAAATTCAAGGCAAATGTTCTTATACTTCATATACCTTTTGGCTCGAACGCACAGGCGGAGCGCAACGAATGCGTGGGAAGGAACATTTTAATAACAATTTTCATCTTATGCGTAATATATTGCCTTTTCCGTTCTCTAGAATGTGCTAACAGGCAGAAATTAGTTTCGCCACTTAATCGTTAACAGCAGATTTACAAATTTTTAACTAGGTACATACATATACCTATCCAAATATTTGTCTTGAGGTTTAAAAGTCTTCCAACCTTATACCTATATATGGTAAAAATCTCTGCCATAGATTGAGTGGTTAAAAATGGTGACATTAGCATTCCATTATCAAATATCTACGGGTTTTAAATGATAATCAAACTGATTTGATTGCGGGAGATCTTTAAGATTTCCTGATGGGTAGTAGAGATAACAATTGCATCAGGCATCAGGGTGATTTCAGTGAACAGTAGCTATACGATATCTTTGACAAAAAAAAAAAATAAACAGAATATAAACGAGGCTCAAGAGAAAACGGGATGAGATTCTGATCTATTAATAGATCTTTGAAAGCTCTTTAAGAGTCGATATTAACAAAATAGGTTTTTAGATATGCATCTTGCTTGCATCTTTTCATCACATATTGAGCGGGTTATCTGCTTTTATTTTTTTGTAGGTTTTAGAGTTTTTGTTTTTTTTTTTAGAGTTTTTTAAGATTGTTATCAGAGTTAAAAAGAGATAAAACCTTCACAGGGGTTCGTTTGACTAATAGCAATAGGCATTCTGATATTTTCTCTGCCAGTATAAATTGTAAGGTATGTATATGAGGACCTTTTATACAAATATATGCTATAATGAAGATATTAAAGCTCAAGAGATTTGTATCTTAATGATTCTTATATATATGCGGAGGTATACTATTAGTAGAGTGTGCGTTTACAAATGTTGTTACATATAGAACACAGTTACCACCTGAATCTGAATATTGATGATGATGATGAGATTGATTGAGTTCGACGACAGGCCGCCCACTGAGTAACAATGAAGTTTATGCATTTTTTTGTCTGTCATTTGGAAACTAAGCGCTATGGTATCTTATTATATGAACCTTCCTTATATTAAAATCGGTTTGGAATAATAATGATGTCGTTTCGATTTCATAGTAAAAACCTGAAATAATGTAGGTATATAGCACAGTATATATATTATAGGTAATATCATTAGCGTTTTCATTTTTGTTCAGTTAGTTGTGCATCTGTCAAAAATGGAGGTATTCCATGTGCTCCTTTATTTTTCTAATTTCAATATTTTGTTGTTGATTCTAATGATGCGTGTTGAGTTCCTGTGGACATTCGAACAGCCATTTTCAATTTTGCTGACATTTCCAACTTTGACAACCTGCGTGATATATTACCTTAGATTTGTGTACTGCGGGTATATAATAGGATATATGCGCATAATGAGTTTTAAACATTGTAATCCATGCATACGAATACATATTAAGGGTATTAACGCAATGATGTAAAACACTGGATAAGTTTACCATTTGGTTACGTTTACCATTTGGTTAATGAACTGTCAAATTTTGTATGAGAAATGATTTACACAATTTGGTTAAAATTCTCCAAGGATTTTGCTGGATAAAATTATCCAAATTTTTTTGGTAAACTTAACCAAACGTCGTTGTGACTTTTAGAATAAGGCGTGTTCAGAAATATGATATTAGATATCTCAGAGAACTAAAAAAAACTCCGTTCCGAGATATTCTGCTCCGATTTCAAGTTAGGTAGTTTGGGAGAGGTTCTACATTTAAAAATCATTTCGAAGTCTGAACACGCTTATTTGTATACATATTTTGGAGCTTCATATTTGACGTTTAGCGAACAGCAGATTCAATTACACCGCATTTAACCAACTGAATTAAAAGGGCGTTCACGCAAACTTTGTGTAAACTTATCATTTTACACAATTGGTAAACTTACGACGTTGCGTGAATGCCCTTATTATGTAAGTAAATGTCAAATAGAAGGTAAGCCATTTCCTTATAAATTAGCCATAAAACTAGGAGCACGGATAATAGGTTTGTTAATTCTGTTGCCACAAGGCAAACAGCTAAAGTTGACTTTTAACATTTTTCAGGAGAGACGTTTAAAGTTTTTTATGGGCGTTTTTCTTTTTTAGTTCAGAGTAGAGCTCTGAACAGAGTCTGAACACTTCGAACATACTCTGAGCGATCTCTGAACTGAGCGTGCTCTGCTCTGAGAGTTCAGATTTATTTAAAGAAACACGCTTCACCAGCTGTCACTTTTTTATTTGTTCACAGTTGTCATTTTCTTTGTGTTCGGCTATTCAACTCCGTCTGCTCTATCAATTTATTCTGAGCTCATAGAGCGCGTTCTGAACATCCTCTGAATGTGCTCAGAGCGAAAAAAGAAACACAAAATTGGAGCTCTGAATGGTCTGAGCTAAAAAAGAAACACGATCTTTTATTTGACAGTTCAGGCTCTGCTCTGAACTAAAAAAGAAAAACGCCCTATAAAAAGATCAAAACTATAAAATACTCTAGAACATGATTAGAAAATCTGAAACTTATAGTGGTGAGTTAAAGGAAAATTGTGCATTTTTAATGATATAAAGATAAAAAAATTACAAAATAGATGCGGACACGTTGAATCTAATGACATACAAATAAGTAAACAAATTCAAAAGTTCAAATTAAATTCTAAATTATTAAAACCAAATAGCAACAATTAAATCTATTACAATCTATCTCGAAAATCATACTTGAATTATACGTTGAACTAACACGTTGCTCTATACTCTGCTTCATCTTGATTTCTAACAAATCTCAATTTCGTCTTAACTCGATTTTAGCGGTTTTGGTTAGTGGGCACAGAATTGCGCCATCGTACTTTTATTTCCTGAATGCACTCTGATTTTGACAGTTAAATTCAATTTTCTGACATTTCCAAATGTGCATACGGGGACAGGAAACATCCAATAAAGCCATTAATGTATAGATCTTAAATACCCGTCACCAATTTATTTAATTTATTTTATTTAGCTAAAGGTTGCCAGAAATGTTTTGATGAAAGCATGCTGTCAAAATTGAAAGTTCCATTTTATTAAGATGAATAAAATGCACCACTGTGTCGCACGAACTTGCTCTTATGTGCGATCACACTTTGGTTTTAAAGGCGCTGATTCGAAATATCGCATTTTCAAAAAAATATTTTTAATTTTTTTTAATTCAAAATTTGTTTTATTTTGAAAATTTGTATCAAAATCGTAAGAGTCGTTTTTAAAACTAATGAGATTTTAATTACCGGTTTTTAAACACTTGTATGGGAGGTGCCGTTATTTTTGGTTACAAAAATAATTTTTATTGAAAGTTTGCTAGATAATATTAAAAAATGCTGCGACCTAAGTTTAATTAAAATCTATCAATTCGTTTTCGAATTATTTAGATCTCAAAAAAAATTTTAACTTTTAAAAAATAAAAAAAAAAAGAAATAAAAATTTTGGTATACAATACTTTTTAAATTTTTTTGAAACATTCTCCACAAAAAATTGATCAAAATCAGGTTTGAAAAATCGTTTTCGAGAAAATCGAAAATCCAAAAAATGGTTCAATGGCAGGTACCATTTATAGGTATTTTAGTTGTTTAAAATATTAATAAAATAAAATAGTTACGTAAGTATACATCACATTTCTAAGGTACATTTCACATTATGCTTGTATAAATCAAACTAAAAATAAAAAATTTAATTTGTCCAGAATTCAGAAAATCAAAATCATAAATATTCGTTCGTTGAAGGGTGAGGTATGAGGTATAGATGAAAATAAAAATGTGTAATTGGTTAAGGGTAGACGCAAAAAATGGTTATTGAATTGGTGGATTGATAACAGCAAAGACGCTGAAGCAGATTCAATTACTAAAATTGTAATTTCTGCCATATTTTGCAACTACTTATTTATTTATTATTTAATATTTAAACTCAGGGTTTATAGTGCTCAGAATCAAATGTTTCAATTCACAGATATTCCATCAGAGTTCAGCAATACACATGACTGATAAATTTCGAGTGTAGACACGACATGAATATTCACTACGTATGAGCCTGTTTAAGCCTAGTACGCTGCTGATGCGAAACGAAAATTTCCTGTGATCTCCAAACAGACAACGAAACGCCTTCGAAAACACAACGGAAAATATTCTTGGAGAGTTTCACTAATTCCAAAAACAAAATCAAACATAAACGCAAAAAATCAGAGAAACTCATGATGTAAAAAAATGATAAACAAAAAAAAAACCCAAATGTCATTTTTCCGCACACAATAAATAGTTTGTATAATTAATTCAGTGCGAAAAAGGAGCGGAGACTTCTCCAAATAATCTGCTACAATTATGAATTTCGCTCTTCGAACAGCGTACTGCAAAACGAAAAGCAGAACGAAATTTTCCGTTTATGATTTCGTTGTGTCATTTTGGTATGGGATTTTTCGTTTCGCATCAGCAGCGTACTAGGCTTTAGATTGCGAAGATTGAGTCCGAACTCCGAACTGGTGAGTGCCATCGTGTTTACATTCGAAACTTTGAGGTGCCTCAAAAAACATTGAAACAACAACAATTTCAACATTTCACACATTGAAACAACAACAAAGTGGACTCATGAGTCCGGTTTTTATGTATTCTTCGTGCCTCACGGGAGTTCTCATCCCACACTTCTCTTGCCTACGAACTGCCGTGATACCGGCCTCAATCTTCCCAATCTAAACAGCGCCTATAGTGAGCAGTCATAATCTAAACACGGTCTTTGACACCATAACAAATTCTGTTCGTTTTGAATTGACTTTTATCAAATACTGGTTCTGTTCCTTCTCTTAATTTGAGTAGTCCCCGTTTGAAAGTAAAAAATGGCAATAGATTAAGAATATTAAACAATTACTTTGAGTATGAATAAAAGACAATCCATACAATTAAGAAAAAAACTATTCCGAACGCTCCCAGATATAGGCGAAAGAGCTAGTACATGTCCGGGCACTTTAAAAAAAAATATCCCTTAAAAAACTAGGTACCGACATCAGCGGTCTATTTCACCAAACACTTTTCACTTTAATTATTAATTACAAATAATTTCCCATACAAAGTAAAAATGCAAAGTGTTTCGCAAAATTTGCAAAATGAAAACACTTCAATTATTCATTATATTTTAAATAGAACTTTGCATTTGAATTCGTATTTTGCAAAGTTGCAATGTAAAACTTATAGATAATTGTATCAATTTAGATCAATTAAGCTACGATTAGGCGGTCAACGCTAATGAGTTGACTCCTTAACGTCACAAAAAATCTCATAGATATACTGTCAACGTTGATTGACACTTTGAAGAGAGAGAGAGGTATATTGCTTAACGAAAAAGTAATTTTTTGTACCTGCAAAAAATAACGTTATTTTTTTTTTAAGATTTTCTTGGCTTTAAATCAAAATTTTGGAATAAACATAATAAACATTAATTAATTCTGATGTATTCATATATGTACATGTATAGATATTTCTTATAAATAAAACATTGAAAGATAAAAAGTTGTTACCAAATTGACCAATGTGGCAAAACATTTTCTTACAATTTCAAGAACATCTATCTAAATCTAACATAAACTCCACACCCATCAATCTTCGCCGAATGAACAAATCGGATGTGCCCAACCCCATATGAAACTATAATAAGGCTAACAAGAAAAAAAAAAAAACAAATACGAAGACAAAATTACAATAACAAACCTTTTATCTTTGTATAAAGCATATGACACAAAAGAAAATACAGCCAGGAAAAAAGACGGTAAACTCCAAGTCTCCACGACGGGCAGCACGCGCCTGTCCAAAGCCACCAGCTGAGCAATCTTTATGATGACGAAGCAGCTATACAGCCTACAGCAGCAATTCTATCAGGTAAATAAAAAGAACACAAGACACTCCAGCAGAACAGAACCATATAGGCTGCCAAAATGGAGACTGGCTGAGGGGGAGGACAAGAACGAAACAGGGCATATCCCCCGAAGGAAGGTCTCAACTCAAGTCTTAAGATTACGCGGATAGCAATCTCAAAAAGTGGTCCCATGTGCCAAAACATTAAGATTTCATTTTCGGCTGCATATGGAGATGAAGAGACGACGACGCACGACAACGACGACTATACGATGATGATCGACTTCCATTCAATTGCTCTAACAGGTTGGTATAGGTTTACATATATATGTATGAGAAAAGATGGATAATGACATTTGGATTCGAAGTCCTCCTGTGCTTTGTACATGTGTGGAGTGAGTCCACATTACTGCAGCATTGCATCTCTTTGCGAGGGTGCGGAGCCAAAGGAGAAAATTGTTACATGATATAAAGATAAATTTTGAAATAAACGACCGGAAATAGAAAGAAGGTTTGGTCCGATGTGCGATCTACAGGATTAAAAGATGATGGTGATCGTAAAGATGAAGTTTCCTTTTCTTAAAAAAAAAAAAAAAAAAAAACATCCTATAAAAAATACACTCAGAGTCGTCTGAACGGCTGACTGACAAATCTGACTCAGATTTAAAACCCCAGACCGGAGGTTTTTTCTGTGTGTTTTTCTTATATGTATTCTAGACAAGTTCGTTTTATTAGTGATCAACGATATAGTTTCATATCTCAGACCCCATACGAATAGAATATGTAAGTGGATAAAGATTTCATTGCTAGCATATAACGTTAGAACATAAATACATACTTTAATTTATATGTATTTTATATATATGTACATAACAAAATTTTATATCTGGTTAATGGGTTCATTAACGACAGTGAAATTGTGCTATGATCTTGACTGATCTTTATGGTAAGAGATTGTCACATTTGGTTTTAATATTAAAAAAGTTTTAGGCGTACATATATATGTATACGATTAAGCAATACTTTTTTTATAGTTTTTTAATTTTTTTTAAGTTTACTACCATGATTATTATCATGAAACTGAAGTAATTTATGCTTACACTTTTGTGTCTATCTTCAAAAAGTTCAAAAATTTATAAAACGAAATCAGCAAAAAAAGAAGTGTTGGTTTCGTAATAGCCTTTTTGATTGATGTCATGAAGGTAGGTTTTTTTTAATTTTAATTTTAATTTTTTGTTTTTTTTTTTTTATTTAAAAAATTATTCTTAAAAGCAAAATATTTTGTAAACTATTCAGAAGCACTTTACTGTAAACTTGTAACAAAACTGGTTCAGCCATTAAAAAGTCATACATGACTAACTGAAAATAAGGCAATTTTCTCAAAAAAACGTCAAAATCCTATTTCCTTAATGCGAATTTTTTTGGCAAAAACTTGAAACGTAGTTTTTCTAAAATAAGTTTGGTTATTACACTTTCGAAGTTTAATGAAAATCTTTATAGAAAATTTGAAAAAAAACAGCAGGTATACAGCGTTTTATATGATCTTAAACCTCTAGGAAATCACTTAAAAATACTTTGTAGCAAATTTGAATTGTTCAACCCGTTTAGGCTCTAGTTCAAATTACAGTGGACGCACAGAAGCCCAGAAGCGAAGACCCACGGACGGTATATGACTTAATTCACTTTTTCGGACTTCACCATCATCGTTGTGTTAATTTTGATTGCAACCTCGTAAACCTTACAATACTTGCCCTATAGAGCAAGTAAAAATATACGGATCATTGGGACAACATTGTGATATAGCCATCACTTTTTTCTTTATTTCTTTTTTAATTTTTAATGCATATAACGGGTGGTTTCAAGTTGGTAGCGCTGGCATTTGACACCTGTCAAACTCAGCTGTCATTTGAAGTGTCCTAATATTATTATTTGAATGTTTTCCATTTACGATAATGGATCGCTTAACAATCGAACAACGCGTTAAAATTATTAAAACTTACTACAAAAGGGGTGAATGGGTGCGTTCAATCGATTACGTTTTACATCTGAATTTTTAGATTTCTGAATTTTTGGAGCTTCTAATTGGTCAGCTGTCATAAAAAGTTAGATGACTTTTAGTGACTTTTAGTTACGTTTAGTTACGTTTCATCTGAATTTTCAGACAAGAAATTCTCATCTGAAAATTCAGATGAAAGTTGTTATTGATATTTAGAAAGTTTTTCTAGAAATTTGTAGGGCATACATATCAATAAAAAAAAATTTTAATGAAAATAATAAAACCTATTGCTGATTTAGTTGCATATAATTTCACCTCACAAGTACTCACAAGTACTCACGGTCAATGTTTAATATACGAATATAATTAAAGTTCTATTTTATTTCGCTTAAATGTAAATCCTATAGGTAAATGCAGGAATTTGACACAGTGACTTTCAACTGAAAATTCAGCTTTTTTTGGCCGGCGATTGAAGATCATGACTTGGACGATAAGTGGTTCCAATAAGATGGGGCAGCAAGCCACACAAACCGACCAATTATGGCTTTATTGCGTGAGAAGTTTTCTGTCGCGTATAATTTCACTTTTTTTGCGACGTCAATTGGCCACCAAGATCATGTGTCATGTAATTTGACGCCGTTAGTGGGGCAACGTAAAAGATTGTGTTTACGCGAATAATCCCCGATCTCTAGACGCATTAAAAACCAACATTACTCAAGTAACAAGTTATGGCCGAGATACCGCCCGAAATGTGCGAAAAAGTGGTTAAAAATTAACCTCAAAAGAATTGCGTGCTGCGAATTCTTCCGAGGCGGCCATTTCAATGATATTGTTTTTCACACTTAATGACAAAGTAGAAGTTTTATATAATGAAATACAATTTTCATCAAAATTGTATTTGAACTATTCAATAACATTTCGGTGCGCTTTGTAAAATTGAATAACATCGTTGTATTCGAGCCGATACTTTGCTCTATAAGGTGTCGTATATTTAATGATTTATTTTCAACAATTTTTTTTTCGTCTTTTGACCCCCTTGAAGGAAACTTGCATTATTCTCCTCAAAGAAAATAATGTTTACGAAATATCACCCCAATTAAAAAAAAAAATGTAAACACAACCAAACAAAGAACAATCCGTCCACAATCCTCTTTGACACACACAATAGCCATTTAGCCTTCATCGTACTCATACCCATCAGTCTTTGAGTAATGTTATATATCAGCGGCGTCAAACAGTGGGACATAGAATCTCTAAAACTGGAGTTAAATAAACTATAATAAACTTATAACTAAGTATGTATGCATGTACTATGTACATATGTTTGTAGTACCTAAAAATTTGCATGACATTTTTGATGGAAATTTTTCGTTTTGAAAAGTAAAAAAACACTGAGTTTACACATTCTATGACGACGAAAAATAAACTTGATTATTTTTCGTCCTCATAAATGTCATAGACGCCGTTTAGATTGGGAAGATTGAGGCCGGTATCACGGCAATTCGTAGGCAAGAGAAGTGTGGGGTGAGGACTCCCGTGAGGCATAAACGTACATAAAAACCGGACTCATGAGTCCACTTTGTTGTTGTTTCAATGTGTGAAATGTTGAAATTGTTGTTGTTTCAATGTATTTTGAGGCGCCTCAAAGTTTCAAATGTAAACACGATGGCACTCACCAGTCCGGACTCAATCTTCCCAATCTAAACAGGGTTGCGACAAAGCCGCAGCCGGAGTGGGAGCTGGAACATTTGTCAAAATATTAAACATACACAAAATCAATGTTACGAGCAGAATGGAACACATCTGCAGACGGAGTCGCAGTCGGAGCCACATTGGTTCGCGAACTTTTAACTTTTCACGTGCAGCAATTTTGACGTTTCATAAAGAAAAAAAGAGCCGGAAAAAAATATGTTTTCAGTGCTTATATGTGCCGCGAAAAAAATTATTAATTAAAAGAATAAACTCGTGGCTGGTTTTTTTTTTCTTTAAAATTTACAACACTTGGTCTGTTTGGTAACGTGAAATTTCTTGCGAATTTGCACAAATTTTCACAAAATTTCACAATTTTCTGTAAAAACCCATAGAAAAAAACAAATTTTGGGAAATTTGTTGAGAAAAAAGTAAGCAAACGGGCATAATATGTACAGTTCATTGTGGGCAGATAGAAAAAACGACGTTCGGGATTTGTTTAAAGCTGTTGCAACCGCGGCTCCGATTCCATGTGCAGAAGGGCATTGTCTGACTGAATAGTCAGTAAGCCTTAGAAATTATATACTTATTTTAAAATTGCGAAGTTTATATAAGGTGTGTTTTTGATTTTCAATCTAATGTCGAATTCCTTTCAACAAAAGAATCGAATTTTTTTCTAAAAGAATCGATATTTTTTCTGAACAATTCGATTTTTTTCGGTCAAAACAAATCTTGCTAATTTTGCAATATTAAAGAAAGATTTTACACCGATTTGCACACACATTTGCAAGATTTGAAATTTCTATAATGTCAAATTGAATGTCGCGGTGTTTAAAGAAAACAAATAATCCTTTCAACGACAGAAAAAATTCGATTCTTTTTAGAAAAAAAATTCGATTCTTTTGTTGAAAGGAATTCGACATAACTAAACTGTTAAATAACGGGTGATTTTTTAGCTGGTTTGGTTTTGGCAACACTGGTTTTGACAGCTGACGTGTGTTTAGTACCTTGTGTCACTGTCAAACAGCTTCAGTTTGGTTTGCAATTTAACCATGGATCGTCTTACAAATGAACAACGCTTGCAAATTATTGAATTTTACTATCAAAATTCGTGCTCGGTTCGAAATGTTCGAAAATGAAAAATTGTGTTCAGCAATGAGGCTCATTTTTGGTTGAATGGGTACGTAAGTAAGCACAATTGCCGCATTTGGAGTGAAGATCAGCCAGAAGCATTGCAACAGCTACCAATGCATCCCGAAAAAGCCACTGTTTGGTGCGGTTTATGGGCCGGCGGCATTATTGGGCCATATTTCTTCAAAGATGATGCGAATCGCAGCGTTACTGTCAATGGTGAACGCTACCGAGCGATGATAACAAACTTTTTTTTGCCCGAAATGGAAGTTCTTGACTTGCATGATATGTGGTTTCAACAAGACGGTGCCACATGCCACACAGCACGCGAAACAATGGCGCAATTGCGAGGCGAGTTTGGTGAACAGTTAATTTCACGTTTCGGGCCGGTCAATTGGCCGCCTAGATCGTGCGATTTGACACCATTAGACTATTTTTTGTGGGGGTATGTCAAGGCTAATGTCTATAGGGACAAGCCCGCTTCGATTGACGCACTGGAAGCCAACATCCATGCATTCATTCGTGAGATACCGGCCGATATGTGTGAAAGAGTATGCCAAAATTGGACTCAGCGGATGGGCTACCTGAGACGCAGCCGCGGTCAACATTTGCATGAAATTATCTTTAAACATTAAATTGCAAGGTTCAAACTATCGATTCAAATAAATATTTCATTCATTTTTTCGAATTTTTTGTTTTTTTTTAAAAAAAAGTTCTAAACCTCTTAAAAAATCACCCGTTAGAAAGACAATTTGACCCACAGAATTTTCAGGGCTAAGCTATTTAACCGGAAAGAACTGTTCCTACCTCTGTTTATTTACTTGCCAAAACTGACAATTTCTGATAATTTTAGTCCCAACTTCTTCATAAAAAAAAAATAAAATGAAACTAAAATTGATAGAAATTGGCAGTTTTGGGAAGTAAACGAATAGAACTCGTGTTATCGGATCGAATTAAACCCTTATCGATAGTTTGTATGGAATTGTCAAATTGTTCCCGATGTTCGACGAATTTTCTCCGGAATTCGAAAAAAACACCTATGTATATATTTTTAAATATAAAAAAAAAAACATTTTAAATGTGGCGAATAAAATTAGTTTTCAACTCTGTAAGATTGTCCCACTGTAGATGGTCGGCGTCGTCACACAAAAATTATCCGATGGTTTCTATACCATGTAAAATGTAAGAGGATTTAAAGATCTGGAAAATAATTAATATGTATCTTTGAAAAAATCCATGTCAAACTATTAGTTAGCATTAAGACGGTTTGCGACTGAGTGGTTCAGTTGCTTTGCTTGTCTATATATACCTACTATTACTGCCCCACCTTGCTTTCCACAAAGCTATAAACTTAAACATTGCACTCCTGTTCGGTGGACGATCTGTGCGAGATTTTTTTGCTTATAACAAAATATAACTCGACAAACGCGGATGAGGATACAATGATGCGCGCGCGAACACAATCAAATTAAATGGAAACTATGTAAAGATGACATTTTGTCTGACATGAAATGGACAAAAAGTCATCATTTATTACAACGAATGGAACAAATGCGTTTATATACTCGCTGGTATGTATATTGCAATAATTTTCGACCAGAAAAGGTGCGTTCATTTCTAGCCTGATGTTAACTATCTGATGCGTTATTTTGCCTCTAAGTCCAGGTGTATATAAAAATAAGAGGAGGTCAGACAGTTTTCTGCCATTGAATAAATTGGCTAAATAGTCTTGTGTGGTGTTTGGTTCTCTTAAAAGAAACACATTTGACACTCCCTCGCGATGTAAGATACTGATGTGTATGAGCTTTGGCGATCATAAATGTCAGGGATTGAACGTTGAATATGGACAAACTCAATTTTTAGCACTAATGGTGATGTTAAAATTTGTATATTGATATTGGATTAATATTGACATGAATACCAGTTTTTTGTTTTTTTTTTTTGTATATTATTTTGTATGATCTCATCTATACGGAAACGGGAAGGGGTTTTGTATAATTTTTTTTTATCCTATATACGCAAAAAATTACACATCGAAAACATAGACGACAAATTTCGATTCGATTTTCTTTCTGTTCGACGAATGAAATTGATAATTCTGTGGTGGAATCGGCTAAGGTGATAAATGATTGTCACATCAACCGTGGTCAAATGTGATTGTCATTTAGTTTTCCGTCTGGCTAAGGTGATTCAACTCAATTCAATACAATTGAATACTTTCCAATGGCATTTGTCAAAAATATAGTTGCCATAGTGAATGTTTCAAATGTTTGTAATGAGCTATCGAAAATATAGAACGAAAATGACGTCTTTGCGATATAATTCTTATGTTTTCTTCATATTCCGGAATGTAGTAAACTTTTTTGGTCACAAGAATGTTCATTTTTGTCTGTATGAACGGTAAAAAAAAAGAACTCTGAAAAATTCATACAATTTTTGTAGGCTGCTGGTAACTCTAGTCTTACTCAGGCGGAAACGTCAAATATGTTGGAAAATGACAATCATATTTTTGATGTGATAGCTCTTTAGCTATCAAATGTGATATCATCTTACACAGACTGAATTGCTGGATTGTGATTTGTGACTCTCACTTATCGCAAATCACCTTACACGATTCCACCCCTGGCATAGTAGTCTATTTGATAACGTGAAATTTCTGGCGAATTTGCACAAACTTCACAAAATTTCACAATTTGCTGTCAAAATTCATAGAAAAAAAAAAACTCAGTGATCGTGTGAATTAGAGTTGCCATAAGTCTAAGGGCCAGTTTCACAGTAAAGTAAGTGTCACTTAAGTTGCAGATATGGAAAACTAATGCGTAATTTCACAGTGTAAACTTATTGGAATAAGTGACACTTAAGTCTCCCATATTGGCCACTTAAGTTCCACTTACTCACCCCTTAAAACTACGTCCAAAGTCCATGAATGGGAAAATTAAGTGCCACTTATTTAGTTAAGTATGCACTGTGAAACTGGCCCTAAAGACACTATCAGCCAAATTAATAAAAAACCCTTATTCCACCTTTATTCCGCGAGTAAACTATAACAGTGAATAAGAGTTAAGCTATGGGTTTTCATGAATAAAATCAAAATGTTCGTGGAATATTAAATTGACGTTTACCAGAAATCTACTACAATAAATAAGATGCCTGTTTGGTAACTTGAAATTTTCTCCAAGTTTCGCAAACTTGGGTATTTTTCGTATGGGTTCTGACAGAAAATTGTGATAATTTGTAAAAAAAAGCTCAAGTTAGCAAACACACCTAAGAATTCTCTTGTTAATATATTTCTGTCAAAATTATTTTCATTTTTCAATTGTTTGTGTTGTGTCTGTTGTTTGTTTTGTTTTTATTTATTTAAATGGGATGTATCTGATGGAAGAAATATGTCCTATTTAGTTCGTCGTCAACAACCGCAGAGTTTCCTCATATTGTCCTTGGAAAATCTACATATATGTATTTCTTCCTAAAATCCTCCTGACTTGGCACTTCCATTAGATCATATAGGTACATGTATTTTTTTTATAGTATTCTTTTTATGGTGGTTCATGGCTGATTGTTCAATAATTAGAATTAATGGATTAAAAACTCGATAAATCTAGCAGATATTATTAATTTTATTCAAAGTTAAATTAGCAATCTTCACTTAGGTATTTTTTTTATTTCAGAATAAATTTGACACATCTGGTTCTTATTCCTCCGCTAAACCCCCTTCTCCGGTGGTTAAACTTAATACACGTCACTTTTTAGAAATTTTCTTTCTTTAATTCATAACATTTTGCACTTAGTCCACGGAATAAGACCTTACCATTCGCTTTTCCACGTTTATTAATTTGGCTGTATGTGTTTTTTGTCATTCTCCGACTGAATTGGTTTTAAAAAAACCAGATTGGGGATCAGTGGGGATCACAGAAAAAAATTGACGTTTCCATATACAAACTATCGATAACAAACAGGTTATTCGCACCGATAATACAGTTTTCTTTAGGATAAGAAAAACAACGGTACTGTTTGCAATATTTGGGGAAATAAATTGAAATTGGCTTATTGCCATTAACTTGAATAGCAAACGGAGATGCTTTGGAAAGACATTACATGCTGGGTAGGTGAAAGGCATTCATTATGATTTCCATTCCACCGCTGCGCCCCGAGGCAATAATTTTTGAAGTTTCACCTTTTTCAAAATGGTTTCTCCGCTATTTTGAATGACTTTTACTTTGTCTTCGGAAATCAAAGTTGAAAATATAAGAAATTTAGTGAATTATAAAATTTTGTATTATTAAAACTAAAAGACCAAAAAAACACACACTAACATATGACAACTGAAATAACTTGGCAATAAAATATGCGCAGCTTTAGGTAATAGATTGACATTCCTTGCGTTCGGTGAACTATCAGATAGGCTATCCACCTATCCCAAAAATTTTCAGATACGTTGGGTTGTTGCTGCATCAGCTGTTTTATCACAAGGGATTACAACAACACAAACCTGTCCAGATAGCTTTGGATTGATCCCCGAACGCGACCATTGCCATTGAAATTGACATTGCTTCAATTATTATACGCATTCAGAAAAATGAAATCTCAGAGAACTGCTCCATCAAAAAGTGAGCAAGCGAATCCAAATTTGTTTTTCCTCAAATTTTGCTGTGTTTCTGTTCTTGAAACTGAGATTGCTGAGATCTCCGGAATTTCTTTTTTTCCTGAACATAACATTATGTATATTGACAATGAAGAAACAGCGAAAATTCTCTTTCATAAAGCATTAAATAAAACCACCCGTTTCTGACATTGAATATTTAATTATTACAATCACTTGCCATACAACACAACGTTGTATATAAAGATGCGTTGTGTTTGTCTATTGTTGCACATGCGTATGCGCATTCTTCCTTTGGGCAAAGCATGCCGTTGTGATTATCTCTTTAATAAAAAACTATGTGACAGACAAAACAAACTCCACATGACCCAAATCAATTCATATCTATGTAGGTATCAAAACTTTCGAACACACAAAAAATTATTACAAATTTATTAAACAAAAAGAAGAAAACATTAATTCTGCTGAGATATTTACTAATTGCATTCCAACAAACGGTTCCCTATATATTATGTATAGATCCAAAAAGATGATTTTGATAATATTAATTAAAAAGCGATCTCCAAATTAATTTTTAATATTCCCCCCTGCCTATATGACGACGAGTGACCGACGCACGCATGCACGGCGAAAGGTACTGGTCATTTAATTAATACGTTCTTCTTGTGGTGGGCTCGATCGGGAAGTGTCGATAAGGAGGTGCTTTACGAAAAGATTTCCGCTATTAGAGTGACAAGATAAAATAGAAGGTAGCTTAAAAACAGTGAATCGCAGGGCCGGCCGCAACTAGGTATATGATTGTAAGGGGATGTAAATATGAATTCGGAGGAAAAATTCTTTTCCGTGGTATGCCACGATTTTTCCTGAAACTAAGTACAGAAGATTGTCAGATCTTACAATATTGTCAGATCTGTCAGTGAAAAAAATGTCTTACAATCGTCTGACCACACAATTTTGTCTGACCATATTGTCAGAAACGTCATTGTCAGACGACAATCTGACAAAAAATTGTTAGGTATCTTACAATCGTCTGAACACACAATTTTTATCCTTGTCAGTCGATTAGGACATTGTTAGACTCATTGGTCATTGTCAGATGTTTTCATTGCAAACATCTTACAATTGCTGACAATTTCTTCATTGTTCGAAATGTCAATGAGTTGGTTAAAGAGAGATACAAAAAGAGCTGACAATCAAATTGTCAGACTTTGGGATGAAATCTATCAACCGTGTGAACGGACAATTTTTCATTGTAAGAAATATGTCAACTGTCAGATAATTGTTAGCTATTGTCAGACCATTGAAAGTTCTTACAATATTATGCCTGTTTGGTAACTTTTTTTTCAACAAATTTCTCTCTTTAACAAACTCTTTGACATTTCGAACAATGAAGAAATTGTCAGCAATTGTTAGATGTTTTCAATTAAAACATCTGACAATGACCAATGAGTCTGACAATGTCCTAATCGACTGACAATGATACAAATTGTGTGTTCAGACGATTGTAAGATACCTGACAATTTTTTGTTAGATTGTCGTCTGACAATGACGTGTCTGACAATATTGTCAGACAAAATTGTGTGTTCAGACGATTGTAAGACATTTGAAACAGTTTTTTCGCTGACATATCTGACAATATTGTAAGATCTGACAATCGTCTGTACTTAGCTTTAGCTTCAGTTAAAATAATAAACACTAAATTGGCATGTTCAAGAAAATGATATCTCAGAGATCTTTGCAATATCTGTTACATGAACAGGATTGCTCAGCTTTGCTTTCAAAACTGAGGGAAAAAAATCTGGCATTCGCTTGCTCACTTTTTGAATGAGAAAAATTTCTGAGATCTCATTTTTCTGAACGCGCCAAACGCGTAATTGCGCTACCGCTTTGACAATGCCCATGTCTTTGGTAAAGAGCTACGAATGATTTGACATATGTGAGAGTAAATGAGACAGCGATTTTTTTAATTTTCGTATTCCAAAATTCTGTTAATCAATTGAAAACTTTGCATATGAATATAATACAAATTGTATTCCATTTTTCTGTAGATTAATCTACTTTGCTATTTTCCAAAAATTCTATAAATTCAGAATTCTGATAAAAATTAATAAAATCCAAAATTCTTTATTAAAATTCGAAAATATTTGAAAAAGGTGTTGATTTGTAGGTAATGAACATTTTGTTTAGCAACAAAACAACGGACACTTGATCTATTCGGCATGGTTTTTTATTTTAATAATTCGAAAACTACTAGGAGCCTATGGACCTTGCACGCTTTTCTCAAAGGCATTCAGCGGCCCTGATGACTCACCCCTGTTGTGAGGACACGGAAATTTTGACTCGCGCAGCGTTCAAGTGTTAATTAAATTTATCATCATCTATACCTACAGGCAGCTGAGTTGAGCCTATGTGCCCCCATGATCATTTCTCCTCCCCCTTCTAAAGAAAAAAACACCAAGATTTTCATAACTGCTACGACGACGTCGCTTCAGTCAACCCATAATTTAAGATTTGATAAGGATCAAGATCAATGCTGAGGTTTTCATGGACTGCTTATAACAATAACGTGGCGCCAAATTTTATTTGAATATAAAAATATTTTTATTTTTCCTTTTATTAATTCTTTATTATTAATTTTGTTATCTGAATTGAAAAAACTAAAATTATTTCTTGTGTTTATAAACTTAAAACCGCACGCGTGCGAGATAAGAATCATTTGGAATAATTTCGATGAGCTATGGATATCTGAATAACGGTAAATCTTGGCATCAGGTTGAATTCCATTATAATGTCTTTAAGAAAGAAGTGGTTCCCCTATATATACTTATCTATACGAGTAGACTCCCTCACTAGCATAATTTGCATTTAAAATGTTTTCGTAAAAAAAAAAACAAAAATACACACAAATTTTGAATATTTTTTTTTCTCTTAGAAAAAGATTCTTGAGCTGAAATTGAGTATCAAGCTGAAGTCAAAAGTTATCTTTCTGTCTGTTAACAAGTAATGTTGTCTTGTGTTGCTGCTTGAGTTTTGTCTTAAAGGTGCATATGCAGTAAAGTAATAACAAAAGTTGTGGTTTTGGTAATTTTTGAAAATGAGAAAAATTTGAGTAGGTATAACAATATACTGATGGTGAATGGAGAAGTGTCGTGTCTTCGCTGGTGGCTTTGGAATTATAATGGTGATGCATAAATTGGGTGGTCACACATGTATGTAATTTGAGAATATTATGAAGGTATTGACGTTTTGATTTGAACAATATTTTGATTTGAGTAAAAAAAAAAATAAACAAAAAAAAAAAACTTTTAAATAAATACATGCATTAAAAATGAATATAATTGAGTTTTTAAAGAGTAACTTAATATGGGAATAGTGTCAAAATTTAAATATAGATACAATTTTCAAAAATGTTATTCAATCTCTCGAGTTTTTATTATATTCATTTTGTTGACTTTTTGGCATTTTTATTGAGCGCATATTTGATGTTTTATAGCCTTATCAATGAAAAATGTTTAAAACACTGAATTAATTTATTTCTATTTCATATAGCGATTTCTATTTCTTATGCCATGATAAAATTTTTAAAATACTCTTAGATGTTAATTAAATACATAGCCTTTTCTATCACACTTGCGGAATAAAGTAAACATTCTTCTCTCAATTTATCTCACCGAATGCGAACGTATAGGTGAAAGTTGAAACAGTTTCAACTGCGTAATATCTGAAATGTCTTGGTCCACTTATAATAAATCAATTATAATTGATCAGATATCAGCCCAACACTGCCACAGTACACAAATCGAAGGTAATATTTTGCGCAGGTTGTCAAAGTTGAAAATGTCAGAAATTAAAAATGGCTTTTATCGAGTGTCATCATTAGGAAAAAACAACAAAATATTTAAATTAGACAAGTAAAGGGGTACTGGATTGGATCCACCATTTTGGATTCTAGAGCAGATATCACCGCAGTTCAAGAAATGTGATATGATGGGATTGAATGGCTAAACAAAATTTTAATCGGATTGGGGAAACAATTTTGAACTCATAATAATTTTGAACGCCATAATTGTATTATATAATATTATTTATTAAATATTATGAGCAGGGTTAACTCTGAAAATCTTAAAAAGGAGTAAAAAACGCCCATAGTGAAAAAATAGGCGACCTCTAAAAACTTCAAATAAAACACCAATAATTGACTATTATATAAACTCTACATATAATTCAAAGAAGTTTATTTTTCGAGTGTATGAAGTAAGCCCCCTGTTTTTGGAATTTGTTATTTTTGAAAGTTGTTCAAGGTTGTTCCCGATTTGTTCCGCATTGTTCAAAGTTTTTTTTTTTGAAATAAAATTCAGAAATGGGAGTTTTAGAGCCAAAAAACCGTTTTGACCGTGCATTTTAATTAAATTTTCATGCTAAAAATTAATTTTAAGAAACGAAAGTCTGGAACTATTTAGAAGAACCCTAGAACAAACTGGAACTATTTTTTGAATTTTGGATTTCTAAAAAGGGGGACAAAAGCAAGGATAATAAGAAATTTTCATTTTTCATTGTTTCTTAGGCTTAAAATCATCAGTTTTCAATATTTTTGGATGATTTTTTGGCTTTGAGCAATTTTGCACTTGGGACACGTTTAAGATTTTGGATTTTCGGAAAAGGGGGGCAGCGGAGTTTTGGAAAAGTTAAAAAATTCGGAGATGTTTTTTTAAAATTCGTTTTGAAGCTGATAGTATTAATGTAAGGTCAGAACTTTTTTTCAATACATGCATTTATCATCAAGTTTCTAAAGTAAATGCATCAAAAAATAAAATAAAATACCGTTTTTTTTGGATTTTTGACGAAAAGTTTGGAAAACTTTATCTTTAAAAATACACGTCCCACAATTTAAATTTTTTGAAACAATGTTAAGGACACATTTTGAAACCCGAAAAAAATTCAAAATTAGAATTTCGAAAAAAGGGGGTCTAGAATTTTTTCGGAATTTGGCCCATAACTCTTGAAATTTTAAACATAGGGGTTCAAAAACTTTGAACAATGTTCAGAACAACAAGAAAAATCTAGATTTAGGTTAAATCTACTTAAATCTCGGTTAAGCTGATTATGAGCTGAATAATACCCTAGCTATAATATTAAAACTTTCATGCTAAGAAGAGAAAATATTTTTGGGAGTATAGTCGGAAAGAAGATCCAGCATGAAACTAGTTTGCGGCAGGGCACATTATTGTATTGGCTATAAGGACGGGGCATGGTAAATCTCCTGTTCAATCAACCGTCAAACCGTCCGATAGTTCCGAAAGGCCAACATTGACTTGGACCACTACGCCTCAAGTACTTTTGCGGATATCCCGACTACAACAGAAATGAGGAAGCAGGCTGTGCAAAAGTTCGACATCCAACGGCTGCAATCTCAAGATATCAACCTTAAAATTTCATATTCCAATCGAGTCTCTAATAACATCTTGAGAAATCATTATTATACCAGCATTAAATATTAAGAACCAGAATTGCAATCTTTGACATACTGAATTTACCACGACATGACAGCCAAACGAAACCTCTGATTTGACAATGGGTGTCATTAAGTAAATACATGTAGTTCAACAAGAACTGCAAGGAAGGACTAAAGCTCGCGAGCTATATATGAGCAGAAGATCAGAAAGGAACATCGGCTTATCATATGAAAAAAAATAAAAGAAATTTTACGAAAATATAAAAAGAACCTCTTAAGATAATCATCCTTATTCCGCAAGGCGTTTTACAAAAACGACACGGCTCCAGTACCATTAATTGGCGTTTAAGTAAAACTAAAACTTAACCTCTCTCTTCTTTCTTTGCTTTTCTAACCATTAAAATGATGGTGGTTTTACTAACAATCCAATTGGCGCTTCTAGGTGCGCGTCGTTTTTCTAAAACGCCTTACGAAATAAGGGTGAGTAAGTCCCGAACTGAAACCGGCAAGAATGATTAAGGGAACATCGTAGTATAGAATTGTCAATGTAAATGATATTGAAAAATTATATCTGCAAACTGTATAACGGCTATCAGGAAGGCTGACCTATTTAATCTATGACGACCAATGATGTATAAATCAACAATTCTGTCCTCCCGAGATTGAAATAATGACTGATAAATGGAACTTCAGCATTTGTTTGCACGATTCTCGAGAAGCGACACCCCTGAACTCCTTTAACTATACATGGGCATTGGTCTTTTAAACATCGCTTACAGACACGGTTGCCACTTTGGTCATTATTTTCACTTGGTTGAATTGTTATTTTTTATTCCATTTGGTAATTTTTTTACGAAATTAAAATAGAAACTCGAGTTTAATTTTAATGCAACGTAATGCGCTTTTCTTGTCGTCTGATGTAAACGATTAATTGAACGCAATTATTGCATATATTTATATTTATATTTTTATCTTAATCTAATTTAATTAAATTTGCTTATTTAATTGCTTTGTGAATTTGTCTTAATTGTTTTTGTTTATTATTAATATGTAATTAAAAATAATATTGTTGATTGAAATAAATGTGATGTTTGCATTGTTCTGTGTTTACAAATATTTCAGAATTGAATTATTGTGATAACGAAGGTGAAGAAAATTAGAAAACTATTTCTGTTGAGGTGGAGCGATTGAACATAATTCAATTAATAAGTTCAAGTGACCTCAACTCCAAAGGAATATAAAGTTCACAGTATATTCATTATTCATGCTGAGTTTTATAAGAGTTGGTAATCATCGACCATAACTGGCTGAACACAATGGATACGGAGCTGCAACTGGAAGCTGCAACTGAATAGCTGTCAAAATATTGAATACACATAAATTCAATGTTACGAACTCAACGCAACGCACCACCCCAACTTTTAACTTTTTCACGTCCAGCACTTTTGACCGTTTCAATTTATATGAAGAAAAAAAGAGCCGGAAAAATTTATTGAAGTTTTTAGTGCTCATTTGTGTCGCGAAAAAAATATTAATTAAAAGAAATTTATTGGAAATAAAAAAGTGAATAATAAACTCGTGGTTGTTTTTTTTTTTCCTTTAAAATAAATATAAAAAGCTGTAGAACTCATTGTGGGCAGATAAAAAAAACAACGTAAGACATTTTTTGAAAGCAGTTGCAGTTGCAGCTCCGATTCCAGTTGCATCAGAGCATTGTGTTCAGCCAGTAATTTGCATCTTAGAAGGGTACGACAGCATCTAACTGATGAGCCCAACTTTCTTACCTGCGGGTGAAACCCAATCTTTGGAGTTGAGGTCACTTGAACTTATTAATTAAATTAAATTATTGTGGTCATTTTTAGCTACAGTTGGTCGTTTTTATTTTCAATTTTGGACGGAAACTTTATTTTCAAGTGGAAACCGTGTTTACAGGCTGAAATATTTCCTGAAACCGTAAGTCAAAAGACTGATCCATACCAGTTTGACAGTTATTTTTAGCTGAAGTTGGTCGTTTTTAATTTCAATTTTGGACGGAAACTTTATTTTCAGGTGGAAACCGTGCTTACAGGCTGAAATATTTCCTGAAACCGTTAGTCAAAAGACTGATCCATATCAGTTTGACAGTTAGGGACCAAACTGGCTGGAAGAAGGCTGTTAGTTTAGGGTCATGGTCCCCAACGGACAGTACCGCCGTCTTAAGTATTTAATTAGAATAATCAATATGTTGATCGTCTCCTTGCAGTTTTCATATTGAAAAGCACGGTCGGTAACCATAATGTGGTTGTTAATATGGAAATAAATTAATTAGACAATTATTGTGATTGTTAAGATGAAAAAAAAATAACTTTAATTTGGTGGCACGATAACTCATGAAGTGTCTGGGCCTAGTGATTTTCACACAACTGTTCTCGTGTGCGTGTTGTTGTTATTCAGACGTAGTACAGGCAATGGGGAATTATATGAGAAAGGTTTTGAAGTGATCTAAGTTTGAATGCAGTATTGTAGGGGGGTTGATTTTGAGTTTAAATCTGAGTTTGCGGAAAATTCGGGTTTGTGGGGTCCCGTTATCTTGAAAGTAAGAGTTTATAACTTATTGGCTTTATATACATAAATGTTGTATAGGGATTTGTAGATAAAATAAAATGCAACAAAAAAGTATTTAATCTTTTTTCATAAAAATAAGCACAAACAAAGAAAAACGGAAAAAAAACAAAAAAATCTCTATTTTAATGACAACGGGACCCCCACAAACCCGAATTTCCCACGAACTCAGATTTATACTCAAAATCAACCCCCCAACAATACTGCATTCAAACTTAGACCACTTCAAAACTTTTCTCAGATGGTATGAAAATTACTCCCCATTGCCTGTACTCACGTCCGAATTTCGAAAACGAACGTATATAGTCAGTCCCTCAATGTTCCCTGCTTCCATGTACGACAAGGCCAACATTAATCATTATAGGAAGGCTAATTGTTCCAAATATTCTGATCAATTAAAAAACAAGTACAAAATTCATCAATGCAAAGAAGTTTCATGTTACTTAAAAACTTTTCTCTTCAAATTTGTTATGTAGATAAATAAATTTCTTGACATGCTTTCAAATATTTCCTGAAACCACTTTTGACGTCGTGTATTGTTGGTCAAAAAAAATAACTTGCAATTAAGTAATCGATTCCAAAAAAAAAAAAAAAAAAAAAACTATTTATACTTTTTCAAAGTGATTTCCTCATATTTATTTGTCACAACTTAAAAATTAATGTTTAAAACTTCCATGAAAAAATAGACCACAACGCTTAGGAATGTAACTTTAGGTGTGTCACGTGTCCAATACCAAAAAAGTAAAAAAAAAAAAACAGATTTATAAAATGAAATAAAAAAAACAATCAAAATTTGTACAATCTTCTATAGTTATTGAATTTTATAGCTCATAACCAACACCAGGAACATCGCATAAAAAAACGAAAAAAAAAAAAAACCTAACCACAAACTCTCCTGACAAATCGCCATTATTTATATCATTTAACGACTTCTGCTTCTTTAAAGCTGACCTTCAACATTGCCTTATTAACACCTTCGTATTCACACCATCTCTCAGCGATTGACTTTCATGTCCAGTCCATATACATATAATCCATGTCTTCGAGTTAAACTTAAAATCAAAATTCATAACCGAACTCTTGAACATATTAACTAAATCACTTTAACGATATCCGGATGCTGTCCTGCGGCTTAAACCAGAGTCATTTTTTTTTTTTATCCCTTCGGCTCTTTGGGCACTGAAAACTGAAAACAAAACAGCGACTAAAGAGAAAAATGAATATTTAACTGAAAAAAGAAAACAATATCCATAAAATCAGCATCGCGCAGCTCCTCTTGACGGCTGGAGCTGTATATATGGCTCCAATATGCCGGCCCCATCGACCACAGGGGGTGCCTCACTGTTATGGTCACTGTTTTGCGGGACTTATATAATTGGAATACAAACAATCACAACAAACCATGTTAGGAATTTTTTTTGGGGCCATTATTTTATCAATGAAATAACATTAGAGTTCACATTTCACAGCAGAGAGATTTTGTCATCTAAAAAGATTCCATATATCTTTCAAGATCCCAAAGGTCACGATCATGTATCTACTAAAAAGCATTTGTATAAAAAAAAAACAATATCCACCTGCAAGTAATAGCGTTATATGGTTTATTTAATTATTGAAATTTTTGGTGCTCCAATTTTTCTTTTTTTTTTCTTTTTAGTATTCCTGGGGTGTTGAAGTGAGTTAACATTTCTTGTTGGTTTTGTTTTCAATTTACATAAATGGCACGCGAGGTTATCATAACAAGCGCCATTGGCTATGCTTTCTATCCTATTGATTGCAGAATGGTATTTATTTAGTTGTCATAAATTGCTAAAATTTTATTTCATAATGTATAGTACATAAATCAGCGTCAACAAAATATTTAATCCATTGGGGTCAACTGTATTATGCTAAATTATAAAAAATCATTTGGTATACTGATCAGTTGACATTTCTATAGTATATAATTTTTTTCATCATAAATCTTTTGTTATATTAGCCTAGTTTCTTTACTTTGAAACTCTGTGCATTTCTGTGAATTTCTACACCAAATTCTGTCAAAGTTCATACACAAACAAAATAAAATGACGTAGAAATTCACACAAATGCACAGAGTTTTAAGGTAAGGGAACACACCTATTTATGCTTGAAAAATAAAATGTCATTATTTATGCCAAATTCTAATAAATTTATCTTAAGCTAAGTACAGACGATTGTGAGATCTTACAATATTGTCAGAACTGTCAATGGTCTGACAATAGCTAACAATTAGCTGACAAGTGACATATTTCTTACATTGAAAAATTCTCCGTTCACACGGTTTGTAGATTTCTTCCCAATTTGATTGTCAGCTATTTTCTTATCTCTCTTTAACCAACTCATTGACACTTCGAACAATGAAGAAATTGTCAGCAATTGCAAGATGTTTTCAATTAAAACATCTGACAATGTCCTAATCGACTGACAATGATAAAAATTGTGTGTTCAGACGATTGTAAGATACCTGACAATTTTTTGTCAGATTGTCGCCTGACAATGACGTTCAGACGATTGTAAGACATTTGGAACAGTTTTTTCACTGACAGATCTGACTATATTGTAAGATCTGACAATCGTCTATACTTAGCTTTATCATCGTGTAAATGTTCTAAAATCTACCAAGATTTTTTTTATTATAAGAAACTGACAAGTTCACATTTTTGATGTTCTTGCATTTGTGTTCTTTTTACATATATTTAATTGAATTAACTGAAAATTAAAAGATACCTACGCTCTCCAGATGAAATGGAAACCTGATCTTCTGAGTTTTTGTTTTGGTTTTCTTTCTTGTCACTTGTCAAATGAAAACCGTCGTCTCGTCGCGTTTTTTATTCAATTTCTCGAACTCCTGGCGTGACGTGACGTCGAGAAATGCATTATTGTATATGACAGTACACATATTATAGTTATTATCATAAGCGTTTTCATTTTTTTTTATTTCTTCGAATCTGTCAAAATCGAGGTAATAATATGGTGGGAAAATGGTGGATCGAGGGCCCCTTTACTTGGATAATTTCAATATTTTGTTGTTGTGATGCTTGTTGACCTCCTGTGGGCACTCGAACAGCGATTTTTTTTATTTTTTGATACTTTCAATTTTGACAACCGCCCGAATAGATTTGTATACTGTTCTTTTAATATAGGTCTGTTCGCTTACTTGCCCAAAACTGTCAGATTCTACCAGTTTTATTTTCTCATATCAACTTTGATAGTTTTTCGGGCTATAAATGGTAGAAATGGATAGGTTTGGCAATTAAACCAACAAGGTTTATGTGTACAGCGGGTTGGAACCTATGCAAACAGATACCACATGACATCCCATTTCACCAAATATGTATGTTATTGAAACAAATGATTGTTTATTTAAGTGAGATAAGTAGGAATACAGAGACGTCAAAAAAAGTCGGAGGAGCAAGTCCAATGTGAACACCGCTTAGAAGAAGAAATAGAGGAACGGGCATATTGAGAAAAAAGTGAGAATTTTTACATAAAAGTGTGAGTTACACAAACACAAATGCATTCACACAGGGAAGGCATGCATTAATCCTGGGAATTTTTTAGCTGTTTTTTTGAGAAATGTGTTTTGATATTTTGAATCGTCAAAATAGTAAAAAAAAAAAAGCTGAGTAAATTAAATAAACAAGTGAAATAAAAGTAAATAAAGTGAATATATGCTATACTTCATTGAAACAAAAAAAATAATATAAAACTTCATGCGGTTCTGTGTTAAATCCTGTGAAAACAGCGGTGAAATGTTTGTACTTTTTACAGGTACGCTGTGTCTCATATTCCGCACTACGGGTGCTTAATGCATTTGAGCGCCTTGCCATCACCAGCAAAAACTAATTCGACCCTGAACGAGAATTTCAATTTTGACAGTTAGGCACCTAACATATCACGTTTCAAAATATATTTGTATTTTCAACAAATTTGCCTTTTTTATAGCAAAATATTAAAGAATCAACTGACAACTGATAGCTTGATTAAATACACACATTGTTATGAGAAGCCAACAGGGATGGCCGAATTAACTTTTTTTCAGCTCAGAGTAGAGCTCTTAACAGAGTCTGAACACTCCGAACATACTCTGAGCGATCTCTGAACTGAGCGTGCTCTGCTCTGAGAGTTCAGATTCGTTTAAAGAAACATGCTTCACCAGATGTCACTTTTTTATCTGTTCACAGTTTTCATTTTGTTTGTGTTCAGCTATTCAACTCCGTCTGCTCTATAAATGTATTCTGAGCTCATAGAGCGCGCTCAGAACATGCTTAGAGCGAACAAAGAAACACAAAATTGAAGTCTAAATGCTTTGAGCTAAAAAAGAAACACGATCTTTTGTTTGACAGTTCAGGCTCTGCTCTGAACTAAAAAAGAAAAACCCCCTTACTAGAAATTGTTACATTAAAAAACTGAAGTATCTCAAAATTCAATGTTCAAAGTGACAAGTGACAGATCATTTTGCTATTTTAGACATGTTTAGCAGTTTAAGAAATAGGTTGAGCATGATACTCATTAAAAAGTGATTCAAATTAAGAAAAAAGTTAGTAAATTGCTTTAAATTTTTTTAAATGGTTAAGTATCATGGTAATATACATCTTATGATGTTTTACAAATCTCAAAACAGTACATAATATGTTTGTATGTATGTACAATAACATACAATGCTTCACGAATAAAAATACATATAAAGATCACTACAAACTAAAACGGCTTTGAATGGCGCCATGCCAAGCACCAATTCCCACTTTAATGGTCCAACAATGAAAAAGTTTTGACCAACGACGAATATACCAAACACCTAATCCTCGTCCATAATGAAACACAGTCAAGTTAACGATGTGCAAAACAGTATGCAAATTTGTGTTTTTCTTATACGTTTCTTAATGTCTATTATTTCTTTATAGTTTTTTTTTTTGTTTTTGTTTTAATGTCTTAGAACCTTCGAGGTGCTACCAAGATGGTCAGGTAAGCTTATCTTTCGTTTGTGGTTTGTCGGTGCATCATATGAGGGGATCTAAAAATTATTAGCGGAATGTCTATAAATAATAATTTAAATGACAGATTAAAATCATCTTAAATAACTTTTCTAGAACGGACACCGCATGGACACTTGGGATGCTGCCGCGCCATCGGGCTCTAATGCAGAAAAGAAATTGACTTCCCTCCCGTAAAAATGCTAGCTCAATTAGCAGTCGCATGAAGAGTTGCTTTTATCCCCAAAGGGCTATAAGGTTTTTTTTTGTGTTTTCCGGTGCTACGCGTGAAATAAGAAGTTATGTCATATGTATGTATATAGTGAGATACGCTGCAAGTTGCAGATTAGGGAAATGAGGAGAAATGGCTCAATAGCGGTTAAAATTGAAAATCCAATTTAACTGCTTTTATTTGGTTATAGGTAATATGGACCGTGAAAAATCATGCGGAAACGGTGTATGATATTGGTAAAGTGATTTCATCACACGATGGAGACTTTTTTTTCTATCAGTATAAGTAATGGAAAGACTGAAGAAAGTATATCTTAAAAAGTTTATTGATTTAAGTATTTTATTAAAGAAAAAAAATAATTAAGGTTTTAGGGTTCTTTGATCAACCGATAAAGGTAGAAAGGTACCTTTGTATATATACCATTTCCGAATGTAGAAATATTTACAGAAAAAAAAAATGTTTCCTTTAAAACGGGAGCTAAAAATTAGTTGTAATCTGTTGTTTATAGACTTAACACCTGCTTTGTAGGAATTTATCAATCAGTTTAAGCCATGTAAATATTAATTTATTATTAATTTTAATATAGAACGTGTGAACAGTTATATTGGAATGTTTTGTTTGTGGTCTTGATAATTTTATTAGTACGTTTCTTTTTTATGACTCTGTAAAACAATATTTGAATTGCAAATTTTGGATAGTCAAGTCGTAAAGCGGCTTCAACTAAGCTCAAAGAAGAACACAAAATGTATATACTTATGTATATTGTAAAAACCTAAAGTTTATTATAAAATGACAAATAATCGTTTTGAGCTTTATCATCAAGGCTATATCTTTTATTTAAATTCTTGATAGCTCATTACGAGCAAATCGTACACGGTAAAAATTCTGGGGTATTTTTTAATACAGCTCTTGTATTATAGCCGTATGCAATACAGCAAATATTACATTTTAATACTAGGGAAATATTAAAAAAAAATTCTAATCAATTCTTATTACATTCTAATATTTTTGTATTAAAATATCATTTGTAATACAAAAAAGAGTCGATTTTAACCCAAAAGAATAAAACATATCCCTTGTAGAGAGGGAAAATTTCTCTCCAGTTGCCATTTCAAATATGAGAATTTTTCTAATAATTTTTGATTACATTCTAATACCTCCTCGCCCTTTTTTTGCTTCGATGCTCTTTTTTGTCAGCCATATTGAATATGAACATTTTGAACAGACTGCGTCACTTTTTCATACACCCAAGATTAAAATTTATTAATATTGTATTAAAAAGCAAGAATAATAAAAATAAAAAAATTTAAATATGCATTATTTTGAAGGCGCTTTGCAGTTTTTCGAGGCACAATATGTTAATTAGTAGACAAAATTTCAATCGCAATAAGATTTCTATTCTCATTTCTGAAAAACGATGGAGAAAATAATGTTATTTTTCTAATAAAAATAATAAGAATAATTATTCCTAAATGGAAATAAATTGACATACAAAGATAAATAGGTACTCTTGCAAAAATACACATTCATTATTATAGCTATTACGAATTATGAGTATGTATTCATAATATTTTCTGTGTTGCATTAATTCTCAAAAGAAATATCCTTTTGAGAGAAAATTTTCTTGTGAGAAATTTCTTTGTGAGAAATTTCCTCAATTTATTTCCTCTCTTTTTCTAATAAAGTTCTATTAAAAAATGTAATAATTTTTGTATTGAAAGTAAAAATGTAATATTTGCGATGTATTTAACTTTAATACATTTTTGGTGTTGTCATATATACAACCCTGAAAATATTAAAATTAATGCCAGAATTTTTAACCGTGTAGGTATTTGAGTTTTAATTTTGCCGAAATTTAGGGTCAATGTACTTATTACTTTTTCTCATTTTAGAGAGTTTGCATGTACATACATTATGTATATATGCATATATTATACATATGTATTCTTTTTTAACAGCATTATTTGTAGAATGAAAGGGTTTTATTTCTCGTATCGGATCTTTAGGGTGAATTGTAACATATATGCTTATGTTTTGTAGTGTGTTATTGGCCGCGTTCAGGTTTGTATCCAAAGCGATCTGGATATTCCCCTTTCACACAAGGAAACTCAGTTTCCAGCAACTTTCAGAAGGGCACCAAGTAAGAGGAATGAACGTTCTGATTGGTGGCAATTGGAAATTAAAAGAAAACGTCAAAAAATCTCCAGCAACTTGTTTCCTTGTGTCCTTGTGTAAAAGGGGACATAGCTTTGTGTTGTTGTAATGCCTTGTAAAATCACAGAGCTGATGTCGAAGCAGCTGTTGCCAAAATATAAAGCTCAAGCTATCCTAAAAATTATGGGATACTCATGTATCCTATGACAAATGTCAACAACAGCTGATTTGCATTCAGCAACATACTGAATATTGGAGTATCTTAGATAAGGCTATCCTGTGCAACCTGAACGCGGCCATTGATAAGTGATTGTACTGACAACCATCGTGTCCGATTGATATAAGAATCGGATTTATTGTGAATAATTCAGATATAAAATCGTTACAAAGCCAAAAATGTCAAATCATCCACAAAGAATGTTGAATACAAAAATAACGATATACTAAACAAAATTTCTATATACGAAAATAAAAAAAATTGTTCCACCAACGCGCCGACCACACGTAACATTTAGTAAGCTAGGTAAACACAGACCCCGTAACGTAAGTTATTCCTTAGATATATAGGACTTCAAAAATCGCGAAAACCGTAACTGACTCACTCACCCACTGACAGATCATCAAAATTATGGAGTACTTTCCGACACCGCAGAATCTTATAATTTCGCAAAGCGATAGGTCTTGTGGTGTATACAAAGGAAAAAATCGAATATCTGAGGATTTCGATTTAGGGGGCGTGGTATCAGCCTACATTCTCAGAAATGGAATAAATTAAATGGAGCACTTTCGATTGCTGTAGAATGATGAAGTTCGGTAAAGCGGTAGGTATAATAAAGTGCACACAAAGGGAAAAATCTAATATTTGAAGCGTTGAGAATGAGAAGGGGTCAAGTGACATTTTAGAAGTTTTGAGTTATAAGCGTTTAAAGTTTTACGTTTATAACAAAACAAACGTGTAGTTAACCCCTTTATCTGAAGCTAGCTTTGTAAGTAATAACAATAGAGACACAAGAATTAGACCAAAATTTAAGTGTCGCTTAACACCAGTTTTGGTAAAAAAAAAACAAAAAAGTCAAAAAATGTCACTTGACCCCTTCTCACTCTAGACGCTTCATTTGTGGTTTTCCATTCAGGCGGTGCGGCGCGGCGTGGTATCCTCCTACTTTCACATAATAGCGATCAATTGAATGGAGCACTTCCAATTGCTGTAGAATAATGAAATTTGGTAGAGCGGTAGTGCTTAAAATTCATAGAAAGGAAAAAATATAAAATAAGAGGTTTTCCATTCAGGGGGTGTGGTATCCACCCACTTTCTCAGAATGGTTATCAATTATATGGAGCACTTCCGATTGCTGTAGAAAGATGAAATTTGGTAGAGCAGTAGGGGTTGAAGTGCATAAAAAGAAAATAATTTTCTATTTTAGGTTTTCCATTCAACAGGCGTGGTACCGCCTATACATTCTCAGAACTGCGATCAATTAAATGGAGCACTTCTGATTGTAGAATAATAAAATTTGGTACAGCGGTAGAGCTTGAAGTGCATCCAAAAGCAAAAATAAAATATTTGAGGTTTTTCATTCAGGGGGCGTGGTATCCGCCCACTTTCACAGAATTTTTACCAATTATTTAAAGCTCTTCTGATTGTTGTAGAAAGGTATAAGTTGGTATCTTACGAGGTTTTGACCTGCCAACAAATAAGTATCTTTGCAAAAAGGAGTGAGATCAGAACAAAAACATAAATGGTAAAAAACTGCCAAGTTCTTTTATATAAAAATCTGTAGGTATGTAACAACTCAGCCGTGAAAAGTAGTGAGATATAAAAGTATGCCATGTTCTAACTTAATGAAGGTTTAATATCAAATATTTTAAGTAGAGTAATAATGAAACAACTCCAAGTTATGTAAGAGAAATTTATTATTTAGTAATTACTGACTAAAATTTTGTGGGTTTACTTGGCAAGTTATCTTTTTACTACGCACAATTCAAAACGTTTTGAACATTTATGTTTTTGTTCTGATCAGTTTATGATCAGATATTCGAGACCAAAAATATTTTTCAACGATACTTTCTGGTAATTTTTTTGCTTTATTAAATAAAATTATTCCGAAGTCGATAGCATTGTTTATTTTTGAAATATACAACAACAGTAGTTTTATTTTGCAATTTTGTTTCTTAAATAAAAAAAATTGTCAATTGAATAATTCTACAAACTTCATTAGTTATTGCCTACGTAATTGCTTGTAAATAATTAAATAATTCCTGCATCGAAATCAATGTTTTTTCTCAAGAAATTCGAGCTAAAAAACGTTTACCAAGAGTTTTTAATAGTCTTTATTGCTAATAAAAAAAAACTTGCAATTAATTTTTGATGTGTAAACATCTATACAGGCGGTAGGGTGAAAAAAAACGTAACGTATCTTGTGATCGTGGTATGATTTGAGAATCACGATTCTGTGATTGTGATTCACGTTACGTTACGTATGTTTACACATCTTAACCTTTAGTCCCGGCACTCACACTTTTTTTTTTTTTTAAATCATACCAGTAATCAAACATAGAATCAGTGTGTAGAAAAAAATTAGCCCAAAGTCAGTGCTCAGTATCCTTGTTAGTTCTTAAGATATTCAAGCCTGAAAACGATTTTCTACAAATTTTTGCATGTTTTTTCCGAATCAGATTGGATTTGCTTATGAAAATACATGTTTAGGTATTACAAAACAACACAAGATCAACTTTGTTTTAGATTTGGATTTCCAAATCCATTTTGAACAAATATACCCTTAATTTACAAATGTCGTCAGTAGTGTTAAAAAAAGACAACAGGCATATACAAATAAAAAAAACAAAAGGAAAAAAGAGTAGGGTATAATAATATAACAAGTTATCACTGAGATTCTGGGTTATTTTATTTTCTTGATCTGATCTGGATTGTATCTGGGGGAAAATAAAACAAAGCTAATATCTTTATACGTTCTTGAGATACAGAGAACAAAAGAATGTATTATACGAACGTACGTATACTCACAGACATCTCTCTAAAAACGATGGATTTGGTTTATATGGGAACTCGCTTTCTTTCAGACATTCTAGAAGATGTGTCTGTTTTTGGGCGTTATGACATTTTTTGATTTGGGTTTTATGACGTTGGGTGATGTGAATTAGGAACAAGAGAAATTAAAATCGTCATAAGAACCAAAACAAAAGTCAGATAGCCCAAGGCCTAACGGTTCGCGTACACTGAAACCGAATCATCGGCCGATTTGGGGTCGGAGCTATTGCAAATACTGCAGCCGTTCTCCTACGGTGATATTCTTGATTGTGTAGTTAATTTTTCAGTTTCCATTTTTTTTTTTGTATGTTTCACTACAAAAGTCACCGGAAAACGGATGACAAATCCAAACAATTTTTGATTCCCCGGTTGATTGGTAATACCCGGACGGTATCGAACGATGTCGGTTGTAGTGGTGTGCGCACTTTCTTTCTTTACCATAAGTTTGGATCGATCGGTCGGTCGAGTTCCGCCAACGACTTCCGAGCATACTTCGGCCAATAACGGATAAGGTGTACGCGAGCCGTAGTCATAACGCCCAAATTCAAAATTGAAAAAATATTTTGTTTGAAATGAAAATTAAAGATGTGGGCGTTCTTTGATTTCAAAATTGAATGGGGTATTATATGACGTTCGTTTTGGGTTTTTTTTTGGCAATTTAAAAAATTTTTTTTTAATTTTTTTGGACCTTATGACCATTTTTGGGCTTTATTACATTTTTCGATTTGGGCTTTATTAGAAGAGCATATTATAAGGTTGACAGAAATTTCAAGAGTGCTTATACAAAATTAAAGTTCGTAAGCAAATTATAAAAACAATTTTGTCAAAATTGATTGATTAAGGACCGTTTGCTGATACTACACATAATAATTTAAGTTGAACTTAATTTCTTAAGTATCACTTTATGACATGGAAAAAGTACCCCTTAAGAATTTCAGTTCAACTTAAATCGTTATGTGTAGTATGAGCAAACGGGCCTAAGACAGCTATAACTCAACTTAAGTTTTTTGGCAAGATTTTTACTATTTATGTTGCTAAAAAAACAATTGGCCATAGCTCTATAGAAATAAGCATTTTTGGAAATTTTGTGAAATGCGAACAATAAAAAAAAAATACCCGATTTTAACAACAACATTTAGATAACAATTTTTAGAAAATAATTTCAATTTTGTTTTATTTAATTTAAATGTCTTATTTAATTTTTTAATTCTTGACTAAAATTGTCTAATTAATGATCGTATAATTGCGCAAAGTATAAACGTGAATTTTGCGCCGTGATTTTTCAAGTAATTTTAGATTAAATTTTTCACAGATTATAAAAATTGCATTTTCCAAATTGTTTAAGATAGAGTGATGTGATTTACTCGTATATCTTAGTTTCCGTAGTTGAGTGTAAAAATAAAGCGAAACGCCAGGCCTAATTCGAATATTAGCACATTGCCCCATGATAGATTATTAAAAATAATACAAAATCACTGTTTCACATTGAGGAAATGTATTATTATGCTTGAAAAGTCTTCAAAAGTTAACCCTTTTAAGGTTAAAACACGAAGAAAAAACAAAATTTTTTACCCAATATAAAATTTTGAAGGAAAAAACAAAATAATAAAAACCATATTCATCTCTCAAGAGTAATTCGGTTGGTTTACTACAACTTTAGCTGGAATCGTTCAGTCGCTTCTTCTTCAGATGTGGTTTGTAGCCAATATTATTTTTTTTTCTATTTTTATTGTTTTATGTACCGCAAGCTACACAACTGTTTCTTCAAATATGGCACACGTTTCCATCTTTGCGTTTACATAATATATAAAAGAATCAACCATACTTTACCACAAAGCATAATATAAGCGTGGCAAATATAGGTATACAAAGGAGCACACGTAATCCTTCCTGCATGCTGACATCAAAAATATTTTATGTTCCTATGTCATCACCCGACCTAAACGTTCTTCCACTCCAATAAAATGTTCACCGCAAAAAGAAATTCCCCGTTGATCGTGGATCATTCCAAAGTATAATGTGGTCAAACATGTTAGAGTTTTTTTTTTTTTTTTTAACTGTCAGCGGTCTTGAGAGTGAGATGATTTAATGACTTAACATCCAAAAGGTTTTCAGATTTTACTTTTTTTTTCATATATGTATGTACATGCATCCGATCTTGAAAAAATTAAATTCCAGGCCTGATTCTCCACCAGTGATCATCCGGAATAAAATGACTAACCTTCCCAACGTTACCCGTATTATTATAACGCTTTCAAACTATATAATGCAGGACGTATTTTGTGAACAATGATTTAAGTGCAAATCTATGTTATGTTGTAGTATTTAAAATTCATCTTTTCATGCAACCAAGTGAGTTAATTATTAATTTTATCAATCAAAATGGAGCCATATATCATCAAACAGAATAACAATTTTAATAAACCTGCGTGGCTTATGTGTAAAAAAAAAAAACTAACAATAAAACAAACAAAACAACATTTCATAATTTCAAATACACCTGTTCACAATCATTTGCCGCTCCACATGACATTTAACAAATTGTCATATGCATATGATATTTGATCAAAAATTTGTTCGGCCATTATTTTGACCACCTACAAGCATGTTAGCACATCTTTAATTTTGGAGAAGAGCTGTTGCTGTTGGGTTTCACCTTCTATATATACTAGGTAAGGTACATTAAATTGTGTGTCTGGTCTGTAGTTGCCCAAGAGACAACATATATTGTATTCAAATTTGGGATATCAACTTTGTATATGGGCGACACTGACACGCGACACCATGCTGTTGGCCCCAAATTTGTCTGGAATTGTCTGGCAAACATCTTTGTCATTATTTTTCTCTTTCTTTCTATTTAGCTCTCGCTCACATTTATAATTTATTTTGTGACGGATGTGCGCACATGCTGTGCACCTAGGTTAAGCGTGTGCACTTTTCAGCGGATCTGTATAGTGGAATGTGCAACGATAGGACCTATTTACAGGTACGGATCTAAGTTTCTTGAAAATGGAGGGGTGGATTATTTGTGATATGAATATAAAAATACAAACAAACTAGCCTACCTGTGGGAGAATTCTCGCAATTATATAAAAATAAAAGATGCACATTTTTAGACTTATAATTCGTCAAATCAGCAGGTAATTTCTCTTCATTTGAAACCTCATTTGTCAAAATCGGTGAAGTATGAGAGTCGAAAAAGGTATCTAGACTATAGAAATAATATAGAAACCAAACGACTATGAACAGTAAGTTCGTTGGTTGAACTGCTAGCTTAAAACCCTTCCACACTATCTCTCTGACTGTTATTAAATTTCAAATTAAAAGTGTCAAAGAAGTCCATGCAACTATCAAATTTGTACCAAGAAAATAATTTTCATATTTTACTTCCAAGAACAAAATCAGCTGCACCACAATATTAAAACACTGAAATTTAAAAAGGTAAAGGTTTTAGAACCAACCCGCAGTTTTTCGGTGCGAGATCATCCTAGTTTTGGGGTTTAACCCTAGTTAATTCCTGAAAGGTTTTATAATTAATTTAAATTCCGACTTAACTCATGGAATTTGATGACTTAACGGTTGATTTCTGACAGGTGTTTGTAAAAACACTATCAAAATATAGAGGGCGACACTCTAAAAGTCTTTCCGTTTAGTGTCAGAGTGACTTTTGATTTGTTTTTAGAACCGTTCCAGAAATGTTAACACTAATGAAATTGTTCCTTCGGATAAACAATCGAAAAGGCCATAGACATCACCTCTTTCTGCATGCATACTGCGGCATATTGTCGTTCTCTCTGTTTCGGTGGTGAAAGCGCATTTCTTTTTCATAGTGTCGCACATTGATTTCGATTGATTTCGACAGTTGAAAGTTAGAGTTTATGCTACAAAATTGCTTCGGGTTTAATTTTTTTTTTGCAATATTAACTAACTCTGGTTTAACTCATAGTTGTGTTCGCATTTTGGACTAATTCCGCCGACTTCTTTTGACGTCTCATTATATTTCATCTTGCTCCCACACTTAATTTTTAAAACAAAATCTAAAACAAGCTTGCCAGTGATTCCATCTTTCTCACCATGAAGTGGTAGCGCTATAAAGTACTGAAAGAAGAAGTCAAGATGAGTCGGCAACGAAGTGAGTCCACTGTTAACACCGTCTTATATTTAAACACAATCGAATGAAATGGACTATCGAATTAGATGAAGAGCTTTAAAATTTTGTCGCAGTCATTGCCCCCCTTCCTATACCCACACCTGCATCGATATTGGATTGTGCTGACCGGTGCGGGTGCTGCATCAAATTTTTTTTTCTCATCGCTTGGACAGATAGATAATAAGTTATTAATAAGTTGTTGTGGGGGGTTCTGAGTTCAATGAAAGATCAAACTGAGTTGCTAATAGATACATTTCTACAAGTTTCCTTCTTCTAAGCGGCTTGATGTCTGGACATAATATATGACTGTTTTTTTTTCTTTGAGGACTTGAAGTTCAGTCGACATGTTAAACCGCTAATGGGTTTTCGGCCTTCGGGATGGGTGCGCACGCAACGTGAGGTCGATGACGTGACGGTGGTGGCGGCAGTTATAAGCGTTTTACTATTATTTCTTGGACTTCGTTTTAAGCATTAGATATTTTTTTTCACTTAAGATTACGTTTGAAGTGAGCTTAGAGACTCATCTATCGTTTAACGAATTTTCCAAAATATCCAGGCACACTTAGCTTACGCTTGGGAGCGTAAGGGCCAGTTTCACAGTGCACACTTAACAAAATAAGTGGCACTTAATTTTACCATTTTGGCACTTAAGCCGCAGTTTTACTACCTGAGTAAGTGGAATTTAAGTGGCCAACATCGGAGACTTAAGTGTCACTTATTCCGATAAGTTTACACTGTGAAATTGGGAATTAGTTTTCCATATTCGGCACTTAAGTGACACTTACTTCACTGTGAAACTGGCCCTAAGTTTCCCAAAATACAAACTAAAATAGACGCTTATAATGTAAATTATTTTTGAACATTCTTTTTTTATATTTTCTTATCAATCATTTGGATTTGAAGAAAAATTCAAATGGATGCATTTTTTAAGTCCAAAGAAATTTTTTAAACGATTGCACTCCACTTGCACACTGCCCCTGGCACTCCACACTTGGCACACTGCACTTGGCACTCTGCATTTGGCACGTCGCACTTGGTACTCCGCACTTGGTAACCCATACTGGGTACTCCGCACTTGGTAGGTACTCCGCACTTGGTACTCCGCACTTGGAAAACCACACTTGGTACTCCGCACTTGGAACTTCGCATTTGGTACTCCGCACTTGGTACTCCGCACTTGGTACTCCACACTTGGAAAACCATACTTGGTACTTCGCACTTGGTACTCCGCACTTGGTACTCCGCACTTGGTACTCTGCACTTGGTACTCCGCACTTGGTACTCCGCACTTGGTACTCCGCACTTGGTACTCCGCACTTGGTACTCCGCACTTGGTACTCCGCACTTGGTACTCCGCACTTAGAACTCCGCACTTGGTACTCCGCACTTGGTACTCAGCACTTGGTACTCCGCTCTTGGTACTCCGCTCTTGGTACTCCGCACTTGGTACTCCGCACTTGGTACTCCGCACTTGGAACTCCGCACTTGGTACTCCGCCCTTGGTACTCCGCACTTGGAACTACGCACTATACATACTACGCATAGCATATTATAAAAAAACATAAAATTGGTACTGAAACTGGCAGTTTTTGAAAGTTAACGAACATACTTAAAATAACGAATACGTTAACCCTAAAATTCGTGTCAACGGAGTCGTCAACGCATTGACAGTATTCTGTGTTGACGATTACACGTCTTGATAATTTTATGTTAAAATTCAACGTCGTTGACGTTACATATGACAACGTGTTGACCGTTTGCGTTGATCGTCTAAATTTATCTTAATACAAGCAAACTGAAATACCCAATTTAACTTAATATAACTTTTTAATCATTAAATTACCGTTTTGTTTTTTCAATCGCCGATTTCGATACAGATCCTCTGTTAGTTTGACTTCCCGTTTTAAAAATTTCTTTTAAACAGTCATTAAGCTTCTATCTCCCGCTAGCAATCACGGAACCACATTACACATCATGAGGTATTCCAATGAAGTATTTTGTATAGTGATGGTTGATCTGCCGTACCGTATATAACAAAAACAAACAAAACACTTGGAATTCAAAATAGAAATGGATGAATTCATATCTTGATCAAAATATCAAGACAACAATTTGCATATCTTTTGTGTCCAAGCCAAAAGGAGGAGAATGAAAATGTCTCTCTCTCTAGAGTTTTGATTTCGTATCGCTTGCGGTTCCCCTCCTTTAATTTGATTAAAGAATTCCATGGAAACCACACTACGAGATGAAGATCTTCTTCATCATCATCATTTTTTTTTTCTCCAACTCCCAACTCAGTTAAGATCCCAAAAACTACCTGTGTTACTCGTGTGCACACCATGTGCTTGTGCATTCCATGGATCGCTGCTGGACCCAAAGCGCCTATCAGTGTTTTGCATCAGATGACGCGAGACAAGTGTGCTTCGTTTTAGGGCAAAGAAACTACCACAAAACAATAATTCCAAAGACTCATCTGTCTGTCATAATTTTCCTAAAAAAAAAAAAAAAATACAAAATAAAAACCGAATCCGAACAGAAGCAGACAACAATCTAGAGATATGATGCATCTGTTCGCAAACAAAGTCGAGAAGTCAAGGGTTCCTTGCCGTGTTTCTTATATTCCAGGGCTTTTACAGTCATCGTCGTCGTTATTTCTATGGCATACAAAAGATGCAGACGTTTTTTGGTTTTTCTTTTTTTTTACACAAGGAACACGAATTATGAAGAGCCACATCACGCTAGTGGGGAGATGGAAGGCTTTTGATTTGATTTTGAGGTCTTTGTCGCGGTCCTCATCAAGTTAAGTTGCGCGCTTCTGAAACGCAAAACGCAACAATCCCTGTTTCTGCGCAGCTTGTTTGTACCTTAACGTCATTTTGAAGTGATGTCGTGCGTCTGTCGAAAACATTGTAAAGTCAAACTATAAATGAACAAAAGAGGTTCCTGATCATAAAAAAAAGAAACACTTCATGAAAAGCCTTTATATTATGTCGGAGTTATATTGCGCATGCGTTTAATTCGGCACTATATTTTCACAAGCTACTGGTGTATGAAGTTGTATACAATTCGATGAAGAAGTGTTGCCAAATGAATTATTTTTGAAATGACTGAGAATGATTTTGCGTTTGTTTTTGAAATACCGAAGGAACTGTATGACAAATAAAAAACGACATGGGAGACTAGTTACGCATCATAGAAAATTTTTTTGACGTTTCCATACACAATATCGATAACAAAAAGACAGTTTGCGTCAGGAACACAGTTTTCTCTGCGGGATAAGAACTATGAGCCCCCAAAATTCTTTGGGCTTATCTAACCCTGTATATAGAGATAAATTGTTTTTGCATTTAACCCCAAGTCCCAACGCGGTTTTTTTTATAATTTCCTTTTGGGTTGGAAAAAACGCATACCTATTATAAGAAAAGAAAGGTGCGACTTCTCAATTGCGACAACCACTGAGGCATAAGGATTAAGAGTGTGTTCAGGTTGGAGCTTCGATAAACAATTCGAGCAGCGATGTGACTAGAGCTCAGAAATCATTTCATTGTTTTTCCTATTAGTGCCTGTCTACACGGTGGGTTTATTGAACGGCGCATCCAGGACAGGTAGAAAATCCAAAATCCTTCTCTTTTCTACGCACATATAATCTACCAGTCTCACTGGATGCGCTTTCAATAAAACGATCGTGTAGACAGGCACTAAGTGTTCATGTTCATACCTGAAAAAGGGTTATTAAAAAAGCTAAGCACTAAGCACACATGTTTTCGGGACACCATGTCTCTTTCAAAATAACCCATTTTGAAAAAATCGAAATGTCGAAAATATTGGTTTCAGCCCAAACCTACGCGAAACATTCTACGACAAAACTTTCAAAATATATTTACAGGTCGATAAATTAGTCCCCTTTCACACGAGGAAACAAATTGTTGGAGAGATTTTTGACGTTTTCTTTTAATTTCCTTAAAAATCTCTTGTACCTTTCACACGAAGAAACAAAATCGTAGAAATTTTCTGTTGTTTCTTTTAAAAGTAGCTTGGTTGAACACACTACTGTGTATGAGCAGAGAAATGTCAAAAAAATCTCCTCAAATCGTTGCTGGAAACTCAGTTTCCTCGTGTGAAAGGTACAAGATATTGAAGATCATGACGATATGTGGTTCCAACAAGACGGGGCAAGAAGCCATTACCACCAATTATGGCTTTATTGCGTGAGAAGTTTTCTGGTCGCGAAATTTCACGTTTTGGTGACGTCAATTGGCAACCAAGATCATGAGATTTGACACCTCTAGATTTTTGTCTGTAGGGCTACGCAAAAGACCGTGTTTAAGTGAATAATCCCCGAAATCTAGACGTATTAAAAACCAACATTACTCAAGTTATGGCCGAGATACCGCCCGAAGTGGTTACAAATTATCTTAAAAGAATCGCATGCTGCGAGTCTTCCTGAGGCGGCCATTTGATGGGATTTGGAGCAAGAATTTTGTCTGGTGTAAGCCTAGCATAAGGGTCGCATATATAACTAAGTTTCTAGTCACTGCACGACTTTAAGGTTAAGTCAGAAAAGCAATGGCTTAAACCCACTGATCTCTTTATACACTGGATAGTGTATTCATACAAAATTTTTGAGGCAAAAATATAGTCGTGGCCGGTACCCTCATATAACAGTATAACAGCAGCACCAGCGGTATGGACGCTACTGGACCTGGATTTTCTTTTATTACTTTCAATATTTACAACCGCAATGCTTGTTGGCATCAAATAAATGCTCATTAACGGTAAATATCTTCAATCTATTTTTTAGTTTTTATAGAGCGAGATATGAGGTCGTGACCGGTACCCCTTCAAAAATTGCCTCACAAAAACTGTTATACACTAAAGGCTATTCACTATCCAGTGTATTATAGACATCAGTGCTTAAACCCTAAATTTAACCCATAATGAACTAGAATTCAGTGCGTTTCCACTATCATTGTGGTTACAATAATTTCATTCATAAAGAATCTAATGACAGCACCTAGAAAAAATAATGGAATACATAGACAAAAACTAACTTTGGTGAAGAAATTATTTTCAAAGCAAAATAACAGTTATAATGTTAATAGACAATTCATAATCTGATCAAACCATCTTAAATTGTTTCATTTTTATTTTTAAATTAAGTCGTACTCCAAATATACCTAGTAGTGATATATATTTTCAACAAAGATTTGATGTGAGTATAAAAGTAAAAAGATCTGCTTAAATCATCTATATAGCCTCATTGAGTATTTAGGTGAATAAAAATAAAAAAATCAAGATATTCTTTTCATTCAAACATCTTTTGTATTTAAAATCTCTTCCGGTTTCTATTGTAAAATCAAACTATATTTATACAACTCATTGACCTCTTCACCAAGCCCAATTATCTCTTTACCTAAACCTCCATCAATGTTCAATAGACCCTTGTCAAGATTCAACTTCAAAACAAAATTAATTTCAATAATTTGCTTAGGTACTATTTTTTGTACCTACATATGTATGCATATACATATAAAGAATTTTTTTTTAAAGATTTTGAACCGTTAAATTGGTTTGAAAAGCCCCAACCAATTGGTAACACTAAACACTATATGGCACGCGGACAGCTAACCCAACAATCACTGTAGTTGTTGTATGTACATTGTACGCAGGTACCTGCTTTATGAAAATTGTGTGGTCACCATTTCTATTTGGATTTGCCTCTGGGGAATTGATTGAGAGGCTAGAATGTCAGCCGGTAGCTAGAGTACCTTTATATACTCCTGTCTCCTGCCCGTCATAATAGATAATAATAATTATTACCATAGAGTTATATAGTGGTTGTAGTTATTGCGGCATCGTCTTTTTGCGTCGCGTCTTCGCCGGTCATGCGTCGTCTCTATTGCGCACTTATAAGTTAAGTTTGAGGTTATGCGGTTAAGACGATATACCTGTCCTTTATTAATAAATGCGCGCAGCATATCCTTAATAGTGAAAGGCGCACGAATTTTAGATTTTAAATGATTTCATTGAATTTCAATTTCTATTCATTTGAAAAATTCTTTTCTTGATGTTCTTCTGCAGGCTTATAGGTATGCACAATTCGCTACTAATAGACAAGTATAATTTTAAGAGCAGGAAGGATTAAAACGCCAGTGTGTAATAATAAATAAAATAAGGATTGTTCTTGAAAGAATTTTTAAAGTGTATATACCTTCAGAAAACTTTAATTTGTGGGTTGTATAAGATTACTTTCTCTTATTGACACTTTGACTTTTTGATACCATCACATCAAATAATTAAAGAGTTCAGCTTTACATACATAGTAGGTACGTACAGTCAAATTTGGATTTAAAATAACAAACATTTGCAAAAGGGATAGAATTTGATCTTCGGTCAAAAAGACAAAAACTTGACATTTTCCCACACCGCTTCCCTCCACTTCCACATTTTATAAAAACCAATAGTGCAAAATTTTAGGCGATGTTAAAGCAATTTTAGTATAGAGTTGTTCGATTATTTTTTTTTTACGGTTTTTACATAGTTTTTTACGTTTTTTACATTAGCTGCATTTTAATTATGCTTATGTAAAAAAGGTAAACAAGTAAAAACAAATCTCGAAAAATAATAAAAATTGGTTACCTTCAAGACTGAAGATGACAGTTGGAGCTAATTATTCTGTACGGTATCTAGAAAACTATTGGGTTTTAATTTTATTTTATTTTCGATAAAATGACTAAAAACCCCGATTTGTTTTTAAAAACAGATTCTCTATAACCTAGTCCTAGTTTTTTAATATAAAATCTTCAGTTATTTATTTGTTCTTTCGATATTTTTGAACGTCTGCAAAATTCTATCTTTAATTATTTAGATTTTGACAGATGCCTCTCATTTTTTCTCTTTTTTTCAGTAATTTATCTTTTTTACCTCTTTTTTACCATACTAAATCCAAGTGTCACTTTGACAATTAAAAATGTGAAAATGGTATGTTTGCTTACTTGTTCGCACCAATTGTAACTTTTAAATTTGGTAGTTCATACATATTCTAAAATGCCAAGTGGGTACGTTCAATGAACAGAGAATTGAAAAGTTATTTTGTAATGAATGAAAGTTCCGGAAATTGAAATATTACAAGGATGTCGGTGAGTATATGAGGACATAAGGTCCTAAACTTTATTAATAACTGCTTATTAGTCTCTTTCCTAACGTTGCCATTTGTCCGAATTTCACTGTACATGCACTATTTTTTACCCAATGCGGGGAACGTCCGGGGTATTTTTTCATAATTCTAATGGGATTTTCCTTTATTCACCACTTAAGGTACCTGTTCAATTAATCGGGGACTACTCAAATTAAAGAATCGAACAGAATCAATAACTTTCAAACGTCAAAAAATCTTTACGTCAGTTGTATTCACCATTTTTGTTCAGTTTTGTGCATCTTTCAAAATCGAGGAAAATTATTGACAAAAATTTATGAAAATTGGTACAATTAGGGCCAGTTTTTCAGTCCCTCAGTTAACTTTAAGGTAAATCACAGTTAATTATTTAAATATAACTCTGATACGGTTTTTCATGTGTAGGATTAACTTAATTTTTCTGTATTCCGTTGTTAAAAAATCTATCAATACCAAAGTGCGACACATATGGAAATCGAAACAGAGTGCGACTCTGTGCGTTAGTCTGGAACGAACAATTTGGATAGTGTAACCATCTCTATTGTGATAATATTTTGACACAGATCTGTCAAAAATATCAATTCAGTTTAAATAACTCACCAAATTCGAATAGATAATTTGGGATTTTAATTGACTGAAAAAGATTTTTCAAAAGTTATCGCTGTTCTGCTACTGAAAAACTGGGTCTTATTGGTTTTGATAGCTGCTTGTTTCAGTGTCACTTTCAAATTGGAATCTTCAAATTTACGTAGAAATATGAAACTAAATTTCTAAATAAAAAATTACTCTGGAAATTAACAAATTTGTATGCTATTAGGTATGTTCAGGAAAATGAAATCTAGGAGATCTCAGCAATCTCAGTTACCTGAACAAGATTCCTCAGCAAAACTTCTCAGCTTTGCTGTCAAAACTCTTAGGAAAAAAAATCTTGGATTCGCTTGCTCACTTTTCGAGTGAGAAAAATCTCTGAGATCTCATTTTTCTGAACACGCCAATTGATAGTTATTTTTTTTTTTTTTTCTATTCAAATTTGACAGTCGATAATAATTGCCAACCACAACTTAAAAGTGAAGACTCAAAATTTGGAAATTTTCTGAAATTTTCTTAAAAGTTGTCAACTTCAAGTTTAAAGTGAAGATGGCTCATATAATTTTTATAAATTGTCTGAAATAAAAATTTGTAAAAAAAAACGTTATGATGTTTAACTCTTGTACATGTTGGGACAAATAAGACCTACCAATTTTAAACATGGATAACATTTTGATTTCTTAGAAAGTACACCACAACCCATTAACATTATTGATTTTTTCTATTCTTGTCAACGATCAATTGTTTAATGACGCATCGAAACTATCAACAGTATTTTAATTCAAGAACAGCTCCCACAGCCTTCATGTTTAGGAGATTGGTCAACCGTTTTGAGGAACGGAGTTCAGTTGTCGACCGGCCTGGAAGAGGTGCGAAATATTCACACTGAAGACAACGTGGAAGTTGTGCTTCAGAGTGTTGCAAATGCTCCATCTGTCTATTAACTCGTCGTCGTTCAGGTCTTTTGATGATTGGTCAATTGTCCAACACGGAGAATTTTATAGTTATATATAGTATAGAAGATGTACCCAAACAAAATTTAAATTTTTCAAACACTGCTTCGGCAAGACCACCGACAACGACAACGACTATAATACAGTATACATAAGCTATTCGTTAACATTGGGAGGTCTTATTTGGCCTACCCTGTATTAGAAAGAATTCTGACATATGACAGTGTTGTAAATCAACTTTTAAACATTCTAATAACGGGTGATTTTTTAAGAGGTTTAGAACTTTTAAAAAAAAAAAAAACACAAAAAATTCGAAAAAATGAATGAAATATTTATTTGAATCGATAGTTTGAACCTTGCAATTTAATGTTTAAAGATAATTTCATGCAAATGTTGACCGCGGCTGCGTCTCAGGTAGCCCATCCGCTGAGTCCAATTTTGGCATACTCTTTCACACATATCGGCCGGTATCTCACGAATGAATGCATGGATGTTGGCTTCCAGTGCGTCAATCGAAGCGGGCTTGTCCGTATAGACATTAGCCTTGACATACCCCCACAAAAAATAGTCTAATGGTGTCAAATCGCACGATCTAGGCGGCCAATTGACCGGCCCGAAACGTGAAATTAACTGTTCACCAAACTCGCCTCGCAATTGCGCCATTGTTTCGCGTGCTGTGTGGCATGTGGCACCGTCTTGTTGAAACCACATATCATGCAAGTCAAGAACTTCCATTTCGGGCAAAAAAAAGTTTGTTATCATCGCTCGGTAGCGTTCACCATTGACAGTAACGCTGCGATTCGCATCATCTTTGAAGAAATATGGCCCAATAATGCCGCCGGCCCATAAACCGCACCAAACAGTGGCTTTTTCGGGATGCATTGGTAGCTGTTGCAATGCTTCTGGCTGATCTTCACTCCAAATGCGGCAATTGTGCTTATTTACGTACCCATTCAACCAAAAATGAGCCTCATCGCTGAAATGGAAGCAGCGCGCGATGAACATTTCGAACCGAGCACAAATTTTGATAGTAAAATTCAATAATTTGCAAGCGTTGTTCATTTGTAAGACGATCCATGGTTAAATTGCAAACCAAACTGAAGCTGTTTGACAGTGACACAAGGTACTAAACACACGTCAGCTGTCAAAACCAGTGTTGCCAAAACCAAACCAGCTAAAAAATCACCCGTTATAAGTTAGATTTCAGCTGTCAACTACCCCAACAATTTCGAAAGATTATTTCAATACTGTTCAAAACTGTCAACGGTCAACTTGTCAGAATTCTTAATTTTTCTTTAGTTTTAAAAAGCTGAGTTTGGCAATTTTTCACTGTCAAAACTGTAAGATTTCTATTAGTTTTCAATAAAAATATCTTAATAGTTCTAATCCTTTAGAAGCATTCTGCAACTTTAATTAGACTTGGTTTTTTTAAATTTGGTATTAAAATCTGCATTGGAATCAATTTTAAAATGAGATGATAAATGATATTTTAAGATGTCAGAAATCAATTTGACGTAATAATTTACTTAAACAAAAATTGTGGCTTACAGTTCGCTTTGTTGGTCAGAGATACTCTTGGAGGCAGTACCCTGTGCAAACAATTTACTATAGGTGTACTAAATAAAGAGTCATTCATTTTTCATTTTCGAAAGTAAAGCTAAATAAAACACACACAGCGATACATGTTTGATGAAAATTAAAGTTTGGACTTTGCCATTAAGTGTGAAAAACAATATCATTCAAATGGCCGCCTCGGGAAGATTCGCAGCATGCGATAATTTCAGTAATGTTGGTTTTTAATGCGGCTAGAGTTCGGGGATTATTAACGTAAAAACGGTCTTTTGCGTAGCCCCTCAGAAAAATATCTAACGGTGTCAAATTGCATGATCTTGGTGGCCAATTGACGTCGCCAAAACGTGAAATTACGCAACCAGGAAACTTCTCACGCAATTAAGTCATAATTGGTCGTGTTCAGTGGCTTCTTGCGCCGTCTTGTTGGTACCACATATTATCGTCCAAGTCATGATCTTCAATCGGCGGCCAAAAAAAATTGGTTATCATTTGACCATATCAGTCCGAATTGACTGTAACCGTCTGCCCATTGGCATCTTCGAAGAAATACGGACCAATGACACCTTTCGAACATAGAGCACACCAAACGGTCACTTTGTCCGAATGCAACGGCACCTTTTCGATCACTTGTGAGTATTCTGAGCCCCATATGCGGCAATCCCACCGAGGGAGAAACGTTCCTCATCCATTATCGTAAATGGCAAACAATCAACTAATACTAGGTCTGTTCGCGTACTTTCCCGAAACTGCCAGATTCTACTAGATTTATTTTTTTGTATGAACTTTGACAGTCTTTCGGACTAAAAATAGTAGAAATGTGTAGGTTTGGGAAGTAAACGAAAAAGGTTATTATGACACTTCAAATGACAGCTGAGTTTGACAGGTGTCAGATGCCAGTGCTACTAACTTGAAACCACGAAATAAATGACCCGTATATAAACAAATGGGGTTCGATCCCAGACATCTGGCGTTTTAATCCAAACCAAACACCAAAGTGTACTAGAAATCTAATTTAATACTTGTTTCAGTTGGGTTTAAAGTGTATTTTTAAATTACTAATAACTTTAAAAATGTATGGTGCCAGAAAAATATTTTATTAGGGTCCCAAAGTGTGATTTTGATTTCATTTTCTTTCAATATATTTTTCATGTTAAATTAATGACTAACATAGATTAATTGAGTGACTTTGTTCCAGTTTTGAAGCGGTTTCGTCTGAAGGTGCTACTTAGAGAACCACATAAAATAACTTAAAAGAAATAAAAATCGAATAATTTTGCATAATAGGGCCTTAAGCTTTATGTTGGAGATCTACAAACAAATTGATTTACACGGAGGTATATTTAGTCGTTAAAATTATTCAAAATTAAAATCTAGTTCTACACCTGCATAATATTCAACCCCTTAATCAGGATCCAATAAACTATTTACCATAAAATTTTATACTCACAAACTTTGTATGCCCTTCAAGGCATTTCAAAAAATTATAAAGAAACATAAATAATAATTACGCGGCAATCTAGCACAAATGTCATTCTTATTTCAAAGCCCTATAACCACTCATTGATTATATTTTATATCCACCTGTGTGCTGCAAAAAAAAAAAATACACAACATCCTTTTGTTGGCCATCGGGTTCGGGTAGGGAGGAACATTGGAATCGGCTACCACCTACCGCAGGAATCTGATAAAATTAAAAAAAAAAAAAAATATCTTTGATTTGCTCCCGTTTCTTTTTTTTTCTTCTTTGGTTTCCTTGGAATGGACTTCACCGGTTCGCAACAATAATAATAACGAAACTCACGTTCAGCTAAAAAAACGATTAATTCCCCACCAATTCGCCTTTGCGATTCGAAATAGATTTATTCAAAATGATAAACTTTGAACAACGACTTATGGCAGAGCATGCGGGATACGGGATACGGTTTAGCTTTTCGAATGGTTATGGTTCCAGACATGGCGCTATATTATAACCATTTTTTTTAAATTTTATTATATTCAATATCCATATCTAGATAGATATATGTATATGCATCTTCTAGATACAAGTATGAATATAACAGTCAAAGTTAATTGATTAATTCTAATAATATCCACTGTTTTTAGTTTTTTAGTAGCACGAAAATAGTCACAAATGGTCTTGTTTTTAAACTTTGTCTAACTTTAGACAACTGTCTAACTTTGGAAAATGTGTTCAAAAACCTTGTTCATAGTTGTCTTATAGCTGGCTTACTTAGAAACAATAGTAGATTGTCTTAACCGTGAATAATGTGATATTTATTTTTATCAAATAAAGCATATTTCCACGAATTTGAAAATAGTTAAACAGTGTCTAAAGCTCAGTACAGTCTTCCCAATTTGATTGTTAGCTATTTTTTTACCTCTCTTTAACCAACTCATTGACATTTCGAACAATGAAGAAATTGTCAGCAATTGTTAGATGTTTTCAATTAAAACATCTGACAATGACCAATGAGTCTGACAATGTCCTAATCGACTGACAATGATACAAATTGTGTGTTCAGACGATTGTAAGATACCTGACAATTTTTTGTCAGATTGTCGTCTGACAATGACGTGTCTGAAAATATTGTCAGACAAAACTGTGTGTTCAGACGATTGTAAGACATTTGGAACAGTTTTTTCACTGAAAGATCTGACAATATTGTAAGATCTGACAATCCTCTGTACTTAGCTTAAGTAGACAAAAATCTAATAAATACGACTAAAAGTATATATTTTGCTATTTTTTGTGTTATGTTATTCACATGTAAAAATTTACTGAGTTGATTAATACACAAAAATACGCCTATATAATGTACACAAATTATAATCTAACCAAATTATAATCTTAACCAACAAACGTGTACCTATAAAAACATGGGCAAAAAATTTGCAAATCTTAATTTAGTGACATGGAGTGTACAATTATGTTTATATTTTGTATGAAGAGAGCTGTTACATTTCTAGTGATTTCGGGGCTATCAAACTTACAATTTAACATCTATCTATTCTGTCGGTGGGCACTCATATATATAGAGCGGGGGAAAACTTGTTTTAATTATAATGTAGAATTATAAAGATGGAAGGATTAGATATACATATTTTACTTCCCCCAAAACCAGATATGGCAAATTGAAGGTGAATTTTATCAGAAATGAAATCAATTTTTCAACACAATAATAGCGATGATCGATGTGAAAAAATAAATAAATAAAAAGCACCACTTACACCCACCTTTTTTATTTTTACTTTAAGTGGACAAGAATTTCAAAAAAATTACTATCTCGATTGTTTCCTACAGCTTCATTTTGAGGTTTCGGATAGCTTCAATATGAGCGCCGCTTACAATTTTACGGGGGGTTAAAGGCTGACCAAAATGGTTTTTTCAGGAATATCTCCAAAATGGTTTGTTGTATGTATAGAAAAAATGTCAAGGCCTAGTTTGTAGCTTAGAAATTTTCCTACAAAAATATATGAATATACATTTTTTCATAATAATTATCTTTTTCGAAATTAACTAATCGGTAGAGTTAGAGGTTTTAATTTTCTATGACGTGGAGTGGCTTAGTTAAAAAATTGTGCATCAAAACAACGTGGACGCCGATGAAAAATTGCACAAATTTGTGCACAAATGCACAATTTTTGAACTAAGCAGCCCCAGTATATAGAAAAGTAAAACCATTAACTCTTCCGATTGGTTTATTTCGAAAACGGCTATTTTTATGAAAAAAAGTGTATTAATCTTTTTTGTAGGAAATTTTCTAAGCTACAAATTAGTCTTTTGCATTTTTTCTGTACAACTTACCATTTGGGAGTTATTTCTGAAAAAAAATTTCGGGGCCTTTAACCCCCCGTAAAATTTTTAGTGTCGCTCATATCGATGGGGACTTTTGACAGTTTTGTAAGAACACTAGGAGAAGGCTTTATACCAAAATCCAGCTTTCCGGCGATTATTTCCTAATTGAGCTGTTTTTATGGCTTTATTGGCTAAAGAGTAATGTGTTCCAAATTTGACTTTATTATTCCAAGAGACACCAAAGTTTCAGATTTTTGTGACGCCAAACTCCATTTGGGTCCACTGTGCACCACACAAAAAAAAAATTGGGGTTATTTAATTGTTCACAGGTGTGCCAAAATAAATATTTTTTACAACAGTGGATGCATAAAATTAACGAACCAACAAAATGAAAAAAATAATTTCTAATTTTTTTTCATTTTGCGGCTCATCGACATACCTTATTAACTGTTTAAGTGACCAATTTTATGAGAAACAATAAAGGAAAAAAGTAAACGGACCAACATTTTAAAAAATAATTGTATTTTTTAATGAAATAGAAAAAAATACCTAATACTTATTTTTTTTAAATAATTATAGGTTTAAATGTAAACTTTTTTTGTAGTTCTATTCAAACCACAAAAACTCTTAAAAAAGGTTTTTTTTTTTGTTTTATTTATTAAAAATATTAAACATTTTTTTTCGTATAATTTAAAATTTTAATTTACTTACTAACAAAACAATAAGAAGAAAAGAAGATTTTCATTGAATATGCCATAATTGCAATATTTTTTTTTATTCGTTATAATTTTTAAAAAAAAAAGGTTTGCCACCGCACATTTTACATACAGAGATTTGATATACTATATTTTATCTTTCTACTGAAACATTATCTTATTTTTAATTAAGTAGGTACATTTTTAATAGAAATAAACATTTGAAGGAAAATACGAGAAAAAAAAACCTCCAATTCAAATAAATAAAAAAAGAAAATTATAATAATTAAATAAGGAATAAGGAAAAAACATACATTGTTTTACATTTTTTTAAATATTTTGTAAGTATAATTAATATACTTTTTTTTTAAATAAATATCTAAAGAAGTAAGAACCAAACGATTGACTAGATGTTTCGATTTTATAAAATATATTTAAATAATAAATATTAAATTAAATAAATAATTAGGAAAATAAATAAATAAATAAATAAATAAATAATAAATAAATAAATAAATAAATAAATAAATAAATAAATAAATAAATAAATGAATAAATAAATAAATAAATAAGTAAATAAGTAATTAAATAAATAATTACAGGCGAAAAAAAAAAAAAAAAATAAATAAATAAATGAACAGGATAATAAATATGAATTAACAAATAGATAAATAAATAACATGTAACAAATAACAAAAAAATTAAATAATAATGTAAATAAACATTTATAGATAGTGAAACAAATCAACAATAAATATTAAGAATAATATGTGAATACTTTACAACAATTGAATTTTAAGAAAAGATCTCATTTATAAGGTGATTCTCGGCAAAGGAACAACTTATTTCAAACCGATTGGTAAGTTTTTCAATTCTATCACAGATCAATTCAACACCCGCTTTTTCATGAAGGTCAAGAGTTGAGTGATGCCACGGAAGGTTTAACATCATTTTCAATAACTTATTTTGCGAAGTTTGCAGTTTCTTTAAATGACATTTTGCGCAACTTCCCCACACAGGGCAGCCATACAAGAGTATTGATTGGAATATTACTTTATGCAATATAATTTTGTTCTCGTTTGATAATTGCGATTTCCGATGAATGAACGGATATAACATTTTAATTGCAATACTTATTTTTTTCAGAGTTTTGCTAGTGTGCTCAAGGAATGTAAGCTTCGTGTCTAGATGTATACCTAAGTATCTAACTGATTTTTCCCAATTTATGTTTATTCCATTGACTTGCAGCTGATTACTTGGAAGATAGCAAGCTTTTCTTTTTCTAGAAAAAAAGATGGCTTGCATTTTTTCCAAGTTTAGCTTTATCTTCCATCTATTATAATATGCTTCCAATACTTTTATCGCATTTTTAAGATTCGTCTCTATGTTGAGACTGAACTTATGCGAAGAGAGGATTGCTGTATCATCAGCAAAAATTGCTGACTGACATTCTGATAGATATGGGAAATCAGACGTATAAATGTTATATAATAATGGTCCAAGGACAGAGCCTTGCGGGACACCGAAATCAAAACATATCAAATTAGAAACACCACAATTTACGTGTACTTTAAAACGTCTATCAGACAGAAAACTTTGGACTATTTTGCACAAGTAAGACGGGAAATTGAACTGTAATAATTTGTAAATTAGTCCATTATGCCACACAGAGTCAAATGCTTTTTCAATGTCTAATATTAGCATTCCAGTTGACATATTTTGCGAACGATTACTTTTCACATAGTTGCAAATTCTCTTAACTTGATGAGATGTATTGTGGAATTGCCTAAAACCAAACTGTTGATCGGGAAGAATTTTCTTTTCAGAGACAATTTTAGTTATTTTATCCTTCAAGACTTTTTCTAGAATTTTACTCAAACTGCTCAAAAGACTTATTGGTCTGTAGCTTTCAGGATTTTCTTTTGGTTTACCGGCTTTAAGTATAGGTATTATTTTAGCTTCTTTCCAAGAGTTTGGAAAGTATTGAAATCTGAGACATGTGTTGATTATGAAGGTTATATAAGTAATACCTAATATGGGTAGTTTTTTAAGGTATATATTTCTAACTCTATCTAGACCGCCAACTTTTCTGACCTTTAGAGTAGAAACAATATGTTTAATATCTTCATCTTTTACTAGGGAACTTAAAGGGGTAGTAATTAACGAAGTGTTAAAAACTTCCATAGTTTCATTTACTAGGGTATTTGTTGAGCTTTCACCTAAATTTCGAGAAACACTGTGATTTTTCAAGAAAACATGACTTAGTTCTGTAGCTTTTTCTTCGTCAGTATATAAAGTTTTCACAGGGGTTTTTAAGAAGGGCATATTTTTCCCTCTGTTTTTTGTTAGCTTGACAATGTTCCAAAAAGGTTTGTTATTGGTGTCAAGAGAATTCAGTTTTGCATTCCAATCATCACTTCTTAGATTAGAAATTTTAGAAGATATAAGTTTGTTAAAGTATGAAACCATAATTTTGGAGAAAGGCTGATGATATCTCTGCCAGTTACGTCTATGAGTATTTCTTGTTTTAATAAGCTCTAAAATATTCGCTGGAAGCTTTTTGAAATGATTTTTAACTTTAATTTTTGGTACAACTTCATCTGCACAACTTAAAACGGTTTCAGAGAAATTCTGAACAATAAAATCAATATCAGAGGTTCGGGAAATACTTTCTTGATCTAGAGAACAGTTTTGTAGTTTTGTTTTTATTTTATACTGGAAGGATGACCAGTTTGCTCTTTTAAAGTTTTGTATATATTGCACTTTTTCAATCCCTGACCAACGAAGACGACAGTAAACAGGAATGTGATCAGAACTGAGTGCATTAACACATAGGGGGGGCGTTATTAGCGTTGAAACATTAGTAACAAACAGATCAAGAACAGATGGGGAGCCACGAGAACCAGCTGGAAAGTACGTAGGACTAGAAGGAAACATAATAGAGACAGGAAACGTGAGGGAGAGGCTAGATAAAATGTTACCCCACGCGTTTGCCCTTTGGCATCCCCAATCTCTGTGTCGACAATTAAAGTCCCCACCAATTAAGCAATCTTCTTTAATTGCAAACAAATTTGAAAGATCCTTTTTGAGTAGCTTTCTCTTTAAGTCCGATGATGACCCTCCGGGGAAATATACGCAATATATCTTAATATTCTTTTGGTTTCTTAACTTAATTTGTATTCCAATGTTTTCCACACATTGCGTGCGGAAAATAGGTAAAAGCGAGTGTTGAATTGATTTTCTTACTAGAATTGCAACACCACCACCTCTTTGATCTGTTCTGTCTACGCGGTAGCAGTTAAATTCAGAAGAGGGCAGTCTAATTTCAGATGTAAGCCAAGTTTCAGTTACTAATGCAACATCAACTGTTTTTCTATTTAAAAAATCTATAAATTCCAAATATTTGCTGCGAATACCTTTGGCATTCCATGTAATAATATTTATATAATCATTTATAATCATGTTACTTATCATTTTTAGAATACAAAAATTTAGTGGCTAAATGTGCGATGACATTGAATTGATCTATTCTAGTTTTACAATTAGATAAGTTTGTTATCATCTCCATGCAGAGAGAATTGAGTTCTTCAATAGAGAAGAGTGAATCATTGCATACGTTGTTGCTTTTTGTAGGCATTGTAGAAGGTACAGCTGCAGCGAGTGAATTATGAGACCATGCATTATTTGTTGGTGGCTTAGAAAGTGTATATGCACTGTGTTTGCTATGCAAAGTAGCTTGTCTTCGCTGTGGGAGCGATGGAAAGTCGGTCATTGACCCAAACGAAACTGTTTCTTGAGAAACGGGGATATGTGGAGCTTTAGCTGATGTTGTAAATTTTTGATGCGAAAAATTTTGTCTGCCTGTTGTTCTCTCTTTGATTTGTAAGTATTTTGTCCTGCTTACACAAGTTAAATCGGTGGCCCTATGGTCACCATTGCAATTGGCACATTTTGGAGTTGAATCGTTGTTGCAATCATTAGTCTGATGAGGGCCAGCGCAGATAGCACAGTATGTCTTAATGTGACAATTTCGTTCACCGTGACCGAACATCTGACAATTGTGACACTGAGTTAATTTACCTTTTAATTTCCTTTGGATATTCCAATTAACTTGGGTATGCAGAATCGAACTAAAGTTTTTTTTCAATTCGTTCAGTTTGATTGAACCACTTTCCAAAGCAATTAAATAAAAGGTGTCCGTGTATTGTTCGTATTTCTTAATTATTTTTTTTATTTCGATGCATTTAAGTCCGAGTTTAATTAATTCGCACTTGAGTTGAATGACTTCGATATTGTCTAAGCCATAAAGGACAACTTTGAAATTTTTTTCGCTTTTAAGGTCATGTGAGAAAAACTGACAATTCTCATCATTAAGTTTATGGAGAACGGAGTTATATGAATCAAGCGTATCACAAACAATTTTTATTCCGATAGATAATTTTTTAACTGAGTAGTCTGTTATTTTAAGTGATATCATTAAGCTATGCACGAATTCTACAGATTTTTTCAACAGTTTAATCGGAGGAACATACACTTTTTTTACTTTTGGCGACACAATCTCATCCATTTCATCGATATCAATTTCATTATCTGGTTGACACTGTAAGGGGTTCCAATAATTAGAGTTTTTCCAATTATTACTTTCTTTTTTACGATTTAAGTTTTCCATATTGGAGCAGAGTTTTTTATCCGAGGACAATTGTTTGTCCTCGGGTTTGGGTGATCTACCGCGTTTGGGAATGATTGTAATCAATACACACACGATGGAGCTTAGACGTCTTTACACAGCTAAAGCTATGGTCAAACTCCCATAATTGCAATAAAGAAAATAAATAAATTCGATTTTTGTTATTTTTTTACTCTAGAACAAAATTTCCCAACTTTGAAAAGCTTTATAAACCAAATAATTAAAAAAAAAAATAATTTGTTTAATGTTTTTGAATAAAGACATTTTTATTAGAAATAAAAAACAAAAAAAAATTGAAAAAAACATCGGATTTTTTGTTTTTGCACATTTTGCACAACTGGGGAGAGTGTGTAAAAAATATTTGTTATTTGTTTTGCTTGATATATTTGTTTATTATTAAAGTAAAAAATGACAACAAAAATTGTTTTTTTTTTCAATTTAAAACTATTTAATTCAATGTTTCAATGTTCAATGCTTTGGATGTACGTTTTTGTCCTTAAATTGAAAACTTGGCAAATTTAAATAAAAAATCTTATATATATCGTCTGTAAGTGCATAGCAGGGAAGTTCTTAATCAGATGTTCCTGCAGACTCTGGATAATCCAGGATGTGATAAAGCACCTCCTTTCAAAATACTCCTTTTTTTCGTTAAACAGACGAGCTTTTATTTTCGACGAACAAGATTGTAGCCAACGTTGGCATTTGACCATCAAAATGTATGCACCTCTTTTGTTGGATACTTGCCTTGAGTCTATTAGTTCATGGCCGATTTAGTTGAATAATTTTTAATATTTTCAAAGGTTTTGTATTTGAAAATTACCTCAAATCTAAACATTTTTAGAACCAATCAAATCAAAAGAGTCCTTATGAAGATGTTATTGGAAATTTATAACTTTTCAATAAAGTCTTTTAAAATTGTATATTTAAGCTGCTTTCGCACCTTATATGCGACTTGATTCCTTCAAAGCAGTTGACTTTCTTTTGCTGAAGGATAAACATAATTGACTTGCCATTGAATGCATTCGATTCAACATTTAAAAATTAATGGCAAAAACACCTCTCTTGACCTAGTTGATATTTTCATTCATTCGCAACCCCTCTGATTTGGTACCCTTTCACCCCTCCCCCAAAAAATCGAAAATCTATTTTTGTATTTGGAGACTCATAAGATCATTTTTAGTATCAAATTAATGTGTATCCAAATTTTCCCTAATGCACACCAGTTGCAGGCTTTTGTCAGAAGTCCTTAAATGATGACGTCATATTAAAAATTTCGTAAAAAGTGGTTCCATCAAAAATTGAGTGGTGCCATTTGATTCAGCATTAAAAAACACATGGAAACGATACCCCACTCGACCTAGTTCCAAAGGCTGAGTTTTTCATTATAATTTGTACCCCCTCTCGTTTCCTACTCGTGAACCCTTCCCCCAAAAAATCGAAAAAAAATATTTTTGCATTTGGAGAATCATAAAATCTGCATATCTAGTGCCAAATTAATGTTAATCACAATTTTTCCGTAATGCACACCAGCTGCAGCCTTTTTCCATATATGTCCTTTATTGATGACGTCATATCTCAAAACGTTCAAGGATCTGAGAAGTATACCCGGAATTTTCGGATTCAGCACGCTTTTTTCATATAGAAACCATCAAAAAGTATTGTATATACCCAGTGGCGGATCCAGGTCATGGGGGGGTCCAATTACAAATAGAAAACTTAAATAAAAATAAAACTTGCGTGGGCTTTGTGCTACATTATTTATGTGCGTTTAGTTAGCACCGCCATTTTCGATTTTCAAAAAAAATACAAACAAGCAAAAACAGCAGCAGCTTAAAACAGCACAAGTATAATTTTTTTTTAAATCGTGATTTTGAAAAAAAAATTGCAAATTTGCGAATTTAAAATTTATCCCTAAAATTTGCAAATTTGCGAATTTAAAAAATACATTACGGCACATCGCAGCACAAATTGAGCACAATACTGCAAAACTTTTTTTTTTGAAAATCGAAAATGACGGTGCTAATTTCAGGCTAAGTTCCTTCGCATCATTTGCGTTCGGTCGTGAAAGTCGGAAATATGCGATTTTTGTATATCTTCGGCTATATCATTTTTTGAGCACAACTTTAAGTTTTTAGAAAAAATTTATTTTGGAAAAATTTCATCCTCAAAATTTTCAAAAATATTTACGGCACATCGCAGCACAAGTTGAGCACAATGCAGCACAGTTTCTTTTTCAAAATCGAAAATGGTAGTGCTAACTTCTTTTTCCCTTATAATATTGAATAGTACTTCAATATGTTGCTTTGGAGAGGTAGATATGATAAATTGCCTAAGTCTTCTAAATTTAACATACCGTAAGCCCTTGAACTAAGTTTCCATCATATAGGCTTTATAGCCTTTACACACCGCATCAAAATCGAGATTTCGATCAAAAATCACCACATCTCATCAAAATCAACAAGATTTCCCATACATTTCCAGATTTCGTAATCTAGTAGATTACTGCGAAATCTTCTTTTTTTTAGTTTCTATCAACACTGAAATTTGATTGAAATTTCAAACAGAATCTAGATTATCTAGATCATGTGTGCCGAAATCCGAGATTTTGGTTCGGTGTGAAAACCGTATAAAACTGCTACGCAATCTAATGTAAGAAGGTATACTCCTTTTTCCACTAAGATGCATTTGAAGTTTTTGAGGTATAGTGGGGCGGCTTAGTTAAATAATTGTGCACTTTGTGATAAAAGCATCAAATTTTTTTCATTGTTGGTACATTATATGAATATGATTTTAAGATATTGGGCCACTTCAAAATTCCGCCCCTTTAGGTGGGAGGGGCAAATTTAAAGAACAAAATACATAAGATTGAAAAAAAAATATTAAAAAACAACGGCAACACTTACAATATCATGCTATACCTTTTTTTAAAGCCAAGAACCCATTCTTCAAATCTGTTTTCAAATTAAGTTATTTTAGTGCTTAGTTTTTGAAAAAATTATTTTCAAACTCAAAATTTTGAAAAAAAATTTAAAAAAAAATGTATTATGATTTTTTTTGTAAAATTTTACGTTATTAAGTACTAATTTGCTTTTTCATTTTCGATACTCTCATTAACTCTCAGTCGAGTGCTAAAAACTAGATAGTCTTAAGTTATTTAGTTTTCTAGAAAATTGAAAATTACAAAATCTATTTTTTTCTCAGAAACATTTAAACCGTCATTTTTGAACAAAACGATGGATTTTGACTTTCTTGTCTAAATTATAAAATTGGTCCAATCGATAAAACTATTAAAGGTCATGTAGTTATAAATTTTTAAAATGTTACTTAATAAGTTTGGTAGATGAAAAAAAAAATGTTTGACAACCACGCCCCCTCCACCCCTTCAGTATCATAATTAAATCACAGAAAACCATCACTTTTCAGTCTTTTGCCTTGAACATCATTCTGGTATATGTATTTTAAGTTATTTTGCGACTTCTAGAAAACAAATGAAGCTACAAATATGATCCACATAGTATTTTTGTACATAATCGACACCATTAAGCTAAAATAAAAACTTAAAATTCCGTTAGTTGTAAAATTCTCAGTTTCTTCGCACAGTACAGCGCAATAACCCCTTAAAGTCTTCTGAATAAATTTAAAATTTGATCACATACAAATTACCACTTTTTTTTTGCGACGAATACCTATATTGAGGGGGGAATTGAGAAAGTGTTTTTTTTTTCAAACGTTTCATTTTCAATTAAACTGATTTCTGTTCGATCCACTACAAATTTTGCGAACGATTTTTAACTTATTGAGACAAGAAATAAGGTACATATGGGGTTGATGTTATCGGTCCACGGAAGGCCACAGAAGCCGGCAGAGGTAGGTAGGTAGGGTGAAATGGCGGTCACGAGCCACCTAGCTTATTGAGCCAATTAGAGCTAGAGTGCATCGTTTTGATACCATAACTCATTGGACTTATGGATGGAAATGGTATGGATTGTTTGAGTCTCGCAGCAACATGCCATATTGATCAGATTGTCGGTTGGCTCAGAGACTTACAAGGTTTGTTCCCTTAGAACGATCATCTAGTCCTAGGAAAGATGTACAGTGCCTACTGAAGTTTATCCTAGAGCTAGTGCGTTTCGTTAAGGAAGGAGATCAAATCTTTGATCCTCATCTCAGAAAGTTCGTTAAGGTCACGGAAAAAAGCTTTACCAAGTGACTGAGCTCTTTTTCTGGCCAAAGCGGAGCATTTACAGAGGAAATTAATGACTGTCTCCTTTTCCTGCTGGTCCCCGCAACTACGACAGTGATAATTGTGGGGAATATCTAGCTGTGCTGCATGCTCTCCACATGGCCATATCCTGTTCATGTTGCAATGACCTGGCTATGTCTCGCCTGGGTCTGCAAATTAAGTCGTTTGTTCGGGATTTACTACAGGTGGGCCAAATCTTCCTATAAATGATGAAATTTGACAAATTGCTCCACCTGCGATTGGATTCGGTAAGAAAAATAGAGAATATATTGCCCTACATGACTCCAAGTGAGTCATGAAGGGGGGAACCTTGCCTGGCCAGTTCGTCAGCCCGCTCGTTTCCCTCACCTTGAGATTCACGTTTAGGCCTGCGAGGTCATCACGGCATTGCTGCACCAATTTGGAAGACGATGCAGCTGAGCTAATGGCTTTAACAGCTGTCAGGATAGTGGTATTTCGGTATTGGTTGGGGTCTTGTTTGAGTACCTTACATGCTTCCCCAATTGCCAGTAATTCAGCTTGAAAAACACTAGCAAATTTGGGTCGCCGAAAAGATCTAGAGATATTTAGAGATTCGGAAAATATTCCTGAACCAACCCCGCACTCCATCTTTGAACCATCAGTAAAAATAGTTGTGTCGAAGTCTTTCGTCACGATGTCGTTTTGCCAGTCCTATCTGGATGGGAAAACAACTTTAAAATCCTTACTGAGACACAGAATAGGAGCGAAGTAATCAGTAGTAGTTGACAAAATAACTGTGGGAATAAGATTATTAATACAGCCGGCAGAGGGGTCACCCTTGTTTGGCAAAATTCATTTGGCATTTCTTTGTTTCGCTGTGATCGTTAAATATTTTGTTTAATTCGCAATCCACAATTGGCAATTTACGTTTGGCTTTTTATTCATTATGTTTTTCAATCATTACGCAAAAAACATTTGGCGATTTTACATTTCGCTTTTTCTTTAAAATATTTTCAATCATTTCGCAAAATTCATTTGGCAATTTATTGTTTAGCTTTTTTTGTTAAGCCGTTTATTAATTGGCCAAGTTTTTTATTCGCGGAATAACGTTTCGCCGTTTCATTATTTCGCAAAATTTCAACAAGCCGTTTTATTACTTCGCTGATAGATCATTTGGCCGTTTAGTTGTTTGGTCGTTTATTTAGGAAAGAGCTGTTGACATTGGAAATAAAGGGTACAATCAAAGTTTTTCTAAATCCAGATTTTTCAAATGCAAAAGAAACTTTGCATACACCCAACCTCGCACCTACCCCAAATCCTATAGTGTGCCAAGCAGGGGGGTTGCAGGGGGGCAGCATGCCCCCCCATACATACCTCACTGTTTACACGCCGTAATGCTGGGTGCTATAGCAAGCAAAAAAACAAAAATCTCATACAAAATAGTTTTAGTAATTTTCAATTTTCTCAAGAACTATATAGAAGTCATAAAATCATCAGTTTTTAGGTTTTGATTAAGAATTAATTAGAGCAACGAATTTTAGAAAAAAATTTTAAGACTTGTAATCGAAGCCCAAAAAATTGCAAAACAATTGATTGCCAAATAAAAAAAAGCGAAACAATAAAATGCAAAATAAAAAAAAGCGAAATAATAAAATGCCAAATAAAAAAAAACGAAATATCAAAATGCCAACTAAGAAATTGCCGAACTTCAAAAAGCCAATCAAACAAAAAACTAAATGAAAATTGCGATATGTAAAATGCGGAAGGATGATTTGTCAAATCATTCAAAAGACAAAACGTAATTTGCGAAACGTAGAATGTCAAACAAGAAAATGCTAAACAAACAAAATGCGGAATGAAAAATGGCGAAATGAACCCCCGCGAAACGTTAGTTTGCCAGACAATTCTTGCCAAACATACCATACCCCCGGAAGAGGTATTGGCCTTGTTAATTATTTGACCAAAATGGGAGCGAAGGTTAGGCTCACTGTCACAAATAATTCCAAGGTCTCGAATGGATTAAATTATGGGAATGACCACGTTGCGAAAGCAATATGTACTAGGGGTTGAGGGAAACCGTTTACGGGAGAAGGTTATAGATTGAAAGTAATGTTGAGTTCTAAGAAATTCTTTTCGCACCAAGTTTGAATAAATTGAATTGACCTTAATGATTTTAAAATCAACTACATAACTACGATATGAGCCAGTAGCTATATTGACTGTCAATATCGTTTATTGTTAGAAAAAAGGTAAGAGGGCCCAAGTGGCTTTGAAGAACGCATGAAGTGGAGTAAATGGGGATATGGGGGTCAGAGATTGAGAACCTGAACAAAACCGGAATGATCATTATAAATCCTTCTTTCATTCCGTTAACTATTTTCCAAAGTAAGATCAAAGAAAGGTTTGAAAAATATATGTACATTCACAAACGCATCGTTGCAGAGATGATGCTAAATCACTTTGGTCAAACATTCAAAAAGCCATCAAACCAGCATCAGTTTTAATGTAAAGTGTTCACTATTGCAAACTTGCATCAAATAATGCGCAAACTTAAAGCAAAACCAGAATCAAGAAAATTCGATGCGTAGTTGCTGATGTATTGCATCAGCATCAGCTGCGTTGCGCATCAGCATCGCAACAAAGCAAATGTTTGATGTTTATGAATGTACACTATTGTTGATTAAAAAATTTACTGTCCGTTATCAATTGAGACAAATTGTATAAATTTTTATATTATAAAACAACTAAAGTCTTCTTATTAAGTGAATAAAAAAATTTTAATCTTAATGTGCATGCAATAGATCTTAGTAATAATTCTCATTTGATTGTATTTGTCGCAAAATATTTTTTGTTTGCTTAAATAAAAACCAGAATGAAGTTATAGGCAAGAGACTGAAAAAAGTATGGGTTTTTCAGAATTGTCAAGGATGGCGTATGGGGCGTGGTTGTCGTAATTTGTTTTTTCATCAAACAACCATATTAAATAACATATTAAAAGTTCATAACTACCTAAACTGTTGTAGATCTATTGATTAAACTAATTTTATAATTTAAACAAGAAAGTCAAAATCCATTGTTTATGTTCAAAAATGACGGTTTTAAGAAAAAAGTAGTTATGGTAATTTTTAATTTTCTAAAAAACTAAATGACTTAAGACTATCTGGTTTTTAGAACTCGACTAAAAGTTAATAAGAGTATCGAAAATGATAAAGCAAATTAGTACTTAATAACGTAAAATTTTGCAAAAAAATTACAATAAACTTTTTTTTTATTTTTTTTTCAAAATTTTGAGTTTGAAAATAATTTTTTCAAAAATTAAGCACTAAAATAACTAAATTTGACAAAAGATTTGAAGAATGGGTTCTTGGCTTTAAAAAAAGGTAAAACATGATATTGTAAGTGTTGCCGTTGTTTTTTAATATTTTTTTTTCAATCTTATGTATTTTTTTTTTAATTTGCCCCTCCCACCTAAAGGGGCGGAATTTTGAAGTGGCCCAATATCTTAAAATCATATTCATATAATGTACCAACAATGAAAAAAATTTGATGCTTTTATCACAAAGTGCACAATTAACTTTTATATGGACGCTATGCCGCTCCACTAGTAGGTATTCATTACACTTGAAGAAATTTTAAGTCGAAATTTTATAAAAAGATGGGCTTTCTGTAATTAACTCAAAATTCAGGTCGAAGAGAAGTAAATATTTAATAAATAAATAAATTAATACAAAAATATTTGGTTTCAATGCTCATGGGGAGGGTCCGGACCCGAAACCCCCCCCCCGTGGATCCGCCACCGAAATTTTGGGTTAAACCAAGAAAGTCATTTTTTTCCCCAGACTATAACCAGGAAGAGGAATATTAAATTTTTTTTTTTTTTAATTACTATTATAAGAATATACTGGTGGGAAAGAGATGGCTATTCAAAAGACGGTGAAATGTGTGCAACAAAAAACCAAAACTTTGGAAAATTGCTTTCGCTATCGTGTAGGTATGTACAACGTGGAATGAATTTTTCATTCATAATAATTGTAAAGGTCCTTTCATGGTTGGCTGATAACTTTTTTTTTAATAATAGGATCGTTAAGGTTGTGGCCTTAAAATTTAGGTAAAATGTCAGACTACATTTTTTTTTTACAAAATCATTGCAGGGTAACATAAAAGTATATGTGAAAAATTGAAATTAATTAAAAATTTAAGACAATATGTCCATTGCACGTATACGTCTTGACCCTTCTTTCTTGACTTATGATTCGGGTAGAGTACAATTTGTAGGTAATTTTAATTTAATAAAATAGTAGAAAATGATAATCGCATCTGTAAGATTAAGGGGCCAGTTATAGCTTTCATTGAAAATTTAAATTTTAAGTTTTGAGACACTTATAAAGAAAAATCAGTGATTAATTTGATGCCAATTATATTTATAAAGCTACAGACTTAATTATTATTTTTTGTCAAAAAAAATTTCGTTTTGCCCCAATTTAACACGAAAAATGAATTTCTTTATTTCAATGATTGAACTACCTTACCACTGATCATTGAAATCTTAGAATTCATTTTATGTGAAAGGTTGGGCCAAAATGAAATATTTTTTTGACTTCCAAAGTGTCTCAAAATAAGAAATTAAAATTTTCAATGATGAGTTTCAATGAAAGCTATATAATTGGCCCCTAATAAAGGTAAAATGTTGAGTTATTGAGTTATGAAATCATTGAATTCACAGGGGAATATACGTGAAAAAAAGTTAATTACTTCATTGTTAATTTATAAAAAAAATCAAATATGTATGTTTAAGGCACAATTCGGTTTCGCTAGCATGGGCAACAAAATTCTGTTTTACCCACTGTTTAGGTCATATTGGTTTATTTTTTTTTCACACAAATAAGCTTTAAAAACCTCTGTTGTTAATTTAAATCAAAACTTTTGACATTTGTAAAGTGAAACACAAACTATGTCTATTGCCTTAAGTATAAAAAATCTTTTTTCAAACACGAAATTTTGAAACACCCTGCATAGCTATTTGTTTGAAACTCACTGCTAACCTTAGAAATTCCCTATAAGATTAAAAAAAAAAATGTAACGATATCTTTTTGGCTGAACACAATGCGATGGAGCCGCAGCCGGAGTCGGAGCTGGAACACCTGTCAAAATATTAAGTACACACAAAATCAATGCTATATACTAGAAGAATGAGACGCAACTGTAGACGGAGCTGCAGTGGGAGCCGCATTGGTTTGCGAACTTTTAACTTCTCACATGAAGCACTTCTGACGTTTCATGCTTATTTTTGTCCGGAAAAAAAAATTTATAATTAAAAGAAAAATATTGGAAATAAAAAAGTGAAAAATAAACTTCTTTAAAATATACAAAAAGCTGTACAGCTCATTGTGGGCAGATAAAAAAAAAAACGTCGTACGACATTTTTAGAAAGCAGTTGCATCTGGCGGCTCCGATTCCAGTTGCAGCAGGGCATTGTGTTCAGCAAGTTATTTGTTTAAGAGTTATGATTTTAGCAACCAAAAAATTCAAAACGGAACACTGTGGAACGCGACGACGATGGTCGTTTAATCGATCAAAAGAATTGTAAATAGGTATTGGTCGCGTTCATGTTTGTATCCAAAGCGATCTGGATAGCTTTGTGTTGTTGTAATCCCTTGTAAAATCACAGCTGATGACAAAGCAGCTGTTGGCGAAAAATAATCTCAAGCTATCCTAAAAATTCTGGGATACTCATCTATCCTATGGGAAATGTCAACAACAGCTGATTTGCGTTCAGAAACATACTGGATACTCGAGTATCTTATAGGCTATCCTAGTGCAACCTGAACGCGGCCATTAAGTCTTAAAATTATTATGAATAGGTAATACATCACTTGTGAAATTCTTCTTGTTTCGTATTGAAATTTTTGGCCTCTTTATAGTAATAAAATCGAAATCGTGTTGGATACCTTAAAGTGCACAGAGCGCGGTAGCATTTTAGTTAAACTTGGTTCATATATAGAATTGGCCAAAATATTTAAACCCCGATTGCGCGCTAAGATAAAAGCGTGCTATACCGCGCGTGTATGGCAAAAAGTTAAATTTATTGAAAGGAAATACACTCTGGAATTAGGATAATTTATTTGTTTGTGCGGATATATAATGTATATTTACCTGAGTATTAAAATGCCTCCGGAAAACCGATGAGAGGTGTGGTTAATTGAATTTGTTATATATCGCATAGAGATATGTACAATTTTACAAATGTACATATTAACATATTCTCTTAGATTTGATTTTGAGGATAAATGTTGGATCTTTGGTTTCGTTAAAATTTAATGAGGCTGTTCTACATACTGTTTACATTTTACCCTCATATAAGAGGAGGGCATCTCTATACCTACAAGTAAATTGAGAGATTTGTATTCGTAGATATATTTATTAGACGAAGACGATTGAGGTAGCAGTCTAATGCGAAATGTAGTAAGATGGCATAAAGATAGTGTTGGTTGGTTGAATGGTGATTTGTATATATATATACGGATGGTGTAATGAGTTGGATTGCTTCAGCAGCAGCGGTGTATCTTAATCGTCGAGATTAAATATTCCTCTGTCTTTGAAAATATGCTTTTATATCGGGTCTATAAAAATTAGCTGGCATAAAGTACATTGTTTGATGTAAGTTTTAAATATGGATATATTTAGTATATAAAGGGTGATTTTTTAGCTGGTTTGGTTTTGGCAACACTGGTTTTGACAGCTGACGTGTGTTTAGTACCTTGTGTCACTGTCAAACAGCTTCAGTTTGGTTTGCAATTTAACCATGGATCGTCTTACAAATGAACAACGCTTGCAAATTATTGAATTTTACTATCAAAATTCGTGCTCGGTTCGAAATGTTCATCGCGCGCTGCTTCCATTTTATGGTCGGTTGAATGGGTACGTAAATAAGCACAATTGCCGCATTTGGAGTGAAGATCAGCCAGAAGCATTGCAACAGCTACTAATGCATCCCGAAAAAGCCACTGTTTGGTGCGGTTTATGGGCCGGCGGCATTATTGGGCCATATTTCTTCAAAGATGATGCGAATCGCAGCGTTACTGTCAATGGTGAACGCTACCGAGCGATGATAACAAACTTTTTTTTGCCCGAAATGGAAGTTCTTGACTTGCATGATATGTGGTTTCAACAAGACGGTGCCACATGCCACACAGCACGCGAAACAATGGCGCAATTGCGAGGCGAGTTTGGTGAACAGTTAATTTCACGTTTCGGGCCGGTCAATTGGCCGCCTAGATCGTGCGATTTGACACCATTAGACTATTTTTTGTGGGAGTATGTCAAGGCTAATGTCTATAGGGACAAGCCCGCTTCGATTGACGCACTGGAAGCCAACATCCATGCATTCATTCGTGAGATACCGGCCGATATGTGTGAAAGAGTATGCCAAAATTGGACTCAGCGGATGGGCTACCTGAGACGCAGCAGCGGTCAACATTTGCATGAAATTATCTTTAAACATTAAATTGCAAGGTTCAAACTATCGATTCAAATAAATATTTCATTCATTTTTTCGAATTTTTTGTGTTTTTTTTTTAAAAAAAGTTCTAAACCCGTTAGAAGTGGAAGGAGTGGTTTTACCAAAAAAATTCGTTGACAAAGTACAAAAATATATTAAATCAATATGTTCCTTTCAAGAATATTCCTAATTTATATCTCAACTCTTTTAATTGTTAATTTTAGATTTTTTAATTCAAAAATGATTAATAGGGCAACGAACACTTTAAGGCAGTTAAAAATTGTACGAAAACTGGTAAGAAACCTTTTATATAGAGGGCTGTGTGGCTATTCACTTTGGTTGGTATTTTTAATCATGTTGTTAGCTTGAGCTCTCAAAAAAAATAATACTGTAATTGAGTGGCACTGATTTTTTTTTTCGAGTAGCTTTCGAGTTCGAGGTGTTAAGAGTTAAAGCTTAGCATTTTATACTTTTTATAAAAAAATGGCATTTTTCTAGTTCAGGGGCGGACTGGGCGTCAAAGGGCCTCCCGGGTCATTAGGAAAAAGGGCCACAAAATAGTAAAATGAATATAGGAGTGAAAAACGATTAGCTCCGAAAACGGGTATGACAAATTTTATCATTAAATAATTGAAGCCTTAAACAAAAAGTGTGAACAAAAAATGTAACTTGATTTTTGAAAACATTACTGCAATATTAAAATTTATAACTGATGTTTCCTATACTTCTTTCGAAAATTCGAAAATACTCACAGCAATCGAAATATCGTTGTTGTTCTTTTCTATTCTCTTTTTGCGGCCCTGAATTTTTTTATGAAAGATTTCCTTTAAACGAACTGAGAGTAAGTAACTAAATTCAAAAACCTATAGAATATAAAGTTTACTTAGAGAAATTTGGAAGCCTGCTAACGTTACCGATGGGGCTCTAATTAAAACTTCGTTTAAAGTGTCTTGGAGTACTGTGGAAGCCCCCTCCGGCTTACAAAAGCTCAGTTATAATTAGTGTGGGGGCCCCATCAGCTAAACAATAGTTTTTGTTAAAATAAATTTGTAGGGACCCAACACCTTTATCCTCATTGTGGGGGCCCCTAACAGAGTTGTATGGGGCTTCCTGAGATTCTTTTGGGGCCACAAATGCTGTATATCATTCATGCACTTTTTGTTCTGCCAGGGGCCCATCCGGAAAAATCCTGGTTGCCCGGTGGCCCAGCCCGCCCCTGGCTCCTGTTCTCAACCCCTGCCCTAGGAATTGAGTTTTATTTAAAAAAAATATCTTCGAAATTATAGGTTTTTTTTTAAACGTGAAGACAAAAATTGCAGCTTTATAGATTTCAAGAAAAATTTGCGCCAACTAGCTCGGAAAGGTATAACTACGTCAGTAGTGTACATCTCTACAATGTTGAAATTATTCGGAATCCTATTGGCCATAAAGGGAAAATATGTTCCAAAAAAATAGATCATGCCTCATACAATTTTCACACCGTACCGAAATCATTAGATTTCAACAAAATTAAAGCCTGGTGAAGGCAACTTTAATTTCCTCCCGATTTAAGTTTATTTATAGTTAGTATAGCAGAGATACCTACCCAACTTATCAGGCAACTCTAAGTTGGGCAACTTATAGTTAATCCGGTTTATACAATTTGTAGAAACTGAGTTGCTTGGACAGTCTTGGCAAACCAAACCAAATAACTTTGGTAATGATGCCTTTGGTATCCGTGCTTAGCAGTTTTACAAGCTCACCAAAAAACCCTAGCTTACAATATTAGTTGGATAAAAAGATCTCTTTAATTCTCGAAATGATGGCCTTTATGTAAAGGGTCTTCCAACAGGAACTTCCGAATTTTGATAGTTGATTAGTGCCCATATTGTTGAAGCTACATCTATAAAATTGACTTTCATTTATTCATTCTGTTTTGCCAAATCTCTATTGACGGATATAGGGTTGAACAACACATGCAAATGATAAAATTGTTTTAAAAAAATGGGTTTTCTTTTTGGGCAATGGTCCGCGTGTTTCTATCATTTTATAGTCACCTTAATCGTTCTTTCGAGATGACTATTCGCAGTGTGGTGGATAAATTTGAGTCCACTGGTTCGGTAAACGATCAACCACCACACGACGTCGACGAAAAGCAAGATCTGACGAAAAAACATCGCCGCTGTCCGTGAGACTGTGCAGGATAATTCGATGCAGTCGATTATTTCGCAGACCATAACCGTACATAGCAGGGATGGGACTTTTTGAAAAAATGTCCGGAGTAGATTTGGAAAAAAAACGCAGTAGATCCAACTTTTTCGCAGTAGATTTTTATTTTTTCAAAATATAAACAAGAAATAACATAAATAAACATATATAATTTAAAATAATAAAATATATATTCTGCCCTACCGAGGTATCCGTCGGAGCGGAAAACTCTCCGAAACGCATACGACGTCGGAGGTTCAAAGTTCATTAGAGATGTCAAAAATGTCACTTCAAAACACACTTGCTCGCACTTCAACGCAAAACAACATTGCGCATTCCATAATGTCGGAAAAACTTTCCGAACGCTGTTCGGAAGAATAACTCGAAGCAAAAATCCTCCGATTCCGGTCCGACGGATACCTCTCTAGGGCAGATTCTTTTTTAGCTCTGATCGTTCAGAGCTTCAAATTTGTGTTTCTTTTTTAGTTCTGAGCATGTGCAGGCACGCTCTGTGAGCTCAGAATAAAATAGTAAAGTAAACGGAGTAAAATGCTGAACATACACGAGATGACGGGAAATTAAAAAAAATCGTCGTCAAAACAATAAAAATGGCGGAAGAGCCTGGTTGTTCTAGTGGAGAAGGTAAAATAATAATAATAAATAAATAATTTATAACCATGACAGTTCAGTGCTCAAGTTGTTTCATAATTAAATCAGAGGGCTCTGAACATACGCTGCTCAAAACTTATTCTGTTTGCTCAGACTCTGCTCAGCTCTGAACTAAAAAAGAAAAACGTCTAATGAATGATTTTTTTTGTAAAACCAAAAGTGCAGTAGATTTTATTTAAAGGCAGTAGATTTAATTTTCGAAAAAAATGAAGTAGATCTACTGCAATTGCAGTAAAGTCACAACCCTGGTACATAGTTCAATTACTAACCCAGGAGCTGAAGGTAAACGGCCATCGACAATGACGTGTGTACCTACGCTGAATTGGCTCTGGAGCACTCGAAAATGAGTGGTTACGTCAGCAAACACAATTGTCGAATATTTGACAATACCAATCCACAAGAAATCCAAGAGCGTCCAATGCATCTCGAAAAAGTCGCTGTTTGGTGTGGATTTTGGGCTGGCAGTGTCATCGGTTAATATTTATTTGAGAACGATGTTGCCCAGGCATAATGAAAGACCATGTAACTGGCATTAGTAGTAAACGTCAACAAACGTCAAGTTCTTAAAAGTTGCTCAAGAAATGTTAGGTGGGTACTAATTTTGCTTCATATAGCTCGAATTGTTTTGACTTTTTGAACTAAATATCCACATCTTTGTACACAAATCATTCGCTCTCCTCACACACAGCACCAAATATCAGCCGAAGAATATTTCTTTCGAATGAACAGTTTTCCAAGGTAATTCTTCGCGACTTTTAAGGTGTTAATGTTTACTCCAAGGTACATGATTTTTTTAATTACTTCCAAGTAACTGCAATCAATATAGTGTAACGTTTTTAAACTAGACACTGTATAGAATATTCTAATTGTTTTTTTTTTTAGCTAACAGGTTCTTTGTCGTGTTTTATGTCCTTTTTTTAACTAGTTTAACTGCACGATAGGAGTGTTCGATGATGTCGATATGGTTGAAGATACATAATGCCTTCAATATAATTGCCTGCCCTGGAACCTGTTTAGATTGTGACTGCTCACTACGTAGTGATGGCAGATTGTTGGTGAAATCGGTAAGATGGAAAGAGAGGCCACAGTCAGGAAGAAAAGATAAAATTTGCAGTGAGCATACATATTTTATATTATCCGAAATGTTCCATTTTTTCATTTTTGGCTTGTTCACTGAAGTGCAAGGTAGAAGAGAATTTAAATTAAAAATGTGTTATTGGTCAAGTGTAGAAGCAAAATAATGTTTATTGAATTGTTAAATTGATAACAGCGAAAATGCTGAAGCAGATTTAACTGCTACACTTGCAATTTCTTCCACATTTTGCAACTAAATACATATTTATTTAACATTCAAGTTCAGTGCCTACGTTCTGTATTTCTCCCGTAGATAATATCAGCCGAGAAACGATGGAATTTGAAACAAATCATATCATATGTTCCATTTTCCACCATTTCTCGACCAATTTTATCGATGCGAGAGTTAGGTACAGAACGTAGGTACTGGAATCATGGTGCTCAGAATCAAATATTTCAATTCGCAGATATTCCATGATCCATCAGTAGTAGGCTAGGCTAGCCCGTGGCGTAATGGTTTGAGCTTGGGACTGTAACAATCAAGATTTTGGGTTCGATTCTGAGCCTATGCCACCTTAAGAACAGAAATGTTTTTCACGGGCTACATGCCCCTTGCAAGGAATTGACAAATCCTCCGAGTATCTCTTCCCATGAAAAAGTGCCTCTCACCTTAGCCGTTCGGATTCGGCAGAAAACTGTAGGTCCCTTCCATTCCTGCAAATAAGACGCTCTCAGGAATGGTTGAGAGTTGTAAGTCACTACTGACGAGGCTCTGGTTCTACATGAGCTGTCACGTCACCCAATTTATTTATTTATTCAGATATTCCATCAGAGTTCAGCGATACACATGAGTGAAAATTTCAAGTGTATACAAGACATGACTATTCGTAGTGAAAATTCACAACGCACTTTTTCTAGAACAAGAAGAAGTCAAATGATAATGAATCTCCTTGCTGAATTCCTAATTAGTAATTCCTGTTTGGAATAATTCGAAAGACTTATTCTTCACTTGTATATTGCACCGTGTGGCACCAAATTACACATTAAACATCCACAACCTTATGGTATTCAAACCTAAGCCTACATCTTTTATACTGGGTGGTGAAATTGGGTCTTTAATATTGAAGGTTTGAATGTAACAGCAATCACTTGGGTTGGGTGAGCTACCCCCAATTTATAGGCTGAAGTCTTTAATGATTGGAGGGAGATTCTCTTCTCGCCCTTTAACTTCCTCAAAAGATACACGATTATTATTAGAAGCTGGTAGAAAATGCCTCCTGGCACAGATCTACTATTCCCTGTTTCGAACTGCGATGAGTTTTAAAAAAAGGAGACTTTCCTTTCCTGATTCTTTGCTTTGTATAAAATTCGCTTAAACTTTGTTTTTTAAGTTACACGAAATAATTCTGGTAAACAAGTACTCCATTTCGCATAACTATTAAAGTTTGATTTAATTTTTAAACGCTTTCATATACATAAATATTATCAAATAAGCTTTTCATTTCTAGGAGTACCATATTTGCATATTAAAACCGGTCACTAATTTGATTACATCAGTGAAATTATCTACTATACGATTATTATGATTTCCAAAAGTACTCAATAACAATTTGTTTGTGATAGCTCTAAAAAAAAAAAAAAAATTCCACACAGTATCTTATAGAAAAAATTAACTTCCAATTATGCCAGGTGTCACAATCCAGTTCCTCAATATGGAACTGGACCGGCCACATAGAGATGGTGATAAAAATAATAACACATTGGATGATGACACTGGAATCATTAATTAATCCTGTTCTTGGTATGGTGTTGTGTTGTGTTGCGATCCTCTTCTGATGTGCTTTGTGATGTCATCCATGCTATGTGCATGCTAAAACTTTTTTGCTTCCATTTTCTTGTTTTGCATATTTAAATATTTTTTTTTTGTAAAGTCATCACTTTACGTTCTTCAACCTGAGTTTTTTTTTTTTGCTTTTTTGCTTTAAGGCATTTTACTATATGCCATGCATCCGTGTCCGATCTCTTGTTGCTTCACACCTCTATACCATGATTGTTTCTTTTTTTTTTAATTTTATTTGGTACCTTCTTGTATACGTGTTTTGCAATAGCGTGCTCTACTGGCTGATGATGTTGACAGAGAAAACACAATGACATTACATCCAGACAGCCAGCGTTACCGTTGTGAACTTACCTGTACCACCAATTCCTTCGGAAGGTTTCAAACACTATTGGCGTATTCTGTCAATAGTTTATGGTGATTTCGTGGGGCAATTCGGCAAAAACTAAAAGGTTCAGACTACGGAACTTCCTCATAGGTATATCGAAAAAGATATTTCGGGACAACCGGTAGATATGTAGGTATATGATAGAGAATTTCCAATATCTTGGGAGTATTATGGCATGTTAAGGAAAATGAGATCTCGGAGACCTCAGCAATCTCAGTTACCTGAACAAGATTCCTCAGCAAAATATCTCAGCTTTGCTGTTAAAACTCTGAGGAAAAAAATCTTAGATTCGCTTGCTCACTTTTTGCGTGAGAAAAATGTGTGAGATTTCATTTTTCTGAGTGCGCCAATTGTCTCTACTGGCGGCGGAACTAAACTGGATATAAACGGCAGACTCCCCTCGAATTATAGTCCACTTTCCAACGCACTCACCATTATGCCAAGGGGTAATACATACATATTTTCGTCAAGTTAGCATTACCATCTCAAAATTTTAAGATTCTAATAATTGGATTAATTGTCGTGAATTTGTCGTGAAAGAAACAAATTTGTCGCGCGTTTTTTTTTTTTTAAATAACCCCTATTAATGATAACTTGTCGGTCTAGTTAGCATTACCACCCCTTAAAAAAAATCAAAAAAAAGTAGTATGTCATTAATAATTGTCGTCAATTTGTCGTAAATTTGTCGTGAAACAAAAAAACCAAACTTTGTTTGATTGACTGTATTTTTTTTCCTACAAGATTTTTTGATTGGGAATTTGTTTAAACAATTGTTGCTCGACGTCCTTAAATAAGTTGTTTCAAAAAAATCACTAAATATGACGAAATACCACAAAATAGCATAACATGCTTTTTTTTTTAATTTTTTTTTGAGGGGTGGTAATTTTAACGTGACCATCAAGTTAGCATTACCATCCAGGGGTAATTTTATTCCATGACAAGCTTATGACAATTAATCCAATTATTGGAATCTTAAAATTTTGAAATGGTAATGTTTACTTGACATATTATGCTTTTTAGTAATTCTGTTGATTTTACGTATTGGATTTACACAAAAAAAAGATAAACGGTAACACTGCTTGCGGACAAATTTTTTCAAACTGGAAATAAAAGAGTGTTCTAGTGGCTTTTCGGATTTACATAAGACATCGAAAATGGTTTTCTTCGCAGATCGTATTAGTCTCTTTTCTTTCATGATAATGATTATTACAAGGATACATTTTTTTATGTTATGAAATTTTGATTTTGATTTTGAATTCTTCATCTCAGCAATATAAGGCGTTATTTTTTCGAAGCCCGAAGGAAATTGGATGAAAGAAACGATTCGGGGCTAAATAATTTACAAGTTAAATGCAACAACAACTAATCCCCAATGGGCTTAGCTAAACCCAGATAATTTTCGGGGCTTAACTTAAGCACGGAGAAAAACTGTATTACTGGCGGGGATTACATACTTGTTATCGATAGTTTCTATGGAAACTCCATTTCTTTCTGTAACGGCGCGGGCGTACCCGAAATCGTTGTTTTCAACCAGTTCCCTCCGGGATTGGAAAAAAACACAAAAACAAGCTAATTAGTTACTGTAAATCATAATAAAAAAAAAGCAATTGGTGTGTTTTCTGCAAGCTCGGCGAGAATGGGATGAAAAAAATAATTCCGGTGCTAAAAAATGTACATGTTAAATGCAACAACAACAAATTCCCTGCGGGTTGAGAGAAACCAAAAGAATTCTTGGGGCTTAACTTAAGCGCGCTGAAAAACTATGTTACCGGCGTGAATTGCATACGTCTTACTATCGATAGTTTGTATGAAAACTCCATTTTATTTCCTTGATTACATCGCTTATCCCCGTTAACGTTGTTTTCAACCAATTGTCCCGGGCTTGTAAAAAAACACGTCTAATATTGACACATACAACGGGTTGCGAAGTGGGGCAGAAACATTGCTTTCAAAAATTGGAAGAAACAGAATTGAATGAGAACAATAATTTAGATTTTTCCGGTATTGTACAATTTGATCTTTTTCTCTTGGAAGGAATGATATATGCATTATTACAGTGAAACTTATCTCATGGCCATGGGAGCTTCCCCAAATTTCTCTATATACTCAGAAAGGGTGACAGACAGTGATACTACATGGAAACAAAAGAAGTGCCTACAGCATAAAGAAAAAATCCCTACATTTCCCATATACACCCACAAAATGTAAAAAAAATAACAAAACAAAATTGCCCGGGTAGAATTTGCGACTCGGTATTGCCTTGGCCCCAGCTAGTTTCAATGCTCTGTATTCCGTGGGCCTTGCTAGTGGTTCCCATATGGGCCCTAGATAGATCTTCCAAGTCAGGAATGGGCCTCTCGAGCAGTAACTAGCTTGGCCCTTGCTAATTTGTTAATGCTCTGTATTCTGTGGGCCTTGCTAGCGGTTCCCATATAGGCCCTAGACAGATCTTCCAAGTCAGGCTTTGGATAACTAAAAATTTAGAGATTTTTAGTCACTAGCTAGGGCCTAGGTAGATTCACTTTCACTTTTACTTACTTGGTTTCTCCGAGATTTGAACTCGCGTTCCTCCAATCAAAGATCCAGCACGCTACCCACCAGGCTGATTTGCGATACAGAATAGGGATGTTAAAATGTTTATAAGTTGATACTTCACGTATTTGCTATATGGACCTTACTTAGGTTAATGGTCGTTGGGAATGCCAATAAAGAGGCGACACTATCTACGACCAATATAACGGCAAGAAAAAGTTCCATGTCTAGGCTAGATCAAGTCTAAACTATCTAGGCCCAGTCTTAGTTACACCTGATAACGCCAATAAAGAGGTGACACGGTCTAACGCCAAGATAACACCCAGATACAATTCCTTATCCAGGCTACACCAAGCGAAAACTATTTGGGTCCCTTCCTGTTTTTATGAGACAGCGCCAATAAGGTGGCGACACTAGCTTTCATATCTAGGCTATGTCAAGTTAAAACTATCTAGGCCCAGTCTAAGTTACATCTGACAAAGCCAATAAATAGGCAATTCTAGCCAGGCCCAAGATAAAGCCAGAATAAGATAAATTAGTCAAGATCGCCCAGACCTGCGCCTGTCTAGGCGCAGCATAGGATTTACTATATAATGGCCAATCTAGCTAGGGCCACGCTTAAAAATAGTTTTTCCTAGATAATTTTCTACCCGGGTGAGATTCCGTTTTTTTGTTTATTTTTGTTTAATTTTACATGTGAAAAAAAGAAAAATATTAAAGTTAACAAAAAAATAATACTGATAGAAAATATTCATATTATATTTGGTGGACATTTTTTTTGACATGATTTGGTTGCAAAAAATACACAATTTAGTAATAATATTGTAAAAGTACCTAGGCTTTCATAGAAAATTCAAATACTTCAAAATATTTGCTCTCTATGGTGTAGTTTTCAAACCGAAAATCCCTACGGGTACAGATTTTTCCCTACATGTGGCATCACTGATGACAAAATACGGTGCAGACTTAGGGGCCAGTTATAGCTTTCAGTGAAACTCATCATTGAAAATTTTAATTTCTTATTTTGAGACACTTTGAAAGCAAAATCAGTAAATATTTTGATGCCAGTAAAAAGCTGATAACTCAATTATTATTTCTAGTCAAAAAAAATATTTCATTTTGGCCCAACCTTTCACATAAAATGAATTCTAAGATTTCAATGATCAATGGTAAGGTAGTTCAATCATTGAAATAAAGAAATTCATTTCACGTGTTAATTTGGGCCAAAACGAAAATTTTTTTCGACAAAAAATAATAATTAAGTCTGTAGCTTTATATTGGCATCAAAATAATAACTGATTTTGCTTTATAAGTGTCTCAAAACTTAAAATTTAAATTTTCAATGATGAGTTTCACTGAAAGCTATAACTGGTCCAGTGGGGCCAGTGAATATTTTGATGCCAATACAAAGCTATCGACTTAATTATTAATTTTTGCCAACAAAATTTTTATTTTGGTCCAAGTTAGCACGTGAAATGAATTTATTTATTTCAATGATTGAACTACCTCATACCATTGATCATTGAAATCATATAAGTCATGATTCATGAAATATTTTTTTTTTACTAGTAATAAGAATGGATTCATCAGCTTTTTATTGGCATCAAAATATTCACTGATTTTTCTTTCAAAGTGTCTTAAAATAAGGTAATACATTTTTAATGACGAGTTTCAATGAAAGCTATAAAATTGGCCCTTAAGAATTGGTCTCTGGTTTTGTATCGAGCGGTAACAGCAAAGTTATGCATGGACTGACGCATTACGCATATGCGCCAAACCTATTCAAAAGTATTTACGTTCAATGTACATATATTGAACGTATCCAAAAGTTCACGAAATTGAAAAATTACAGGGATGTCAGCGAGTATATGAGAACATATTTATATTTCGAATGCGTTTATAAATAATGAAATGTCCGACTATTTAGACAATGGCTAGCTGGACAATAGCCCAAGAGTGTTTTAGGAAATCAAATAACACAACTGATAATGTTTTTTGAAATTTGAATCAGTATAGTCTTTCAACTGAGTGTGTGGCCAAGCGTCAAGTTGATAACCAAATTGATTCATGTGTGGGCTGCTTTAAGAGGAAAAATATAATTATAGAAACAAATCAAATTTTAAACTTTTCTATAAAAATAAATCACCTCTGTTCAGTTCTAATCATTGAATAATAAAATTATTCAATGATTCTATTATGACATGATGTACCTACTAATATGTAATAACACAATGTTTAAAAAAAAAACTGGTGGGTAAATTGTACATCCTCGTAATCTTACAAATGCTCTGCTTACAAAATCCATTTCAAAACAAGTTTCAATTTAATTAAAAAAAAAAAAAAAATATTTTATTTGCAATTAGCTCAGTCAATGCATTTAAATGTCACATAAAATTTCTTCTATACTAATTCAAAATGCCATGTTCGTTTAGTTCAGCGCACAATATCTCTAGTTACATCTCTACAAGTATCACAAATAATATTTAACACCATTTCCCAATGGCAAGTTCCTATGTCAGTTTGACTTCCCTTTAATACAGGTAGCTGGTTTCTCTGTGACACTAACTCATCTGTATTGAATAATAAAATTCTGACATATAAACATCAACTTCATCATTTATTTTGAAAGAACCTATAAAATCTAAGTTTTCATTGACATTGCCAGCCCCTCATTGATGCAATGGGTCAGATAGGCCAAATACATTAATTACACTGATCTTTGAGAGTTTCATATACAATACATTTGGTATTTTATTTGCCAGTTGGCACATAAGGTAATTGGGTGCAATCCTGCACACACACTTAGCTTGCGACAAAAAGTCAACAAATCAATACCGTTAATTAGAATCGCTAATCGGTAGGTATTTTTGTGGTATGAAAACTTGTTATATGGTCAACCTCAACTTGACAGAGCGGGCGCACGACCGACGCACGACGACGACGATGATGATTCTCTGCATCATCCATGGTATCCTGTAAAGAAGAAAATATGGGAGCAGCAGTGCAGCATCTATATGTAACTATATAGGTATGTAGATTAAATTTATTCTAGATTTTCTTCTTGGTTGAACTGGAGTAATTAAGATGGCCCTCTGGCGTTATAAATCGAAACTAGTTCATTATTTGTTGCGCTAAAATGGAACTTCTGCATAGTGTTTTGTTGGAGCTGCATCATGGTGAATGCTTAACTTTATAAGAACAAGGAGGAATTTATTTCCAATGGTCCATCGAATGAAGTTTATTTAATTGAAGCGGGTGGAAATTAAAGGCTAAAAGTGGTGCAACAGGATATGCAATCTGGTGGATTAAATTTCTCTGATCGTTTTATTTTTTGGTTTGTCGACTTTTTTTTTTTTATTAATCATGAATACCTACCGAAGATGGTTGTTTTGTGTTGAAATAAAATGAGAAGCAAAACATAATATTGAGGACTACAGGCATTTAAATACTAAATAAATGAGTTTTAAAATGAATATATTTATCAAATCTCCCAAAATAAGGGCTTATTAAATAGTCCAACATATATTATAAAAAATACAGATAAAGAAATAACTGAGCGATAATCGAAATCATACAAAAAACGATAACGGTAATGCCTGAAAAGCGAAATTGTAAAAAAATACCAATAGGATAGCTGAATTTATGTATGAAATCATGGACGTCCTAAAGGTAAACCGGTACGTCTGTCAAAGAAATTCAGTTCTGTTTCATGCATACTCATCTAAAACAGTTGATATTATTGCACTATCAAGTCTATAAATGAATCAGTTCGATTGAGAAGAGATAATTCTACTTTGCCAAATTGAGTTATTTATTGTTTTCCATAATCCTATTCCAAGTTCCACTCATGTCGACTTAATTCTTCAAAAATAGTGAAGTGTTTTATTTTAGAAAAGCATTTTTGTGATCGTGATTTAGAAAAGCATTTTTTGTGATCGTCAACGCAGAACACTGTCAATGGCGTTGACACTCGCATTGACATGAATTTTGTTGTCAATATATTGACTATTTTATTTGACCGTGTAATTGCCCTGTCAACGCAATTGGGACACATTGACAGAAAGCTCGTCAACGCGTTGACTGTATATTTCATCGTTGACACAGCAGAATTTTTTACCGGGTCAACGTAGCCTGCATTGACTTCCATCTCAATTTCAAAAATTTCTGATTTTGTAGAGGTTTTTTAATTCATCGACATCGTAGATATCCTTTAATAGACTTTGATAATTTATAGCTTGACAGATAAGCAACAAACTATATTTGGACGCATATTGAACATTTTGATCCAAATAACACCCAAAAGCCCTAAAAAAAGACTTTTTCCGGAGCAAAACATTTAATCTAAAAATTTCGATTTTTTTTGTGTTTTTTTTAATCATCGTAGGCATCCTTCAACTGAATTTGTCAGTTTATAGCTTCATGGATTTAATATTTTAACATCGTGCGATCGTCAACGTGAAAAATGGTGTCAACTCGGCATCAACGGTCAAAGTTTTCGAATGTGATCAAGTCGTTTGATCGGCATAGTTTAACATGTCAATGCGTTGAGATCAATGTATACAAAATGCGTTGACACAGACAACACATCAATGTATTTTGGGATAACATTGACGGACTGCTGTCACTCGTGTGAACAGCAACGTTTCATGCATTGACACGGGCTACGTTGACAGTAAAATGATAATATTTTTGGTGACGTCAAGCAGTCAACGCATTGACCATTTGCTTTGACCGTCTAATCATAGCTTTACAATCTCATGCAATTTTTTTTAAAAGCCATTAATCCCTCCCAGAAATTTTGTTTTAAATCAAGTCAATTTAATAAAAATATTCAGTTTTAAAAAAATCAATTTTAAAATACAAAATTTTGAAAAAAAAATGAAAAAAAAAATTATCAAACTGATTTTTTAAATTGTAGGTTATTAAGTAATTTTAAGTCAGTTTTTCAGAAAGAGACCCCCATGCCCATACAATTTTTTTCTTATTTCCAACACCTATATCCTACCCGCTCTATAGCTTTTTGTCATGCGACAAAATTTTAATTTTAAATTATCGTTTGGAGCTTTCAGAAAAATGAGATTTCAGTGATTTTTCTCACTCAAAAAGTGAGCAAGCAAATCAAAGATTTTTTTTCCTCAGAATTTTGACAGCAAAGCTGAAAAGTTTTGCTGGGGAATTCTGTCCGAGATCTCATTATCCTGAAAATGCCTATATACTTAATTCAAAAGAATTAATTTTCAAAAATTCACTTTTTAACACAAAATTGATGTAAATTTGTATAAAAATTCAAAACACTGAGAAAGTTAAAAAAAAAAACTGGTTTAGTAAAGCAGAGGAATTGGTTAGCAACATGATAATTCATTTAAGCCCCGAACACTCTTACAAGTTAGAACCAGTTTTTCAGTGGTAACTCAGCACTTAACAGAGTTATAGTTAATTTCAGACTTACATTTATTAACAGTTTACTTAAGAAGCAATTAATTAGTAGTGAATGCAAATGTGAGTCGACTAAAAAAACAGAAAGGATAAAATATCAAAAGGATCTGTTCAGTAAATCCAGAGATAACTTACCAAACTTGTCATAGCTGAATTCTGAACTTATCATTGTTCGGTGGAAATTTTATGATTGTTTGGAAAATAGAAAAAAAATCGACCTGCGGGAGTTGCAATCAAAATATCAAGCCGACTTATCTAACAAGACGAATTTCTAAGAAAAAGATAAAAAAGAATAGGTAGTGTAACATCTAACACTTCGTTCCACACTAGTTAAACTAGCTTTGTATAAATTTCACTCATACTTTTACTTATTTTTATTCCAAAATTCCTTTTCGTCCGAGTTCTAGTTCTCACCGAATTCCACACAAAATCCTACTAAATATAAACAATCTAATTTACATTCTGCAATTTTCGATTTGCAATTTAGTCAATTGTTGATAAAATGCAATAAAAAATGTTGATGTGTCTGTCCTGAGTAAATTTATCCATAATTCTTTTGAGATACTATCATAAGTGTATCTTCTTTTATACACACCATTGGAATGGGGATGAGTTCCCGAGATAAATTTAACTTGGAAAGTATCCACTTTCAACTGTCAATACTTACAAGTTCTATCTTTGGTCTCCTACCATGATGCTCGATGAACATTGGCTTCCGATAAGAGAGACAGAGAGAGGAAGAAAGAAGGAAACCTGCTTTTATTCACATCTAGAAATTAAAAAAAGTTCACATATGTATTCCCATCCAGAAGTCGTATAGTAGTTAGTTGTCCTCCCTTTCAATTCACGTTAAGTGTCCGATAATTTCAATAAATAATAATTTTCAATTTGAGTTCGCAGTTTGACCAGCGTACTCACACTGCCTGCAATGGCCGAACCAAAAAATATAGTCCACGGCGTTTGTAAACAAATTAAATTGCCAGCTTATTAAATGTGATATTTTGTGTTAACGGGCTTGAGTGAAATCCCAAGATTCTAAACCATCATCGACGACCAAAAGTTATTGGAAGAAGCCAATAGCTAAACTAACATCCCGTTTCAGTTGCTTCGGCTTCTGCTGCAGCCTGCTGCTACCCCTGCACTGCCATCGAGCGGCATTAGCCATAAATAATTATTTTATAATGAAAATTCTTTTGCCTACGAGAGCGAGGATCGTTTGGTCAAGATCATGAAACTAGTATTATAGCCTCAGTCGCCACTTCTAATGGCCATGACAAATGGAGTGCGCCAGGGAATTTTGTTGGCTGTATAGGTACATTTATGTATACAGAAGTCTCTCTTGTGGTGCTGGTAGTCACTTATTTAAGCCGGACTTATGTCGACGAACAAAAGACTACGCAACGCGCATCGAGCATCGCCCGTCGCGTCGTCGAAGGCGAAAGTCAGCCATTCTAATCAAAAAGATCCATCATGAGATGTGAGGCAGCGATGACGCCGCGTCACGCTCAAAGTGTTATACCATAGGTTATATTATAGCAGTACTATGTTGCGTATTATAGGTTAGGTAGGCCTACTAGATGAAGCTATTCCGGTTTCATTTGCGCTGCGGATAAAAGTGTACGCGGTCCATTTAGACCCATTAGTGCGTTAGTGGTGGAAGTTCCGCCAGCAAATTCTATCACCCAACGATATTTCATCTGAGTCAGTTGCTGCCCTATAGCTGAGTGAGTTCCAAAAGCGCTCTTTTTCTTCAGCTAATAATAAAAATAAATACAAAAAAAAAAATAGACCGATCAGACTTATATCCCAAAAAAAAATTATAATAAACGAAAATGATATTAAGGACTGTGCTGATTAATTTGCCAACGATATTGAACTGGCAGACATTTATTAATGTCATCGTTCATTCGTCGTCGCAGCAGCCAGCAACAGCAGCAGCAGCGCAACACAGTTGTGTTGTGGCTGTCTTAGGTTGGAGGCTACCTTCTGTCATCTCATTTGTTTGTTTTTGACATTGCAGTTCATTTGTATTGTTGAAGTCTTGAAGTTCTTTTTGACCAGGCTTTTTCTTAAAACAACAACAAGCAGCAACAGCAACAACAACAACAACAACAACAACCAAATACAAAGTTCTATGTGAGTTATGTCGTTCATTAGTTTGGCTAGCTGGCCTGTGCTAGCTTATTTTTACCCATTTTATCATTCTGGTATGTAGCGGCTTGGATTTTCTGGAGCAAATGCAAACATTCCTTTGGAGCATATAAAGAATACCTATATATATATATATCTACATATGCGGTGAAGTATTTTGACCTGGGGGATACCTCTGTAGCATAGGCTACGAGACGGTGTAGGTGGAGACGGGGAATAAACCTACTTAGACTTAAAAAAAAAAAAGAAAAAAATATCGAAACTGAAGAAAAACACAAGGAGTTCATTGCACGTGGTTATTCCAGTTTTGCACCCAAAACAAATGAATCGGCTATCCAGCACTGCCTATATAAGGCTGCTAGCCGGGGGCTTATGCAGAACGATCGCGTTTAAAGTGAAATATCTTCATCTGTTTTGGAAGACCTGGAACAGAGAAATAAAGTATAAGAAATATATGCATTGACATGTGAGCATGTGACAACTTTAGTCATCTTGTGTCGATTGAAATGAAATGACCAAAAGATTGACAGTAATGGCCACAAGAATTTTATTTCATGCTAACTATTTCAATGTTCTCCTTTTTGTCCTAATACAAATATCAATGTTTCGTCTGTGTAAATTTTCAACCGATTCAACTAAAATTTTCAGATTCGGTTCCTTTTAATAACGGCGGCGCGGCGGGAAGATTTACAAAGTGGTTTCAGTAATCCGCTCATTAAAACGCCCACTTTTCATGTGCGTGAAGTTAGCACCGCAATTTAAAAAAAAATGCATTTTGTTCAACTTGTGCTGCGATGTGCGGTAAATATTTTTGAAAATTTCGCAAATTTGAAAATTTTAAGGATGCCATTTTTTTCAGAATTTAGTTTTTCTAAAAACTTAAAGTGATGCTGAACCAAATTGATAAAAAAAATTGCATATTTGCAGCTTTTTCGACGGAACGCGACCGTAATTTTGAAAAAAAAAATATTTCGTAAAATTTGCAAAATTTGCGAATTAAAAAAAAATTACAAGTTAGCCCAATTTTTTTTTTTTTTGAAAATCGAAAATGGCGGTGTTAACTGCATGCTTCGACAAATTTCTTTTTGGCTTTAAAAGCTGCAAATATGCGAATGTTTTTTATCTCTTCAGTTTGTAGTATCATATTTTTAGTACCTATACTACAGCACAAGTTCGATTTTTTGAATTTCGTAATTTTGCAAAAAAAAAAATTCATCCGTAAAATTTGAAAAATTTGTGAACTAAAAAAAAATATTTACGCCACATGGCGGTAAAAGTTGAACACAATGCAGCACAACTTTTTTTTTTTGAAAATCGAAAATGGCGGTGCTAACTTCACGCTAAGGTGTTTCGCAACATTTGCGATTGGTCGTAAAATCTGCAAATATGTTAATTTTTTTTATCTCTTTGTATCATTTTTTTAACACAAAACTGCACAACTTTAAGTTTTTAGAAAAATTTAATTTTCAAAAAAAAAATCATACTTAAAATCTGTCGCATATCGCAGCATAAGTTGAGGAAAATACATACATTACAGCACAACTTCCGTTTTTTTTTTTTAAATCGATAATGGTGGTGTTAACTTCGTGTTAAAAAAATGGATAGTCTCTAAAAACCAAATGCTAAGTACGATTTACGTTGGGCGTTTTTCTTTACAAAAATCAAAAATGGCACATTTGCACTTTTCTTATATAAAGGGTGTTTTTTTAGACGTGTGGTTTTCAAGCTGACACTACTTTTTTCGGAGTAGATCTTTTTGACAGCTGTCACTTGATTTATGCGCAGTTTGGTTTGCCATTTCATAATAAATAGACTTACTCCTGAACAACGTTTGCAAAACGTGCAAAATTATTACCAAAATAATGGTTCGCTTTACGCGACGTATCGCGCACTGCGTCCAATATTCGGTCGACATAATCGCCCAGCAGAGTATTCGAGCAACCATGGATCGGTTTCACACCACGTTTACTCTATTGCATAATGCGCATTATCAGAAACGCCGTACAGTGCGCACCGAAGACGCTATTGCTGCTGTGGAGCAGGGTATCGAATAAGACCGGAATGAGTCCATCCGCCATCTTGCGCAACAATTGGAGCTGGGGCCTCTCGGCTGGAATTAATTATTCGAGCCAGCCGCGGCAGCCACTTGCCCGAAATCATTTTTAAAACATAATGGCAAACCCTTATGTTTATAATAAAGCTAAATTCTTGGCCATATCATTAAATTATATCCGTTTTATTTCTTCTTGAAAACCAGACGTCTAAAAAAAACACCCTTTATTTGAGTTATTTTTTTATTCTTCACCATTAAAGCAACTATTTTGTAACTTTTATCTCTTTAAACTTAAAGGGATCAGTCACGTCACGAAAAATGACAGATTCCATCATGGATGGTACTTGTGCGACCAAAGACCATCACTGTTCAAAATCTATACGAACCTTGGGAGTTGGGACTATATCTTACGGTTGTCTCAACGTGACCCCCTGAAGGTATAATATTAATTTTGTCTACACATAAAAAGATGAAATTTTGTCTCTCTCTTGAAATTGAAGCACGACATAATTTTTAGTAGGCCGCTCACTTCCACGCCCACATTTATAATAAAATATAAACTATTTAAAGTTAAAATACATACATACATACTTTTCATACTTTTTTAAGCTCTATTCATTCTAAGGGATGATATGAGTAAAATAACTATCGTGTGAAAAGTTTGTATTGTCAGAACTTGGCTGGGCACTACCGTGCCCTTTGATATAGAAATTTGTTCATTGCGATGTCCATTTCTTCGAACCTTAACTGTAAGAACATCTTCAACTAACAAAATGAATCCATCAATAAATGGATGTAAATTCCTAGCGCAATAATGGTTTTATAGTTGTAACACAAACTAAAACGAAAACAGCATGAAGAATATGGTTTTCCTGCAAAACACTTCCTCTTTCAGATGAATCGCTTTTCGTTTATTGTTTGCAAAACAAAAAATATAAAAACATCATGTTTGGAATTCTGGGTTCTGGCTGCACATCATCAAAGCACAACTAGAGGATTACCTTTTGAATCCGACCAGCTTAAGAAGAAGTGAGCTTGTTGTTCATTTCAATCTTTAGTGCTGTAGCATGAAAATTTAGCACAAAGGCTTCAATTAAGTTATACTAATCTAAGATGAAGAAACATGCAACATTTAAGAGTTGTATATATACATGTACATATATACATATGTAAATTATGTGCTTGTACATATATGTAAGTACGAGTACAATAATGTGCAACACATGTTTAGGATTTGATCGAGGTGTATATATAGTTAAGGTATACTCGTTTTCCGTGTTGATAGTTTATTGTCAAATTAGTAGAACCAGAGGTGTGGATCTGGAGGAAAAACGATTTATGCAAAATTATATTCAAAAGGGCAAACATTTTTCAATTACAAGAAAAATTAATTTATAGTTTTGCTGTTCGTATTCTAATGGTCAAATTAGCAATTTGAGTCTTAACACAAATTTAAGCTTGGTAGGCAATTTAACTACAAAAACCATCATCCTGTGGACATTTTTTTTTATGTTCGAAGTCGGAACTTTTTTTCAATACATGCATTTATCATAAGGTTTCAAAAGTCAATGCATTAAAAAAAAAATAAAATATTAGAGAGCCGTTTTTTTGGATTTTTGAAAAAATGTTCGGAAGGTTTTATCTTTAAAAATACACGTCCTACAATTTTGAATTTTTGGAACACTTTTTGAAATCCAAAAAAAAATTTCAAAATTAAGAATTTCGAAGAATTTTTTCGAATTTTGCCCATAACTTTTGAAATTTTGAATATAGGGGTCCAAAAACTTGGAACAATGTTCAGAACAACTAGAACAATCTGGAACAACTTTTAAAAATTTGATTTGAAACGGTTTTTTGGCTCTAAAACCCCCATTTTTGAATATTTTTCAAAAAAAAACCTTGGAACAATGCGGAACAAATCGGGAACAACCTGAAACAACTTTCAAAAATAGCAATTTCCAAAAAAGGGGGGCTAACTTCACGCACTCAAAAAAATAATACTCCTACAAAAGCAAAAGTTACACAGGTTTTAGTCTCGTTCAAAATTGAACCAGTGTCTCATGAGTCACGGCCCATTAAATTTATTCAAACGGAATGTTCACACACAAATTTATCTCTGACTTTCAATGTGATGAGAAGCGAAGAGAAGAGAAGAGACGAGAAAAGAAAAGAAAAGAAAAGAAAAGAAGAAAAAGAAAAAATATTGATGATTTGAAACATCTTTTTTAAAATTGTCAAATATTAATAGATAATAACTAATTGAAAACAATTGCTAACAGGGCTTCAGGTGTTTCTTTTCGTTTTGTGCCTTAAAAGGATTTTTATATACATATTTAAAAAGATCTCGAAAAAGGAATACATAATTGAAAAATACTGTAAAAATTTACTTCTGTCTCATATTGAACGAAAAACCCATTTTCAAAGTTCTACCATTTGACTAAGACGCTGATTTCTCCCTGTAAAAATGATGCTTGTGTATATACAATATGAATGTAAAGGGTGTTTTCTTTTTAGACGTGTGGTTTTCAAGAAGAAATAAAACGCATATAATTTAATGCTATGGCCAAGAATTTAGCTTTATTATAAATATAAGGGTTTGCCATTATGTTTTAAAAATGATTTCGGGCAAGTGGCCGCCGCAGCCCGCAGCTGGCTCGAATAAATTCCAGCCGAGAGGCCCAATTTTCGACCACTTTTTGCAGCAATTGGGGTCGTATGTCAGCAATAACGCGCCGAATATTCTCTTCCAAGGCGTCAATCGTCTCGGGTTTATCTGCGTAGACAAGTGACTTCATTATTGCCCGAAATCATTTTTAAAACATAATGGCAAACACTTATTAATATAATAAAGGTAAATTCTTGGTCATAACATTAAATTATATGCGTTTTATTTCTTCTTGAAAACCACAAATCTAAAAAAACACCCTTTACTTAATTGTGAGTGTTTCCGTTGTTTTTTAATAATTTTTTTTTATTTTAAGTATTTTTTTTTCAAAATTGCCCCTACCTCCTAAACGGGGCAATATACACCCGCCCCTTTCATACTAAAAAATGCTTATTTTTGACTCCCCTACAAAACAAAAACCAGTATCAATTTTTGGCGCCTAAGTTATTATACTCTCCCCAATGTTTTGAAAGGTTTGTATGTTTAGTTCAACTTTGAATTGAAACTACATAGTTTTTTTGAGTTTTTATCTAAAACTTGTGTTTCACCAAAAATTTATGGTAAAATTTGAGTTTTTGATGTAAGTTTTCCGCCAAAACCGATAATTACACGAAAACCGATGTAAGTTTTCCGCCAAAACCGATAATTGTACGAAAACCGCGTTTTGAGTTTGGCTATAAAGTTGAGTCCCCATGTCTGCATTTATTCATTCATACTTATTATTTTTTTTTTTTTAATCAAGTCGATTTTTGAAGTCCAAAATAAATGTAATTCAATAAATTTATATTTAAATAATAAAGACAATAACCAAATAAGCTATATCTCTATATTGAATATGAAAAAAATCTGTATTCTTTGAGCCATTAAATTTTAAACTGTTGTTTAGTTAAACATGAGCTTAATGAATACGCCCCATTATATGCCAAAGAAGCTATAATATCACTTTTACACTGTTATCTATCGATTAAATAGGCAACAACGAAAAACCCATTCACAGGTGAACAAAAGGTTAATACTTAAAAGTACCTACATACCGCTAACCCTTTCACCGTATGTATAGGTACCTATTTTGTATAAAGTCACAAAAATTAGACACATTTGCAAAATCCATTGTTCGTCATACAACAAAAAAGAATAGGTACCATCATAAGAATGAATTTTTCAGTGATTTAAAGGAATTATCTCGACATAACGGATTATTGCTATACACACTGCACATGCAATACAGCACTAATTCCAATAAAAGACACATTCTTTTGCGGGATGAGCCCTTGTAAATCGATTATCAAAGGTAAATGTTTTGCTTGTTCGACACAATGAAAGGTATTATTTTTTTTCTTTTGAAATGATCATGATCGCCCATAACGAAAATATTTATTTAGTCAGCGGGGTATACCTGCGTTGAATATATTTGAAACAGGAGCTAAAGTCACCATGAAATAAGGTGTCCTTTTGGAAAAACAAAGTGCTATTATTGTGGTTGCAAGGTTGCAGCACTAATGGTTTGTCTTCGCACCCCAGGTATAATTCTCATATACCTGTTACATTGGGAATGGAAATATAAAAATTTTGACAACTTAGAGTGTTTTAATTTCTTAGAATATGTATTTACCATGATAAATTTGATTTCTGCTGGATTAAAAATACTGGAACTAATAAAAAAAAAAAAAATGCTAAATGGCAATGGTTTTTCAAGCTTTTCTTTTATGTACTTAATGAGTGCATTAAAAATGTTAAGTCTCAAAGAAACTTGCACAAGAGGTAGTTAATTGTTGAAGTAAGATTGCGTTTGATAGAGTTTGGCATCAAGCTCATTCATCGAAAATGCGTGCATTTGGAATCGATGAATCTCTCTTCTTCGTTGGATTAGAAATTACCTTCCAGACCGCTCAATACAAGTTGAATTGGATGGTTTCAAGTCTGATATCCATAAATTAAATGCTGGTTTACCCCAGGGCTCCGTTTTGTCTCCGACTCTCTTTCTTATTTTCATCAATGATCTTTTGTCTGAAACATCTAATCCTTTAAATTGTTTTGCTGACGATAGAACACTCAGCTTTTCATATTCGTTTACAGATTTCCATCCTTATTCTTTGGATGTAGAACTAGAATGGCAGCGTATGATAAGCTCATTAAATTCTTACCTTGAAAGCATTGTCCAATGAAGAATCAAAAACCGCGTAGAATTTAATGCTTCTAAAACTCAATGCTGTTTATGGTCATTAAAGTGAAATCCAACTCCTATGCCACTATCCATGAGTGGCACTTGCATCGAAGAAATTGAACAGCTTTCAGTTTTCGGTATGTCCATCACAGACCACCTTTTGTGGAATGATCACATATTCGACGTCGCCAAAAACGCTACTAAGTGTTTAGGTTTTCTTCGGCGATGCAAGAAATTTTTCTCCCCTTCTAATCTGGCTATAATTTAAAAAAGCCTTCATCCGTCCAAGGCTTGAGTACGACTCACATATCTGGGCAGGTGCTCCAATCACGCATTTAAGTATTTTGGATAGAATCCAAAATAGAACTTTGAAAATGATTGGTGATAGAACTATAACCGAATTATTTTCTTCTCTCGAACACCGTCGCAATGTTTCCTGTCTATCACTATTCTATCGTTATTTCAATAAAAAATGTTCTAGTGAAATAGTTAGCTGCATTCCTCCCCTAAAACAATTCCACCTAACACTCGTACCGCTGGGAATGCCCATCAGTTTACCCTTGAGCCCACCTTGAGACGTATACTGTTAGGTACAGAAATTCTTTCATTAGCCGCACTACACGAATATGGAATGCTTAACCCGGCTCAATTTTTCCTACCCATTGTGATGTTCAGACATTCAAAACCAATGTGCATCGGTATCTCTTTTTAAATCCTATCCCATTTCACCAAACCCTCGTGTGTTAAAACATTTTAAGGGTATTTATATCCCCTTTAGTGCGCGCAAAATAAAAAAAAAATTTTTTGTGTTGGACTGCGCTAGAGTATTCTCTTTACAGCTCACTTCAGGCGTGTTTTTCTGCAAGCCCGGGGAGAATTGGATAAAAAAACGACGTGGATGGTAAACAATTTACATGTTAAATGCAACAACAATTCATCCCCTGCGGGCTTAGCTAATCCCAGAGAATTCTCGGGGCCTAACTTAAGCGTGCCGAAAAACTGTATTACCGGTGTAAATTACATACTTGTTATCGATAGTTTGTATGAAAACTACATTTTGTTTCTGTGATGGCATCGATAATCCCCGTTGTCGTTTTTTCAACCAATTCCCCCCGGGATTGCAAAAAAAAAAAAAGCCTTTTGTGCGAGGTAGAGTTATCTAATTTTTTAAGCCCGATCGTTTCGGGAAGAAGATGCCTTTGTAAAAAGCGTACCCAAAGAGAAGAGGTGAAACCTTTAGAAAAGAATTAATTTCTCTAACCAAATGTTCTGATCCTAAGTTGATTAGCCTTTAGGAATTCCACATTAGCTATACAACAATTTCAATCTCCGATAAGGAGGCCGAAATCTAGGCATCTTTATCAGATTGTTAATTAGATGTAAAATTCTTTGTTTTATTTATTTAAATGACGTCTTCATTTCGTGTTTTAGTGCCGATGATGACTTAGCAAAGAACTATTTCGTTTTATGATTTTTCACTGATTTTGAATTAAAATACATTTTTCAACTCATTGTCATTCAAATCCGGAAAGTATAACATCAAGTACTATTAATCACCTAGCTCAAAAATTTATATCAATTTGAGATTTGTCTTGATGTGGAGATATGTCGTTGCGATTATTATCTTGATTCTGACTTTGATTCTACGAGTGTATAGTACTAATACAGCGGATGATCATATTACTACATATACACACCTATATATATATCGACCAGTTGAAGATGCTGCTGTGTTAGACAGTGTGGCAGGAGATGATGTTCATTTTTACGATCCTTGTGTTTTATATGTTTTAACACAAAAAGCAACCTTGATGTGTGGTAATCGATAGGGGTTTTTTTTTTTGTTTTTTTGTCTAATGAATGGAGAAGGAAATCAAGTCGCTTTGAGACAATTTAAATTCTTTCTGCTTCATGAGATCTATGTGTATAAGGAAGGTGAGTTGATAAATATACTAGATAGTCTGGTTAGTAAATTAGCTATTAAATAAAGTGTTAACTGGGATAAGCATTAAAAGAATTGGTTGACGCAATTAAGATGATGCTGATTTTTATGTATAACAAAGCTTAATTCGATTATAGATGATTCGTGCGTTTCAAGTCATTTTATTATTAAATTTTATTAAATTAAGCTGTTGTGTTGCTTTATTACGCTTTAAATCTTAAGTTTACAATTTATAACTAAAGAAGAATTAGGTACATATAATATGTGTTAAGCAGTTTGTTTTAATATCCTATGGAATTTCAGGGGATATATCATTGGTTTTATGTGCTTTGGATTTTTTAGATGGTTACTAATCTCAGTTTAATATAAAAATAAAACACATGACTGGTTCACACGAACTTGCTCTTGGTTTTCCGTGGGTTGAAAATATTAAAAAAAATTATACATCATACATTTATGCACATAATTAATTAATTATTTAATAAGAATAATAATAAATAGAATGTTAAATATAATAATATAAGAGAAAATAAAAAAAAACACGAGACTCGTTTAAATTGCTAAAAAAAACCTAGAAATGTTTTAATTTCAAAATAAACAACTGAATCTGAATTCCTGAAAAAATATAATTTTATGTAAAAAAAATTCGAAAATCGTTCGAGCAGTATTCTTAAAAAAACAATAGGTCTGTTTCTTTACTTCCCAAAACTGCAAATTTTGACAACTTTTAGTCTAATTTTATTTTTTTATATGAATTTTGACAGAACTTTGGGTTAAAATGGGTAGAAATTGGCAGCTTTTGGAAGTAAAGAAAAAGACCTACTAATTTTCATATAATGTCTACAAATTATTTAATATTTCAAAAAAAAAGATATGAGCATGGGAGGAGAGACAAAAAATGGAGAGAATGCAGGAGAGGTACCTCAAATGGACACTAGGAGTAGAATGGCAAACTCCAGGATACATGGTGAGAGAGGAAACCAAAAGAGATAAGATAATGATAAGGTAAGGGAGAAGGGCATGGAATTATGAAGAGAAATTAACAGGTGGGAAAGGAAGTGAAATAGCGAGGGAATGTTTAGAGGAGATGAGGGAGAGAGAGAGGGAAGGAAGCGAGAGAGGATCCCGATGGGAACAAGGGAGAATGGGAAAGAGAGGAAGGGAAGGAAGAGAAGACAGTATGACAGGGTACGAGAGAGTATAGAATGGGAAGACAGAAGAGAGCAGGAGAAGGATAGACTGGAACTAATATTGGAATCCAGATATAATAGGTGGTATAAGGAAGTAATGACCGAAGGGATCCCACAATATTTGAAAGCGGGATGGAAGGCATACACTGAACCAAAAAAAATTCAAAATTTTAACAAACGACGTTTATTAAGTGGCTATTTGTTGTCACAATAAACTTTTTATTGTACCAATAAACGATTTATTAAAAAAAAACTTAACATTTAATCACCGTTTGTTAATACAATAAATGGCCGTTTATTGAGATATTTCGGTTATTAAAAATAACAAACCGTCCATTGTTACAATAAACAGCCGCTTAACAAATGAAAATTCCGAAAAATAAACAATGAGTTATTGTTGCAATAAACTTGTTGTTTGTCACAATAAACTTTGTTTAATGAATTTAATAAATCGTTTATTGTTATAATGAACGACGTTTATTAAAAGCCAAATTCTTAAATTGATAAACGGTTTATTGTTTTTTATAATTTTGTTTAACAAAAACAATAAACTTTAGTTATTAAAATTTAATAAATCGTTTATTGAGATATTGGACAACATTTATTTAGAGCTCAATTCCAAAATTAATAAACGGTTTATTGTTTTTTATAATTTTGTTTAACAAAAACAATAAACTTTAGTTATTAAAATTTAATAAATCGTTTATTGAGATATTGGACAACATTTATTTAGAGCTCAATTCCAAAATTAATAAACGGTTTATTGTTTTTTATAATTTTGTTTATCAAAAACAATAAACTTTAGTTATTAAAATTAATAAATCGTTTATTGAGATATTGGACAACATTTATTTAGAGCTCAATTCCAAAATTAATAAACGGTTTATTGTTTTTTATAATTTTGTTTATCAAAAACAATAAACTTTAGTTATTAAAATTAATAAATCGTTTATTGAGATATTGGACAACATTTATTTAGAGCTCAATTCCAAAATTAATAAACGGTTTATTGTTTTTTATAATTTTGTTTATCAAAAACAATAAACTTTAGTTATTAAAATTTAATAAATCGTTTATTGAGATATTGGACAACATTTATTTAGAGCTCAATTCCAAAATTAATAAACGGTTTATTGTTTTTTATAATTTTGTTTATCAAAAACAATAAACTTTAGTTATTAAAATTAATAAATCGTTTATTGAGATATTGGACAACATTTATTTAGAGCTCAATTCCAAAATTAATAAACGGTTTATTGTTTTTTATAATTTTGTTTATCAAAAACAATAAACTTTAGTTATTAAAATTTAATAAATCGTTTATTGAGATATTGGACAACATTTATTTAGAGCTCAATTCCAAAATTAATAAACGGTTTATTGTTTTTTATAATTTTGTTTATCAAAAACAATAAACTTTAGTTATTAAAATTAATAAATCGTTTATTGAGATATTGGACAACATTTATTTAGAGCTCAATTCCAAAATTAATAAACGGTTTATTGTTTTTTATAATTTTGTTTATCAAAAACAATAAACTTTAGTTATTAAAATTAATAAATCGTTTATTGAGATATTGGACAACATTTATTTAGAGCTCAATTCCAAAATTAATAAACGGTTTATTGTTTTTTATAATTTTGTTTATCAAAAACAATAAACTTTAGTTATTAAAATTAATAAATCGTTTATTGAGATATTGGACAACATTTATTTAGAGCTCAATTCCAAAATTAATAAACGGTTTATTGTTTTTTATAATTTTGTTTATCAAAAACAATAAACTTTAGTTATTAAAATTTAATAAATCGTTTATTGAGATATTGGACAACATTTATTTAGAGCTCAATTCCAAAATTAATAAACGGTTTATTGTTTTTTATATTTTTTTAACAAAAACAATAAACTCGTTTTTAAAATTTAATAAATCGTTTATTGAGATAATAAACAACATTTATTAAAGGCAATTTTAGTGCCTGTTTACATAGGCATTTTACTGAAGGGCGCATCCAGTGAGACAGGTAGATTTTATGTGCGTAGAAACGAGAAAGATTTTGGGATGGAATTTATCCTTCTCGTTTCTACGCACACATAAATCTACCTGTCTCACTGGTTGCGCCTTTCAGTAAAATGCCTATGTAAACAGGCACTTATAATACAATAATTTTATAATTTTCTTGTCTGAAATTCTTAATAAATCAATTAAACAATTTTTGCATTAGGTACTAAACACACTTAACGCAGATAAATAAAATTATTTTGCTATTTTTTTTAAACTTCCTAACAAAGGAATAATTTTAACACCATTTAAAAAGGTAAATTCAAATTATAATATAATTATAAATATAAAATAGGACGACGAAGCACGTTTAGCTTGATTACTTCTGGACCCATGTTCTGTAACTCGGCGATAACTTTTCGAGGCGATAAACGGCGAAAAATGGAACAAAACCCGTAGCATTCCTATGAGTTTTGTTCCATTTTTCGCCGTTTCTCGCCACGAAAAGTTATCGCCGAGTTACAGAACATGGATCCTGGCTCTGATGTCGGCGACAAACAGAAGCCTGTAAATGGATCACCGTAATGTAAGCTTGGGATAAGCTTCATACCCAATTGCTTTGGATGTATTTCAATAAACAATTTATTGAATTAATATAATATGTACGTGTTTTTAATAAACAATTTATTATTTTTAATGAACAATTTATTGTATCTAATAAATCGTTTTTAAATATAATAAATATTTTGTTAAATAACTTGATGATGAGCTCATTTACTGGTTTGGGCTGCTTAGTTTAATATAGGCAGAATTCACACTTTTTCTATATGTAGAAAAATTATATTTAATGTTCCTACATTACATGCATTTATAACAAATTCACTTTCTGTGTACCAAAATGTGGGTTATTTAAAAATAATAACATACAAATATTTTGAACGATAAAATGTATTAACATATTCGCAGTGACTACGAAAATGTGGCGTCTTTTCTTCTTTACTACTTAGATTGCCCTTTAAGTACTTAATACTTGCATTGAAAAAGTTTACAAACAAAATTTGACGTCGCGTTCTTGATTCCCATTCCCAGTATTGTAACGTAACGTATTGACCTGGCTTGTCGTTTTGACCGCGCTCTGTTAAGCCATGCCTTAAAAATCGAGGAAAGGGAACGAAAACAAAAAAAAAGAAACAAGAATTTAAAATCTATGCGCAAAACTTGTGCAAAACATTTGTTAAAATGGGATAAACCATAGAAACAAAAATACAAATGTAAATGAAAAAAATGTCAAACCAAAAAGATTATAATAGATCCCAAATCTACTTTAGCTGCGGAAAATATGTTATGTATTATAAATATTTGACAACGTATGACTGAATAAAACAGACACATATTCCGAACTTCTCCATCCGTCACGATGTTATATTGACGTCTTTATATATCATGAATAGGCGTTTTTCTTTTTTAGTTCAGAGTCTAAGCGAAAAGAGTAAGTTCTGAGCCACAGTTCACATATTAAAGGTAATATCATTAGCGTTTTCGTTTTTATTCAGTTCTGCGCATCTGTCAAAAAAGGGGTATTATGGTGGTAAAATGGTGGATCCAGTGCCCCTTTACTTGTCTAATTTCAATACTTTGTTGTTGTTTCTAAGGATGCGAGTTGAGTGCCTGTGGTCACTGGAACAGCCATTTTTAATTTTTTGACACTTTCAACTTTGACAACCTGCGCAATATATTACCTTTGATTTGTGTACTGTGGTCCTGAGCAGAGTATGTTCAGTGCTCTCTGATTTATGTCGAATTCCTTTCAACAAAAGAATCGTTGAAAGGAATACGAAAAGACGAAAAGAATCGATTTTTTTTTTGTGATTGTGTGTGTGGCACTTGACAGAAACAATTTTGAAGTAAATTATCCAGAAAATATTCAATTTGGAAAATATTATTATTGTTAATTGAAAAGCAACGCACTATAAAATTCACCGAAAATTCGTTGCAACCAAAAACACAATTTGTTTTCTTAAAACACCGCGACATTCAATTTGACATTTTAGAAATTTCAAATCTTGCTAGTGTGTGTGCAAATCGGTGTAAAATCTTTCTTGAATCTTGCTAAATTAGCAAGATTTGTTTTGACAGAAAAAATTCGAATTGTTCAGAAAAAAAATCGATTCTTTTAGAAATAAATTCGATTCTTTTGTTGAAAGGAATTCGACATTAATAGTGAACGACTTGAGCACTGAACTGTCATGATTAGAAATTATTTAATTATTATTTTACCTTCTCCAGCAACCAGCCTCTTCCGCCATTTTTATTGTTTTGACAATGTTTTTATTTTATTTCCCGCCTTTCAAATGTCATCTCGTTTGTGTTCAACATTTCACTCCTTTTACTCTACTATTTTATTCTGAGCTCACAGATCGAGCTCTGACCATGCTTAGAACTAAAAAGGAAACACAATTTCTAAGTTCTGAACGATCAGAGCTAAAAAAGAAACACAAATATTTTTTTGACAGTTGCTCTGCTCTGAACTAAAAAAGAAAAACGCCTTATGCAAGAATTCGCCACTTTTTACGTATTTTTAACCAAACCGTAACAACGCATTTGACGTCTTCACGCATCCTCTTTTCTCGGTTTATTAGGGGATCCAAAAAAACTGAGTGTCTCATAGCCACCTTACAAAATTTCTTTAGGTCTACAGCAGAGGAGTGTTTTTTTAAATCAAAATATGTTTATAAATCGACACAAAACAAAACAAAACGTGTTTAAGCATTTAAGCATTTAAAGAGATTGTGTAGTGTATGTCCTATGGTGGTCGCTTAAAACAAGGTAAGTGGAGATATCTAAACTTAATTATAATTACCATACTTTTAATTATATAAATAAGAAAGAAAAACAAAAATTTCCAAAAATTTCTTAACTCTTGAAAAAATGGTTATGTTGTGAATGTTATTACGGCCTTAAGTTTCCAGTGATTAGCAAGAAATAGTATATTAATCACACTTATGGTAAAAAAAAGGTGGTCTAGATAAGGACATATTAATTTTCAACGAAACAACTAAATTTTCTTAATTTCCCAAATGAAAATTGTTTATTTTCCTAACAAACAATTTATTAAGCTTCCATGTTGATTAGAAATTTAACGAAGCGTTCTTTGCAAACTTTACTATTTATTTGTAATAATAATCTTGTTTATTAAAATTAATTAATCGTTTATTGTAATAATAAACGTATTATTTATAATAATAATCTTGTTTATTAAAATTAAATACATTCAACGAAGCGTCCTCTGTAAAATTTATTTATTTGGAATGATAATCTTGTTTATTAAAATTAATTAATCGTTTATTGTAAGAATAAACGTATTATTAATAAAAGTAATCTTGTTTATAAAAATTAAAGACATTTAACGAAGCGTCCTTTATAAAATTTACTGTTTATTTGGAATAATAATCTTGTTTATTAAAATTAATTAATCGTTTATTGTAATAATAAACGTATTATTAATAACAATAATCTTGTTTATAAAAATTAATCAATTGTTTATTGTCATAAAAACGTATAATTTCAATGATATGCCTTCTTTATTATAATAAACTGCTTCTCACATTAAATAAATGATTTATTATCTTAATACTCATATCTCTTACTATTTTTAATAAACCTTTTATTAGTTATTGAATTCGTGGCTAGAGAAATATAAAAAATGTGAAAAATCTGTAGTGCGAACAGAGCTCAGCAATGTTCGTTGAGAGGGATTTTTTTTTTCCGAACTTAACGAAACAAGTAGAGTGTCGCCGGCTTTCTACTTCCTATTTCAAACAGCAACGAAAACGATTCGGTCAGTCATTCAGAACAAGAAGCCGCCGCCGCAACCAAGAATCCCAATAAGAAAAAGTTAAGTGTTTAAAAAATAAAGTGTTTTAAAATTCATAAAGTGAAAAAATATCATAATTAAATACATACAATACAAAATTGTATGTTGGATTAATCTTTCAACAAATATGTAAGTAATTTTTTTCTATATTATAAATATAAATACAAATTTACGTTCGCTGCCATAGATTGCGCATTGCTGGCGGCCGGCGCGGCGGCGTGGCGTCAAATTGAATTTAGGTATTTTTATAAATATTTTTGGCCTGAGCTATTGTGGAATCAATTTTAAAGTTTTATTGGGTTAATAAATTGAAAAAAGTTATTCAAAACTTCATTTTCAAAACTTGAAACTCCGTGCTATCAAAATGGCTGCCATGTCTGGCGAAGGTTATAATTGCTAACCGGAGAGCCTACTTTTTTATCCGTATGATTTTTTTTTCAATCCACTACGTTAAGCATTATTTTCGTGGAAAAAAAATTCATAAAATAAGTATTAAAATCAATTTTTTAAAACGACTTGCTATACTTTGTCTTTACAACAGCAACGAAAAGGATTCGTTCAGTCATTCAGAAGAAGGAAGAAGCCGCCCAATAAGAAAAAATTAAGTGTTTTAAAATTCATAAAGTAAAAATATATCATATTTAAATACATACAATACAAAATTGTATGTTGAATTAATCTTTCATCAAATATGTAAGTAATTTGTTCTATATTATAAATACAAGTTTACGTTCGCTGCCATGTGTTGCGTATTGCTGGCAGCCGGCGTCAAATTGAATATAGGTATTTTTATAAATATTTTTGGCCTGAGCTTTTGTGAAATCAATTTTAAAGTTTTAGTTAGGTTTAAAAATTGAAAAAAGTTATTCAAAATCTCATTTCCAAAACTTAAAACTCCATGCTATCGAAATGCCTGCCATGTCTGGCGAAGGTAAACTGAGTTTATTGCTAACCGCAGTACATACTTTTTTATCCGTATGCCTTCTTTTGAATCCACGACGCTAAGCATTGTTTTTGTGGAAAAAAAACTTCATAAAATAAGTATGAAAATCAGTTTTTTAAACCGACTTGTTATACTTTGTATTTACGACAGCAACGAAAACGATTCGTTCAGTCACTCACAAGAAGAAGCCGCCGCCGAAACTTAGAATCCCAATAAGAAAAATTAAGTGTTTTAAAATTCATAAAGTAAAAATATATATACATATGTAAAAAAGTATGTGTCGGAACAAGATTAACCATTCATCAAAATATATACTTTCACTAGGTTCAGTATTATTCTATGCGTAAAAGTTTAAACAATTGAACTTTAAAATGCCAAATTAAAGTTTTTATAAGTAATTAATTCATGAGTTAAGATGATTATTGCGAAAAAAAACATTTTTTTAACAGAAAAATGTTTTCAATTTAGTTAGCATGATTATTACAAATTTTATTTTTATCTTTTACAATGTCGAAGGGTAAAGTAGGTACAGCAGGAAGCTGTATATGTTCTCAACATTGTTTTGCGTTGTTTTCTGTTGTGCCTACTTAACTTATTTTCAGTTTACTTACTTTTGAAACAAAGTTTTTGCAACATAACAAATAATCAGACTTTTTCTGAATATAATATTTGAAAAAAAAAATTAAAGTAGTTTTTGCCGTTCAGTAAGAGCAAAGAAAAAAATCATTAGATCACTCTGCTTCTCATAGAATCATTTAAAGTAGATACAATTATTATATACAATATTCATACATTGTAACTAAAAGTAATTTTCAATATTTCTAGATTATTTGTAACGATAAAGTGAGGTGTCCTGTTTGCAGCAGCATACAAAATCATTCTTTAAAACGTAAGTCATTATAATTTTTATACATTACGAACATATTATTATAAAATTATTTCTTACTTTTAATTCGCGATTGTCAAATTATTTTTGTGGTAAATTCAAAAAAACAATTTAAGTCTTTATTTAAGACAAACATTTTTTTGGGAAACGAAATGCCAAAGGCTTTCTTTGGAAAGACAGGTTTTTAACAAAATATAATTTTAACTCATTTTCACTAAAATTAATGAGCCCTATGAAAAAAAAAAAAGAAAAATAGTTTAATCCTATAAATGAATAAGTCAAAATAATTTGAAATTTTGCTTTTGCTATTTTAGCAGTAACTTAAATAATGATAATTTAAAACTTAATAACTTGTATACCTACATATACTTTCACAAGGTTCATTATTATTCTATGCGTACAATTTTAATCAATTGAACTTTAAAATGCCAAATTAAAATTTTTATAATAATTAAGTAATGAGTTAAGATGATTATTGCGAAAAAAAAAACATTTTTTTTAACAGAAAAATGTTTTTAATTTAGTTAGCATGATTATTACAAATTTTATTTTATCTTTTACAATGTCAAAGGGTAAAGTAGGTACAGCAGCAAGCTGTATATGTTCTCAACATTGTTTTGCGTTGTTTTCTGTTGTGCCTGCCTAACTTATTTTCAGTTTACTTACTTTTGAAACAAAGTTTTTGCAACATAACAAATAATCAGACTTTTTCTGAATATAATATTTGAAAAAAAAAATTAAAGTAGTTTTTGCCGTTCAGTAAGAGCAAAGAAAAAAATCATTAGATCACTCTGCTTCTCATAGAATCATTTAAAGTAGATACAATTATTATATACAATATTCATACATTGTAACTAAAAGTAATTTTCAATATTTCTAGATTATTTGTAACGATAAAGTGAGGTGTCCTGTTTGCAGCAGCATACAAAATCAATATTATGAAAGTAAGTCACTTGAATTTTTATTTATTATGTATCATATTTTTTTATATTATATTTATTTTTTGCTGGCTTTCAACTTGTGAAGATCAGGTTCATTTTAATGACAAAACCGTCTTTTTCTTGAAAAATTTTTATAAGCCTTTTTTAGAACAAAATTTTCTTTTTCTATCAAAAATCGAAAAGTGTTAGTCAGTATAATTATTATATTATGAACGAACAAATTTCAACACATTCGCTGCAACGTTAATTGCTGGGAACGATTTGAAAACATATTTTATTTGTGAACGTTATTACTGGTGTTTTTTTTTCTTTGAAAATATTTGTCTCAATGAGACTGACTGGGACTGGTATATACGGTTTACTTTTAGCCCATCTTGAACTTGAATATTTAAGTTTTGTAATGAATCGTTCATTAAACGATGCTCACGGCATGCCTTCCAAAATCTTTTTAAGAAATTCACTTATTTTGTCGTTTTAGGGAAGAATACTTTTTTCATTAATTTTTCAAAAAAAAGTGTGTTAACGTCACTTTTGTTCTCACTACCTCAAATGCAGATGTTAATAGAAGAGCGAGATATGCATAGCTAAGACGTTTGCAGCCAACGTGTTTAAATGATTTTTACAAATAATATTTCAAAAATAAGGAAGGAAAGACCATTCAATCGGTTTTTTTTTTTTGTTTTTCTTTATTTTTAGATTAATTCTTATCTAATTTTAATGCGAAGTCCCGTCCAGAATGTATATGGTTGTTTGACATTAGCACCTACCTACAGCCTACAACATCAATATTAAATTGATTATATTTTATTTATTATACTATATACTTATATATTATACTAAAAATACGTATATATTACTTAAATATTTTAAGTTCTGTTAAAATACTGTATACTCAAATTAAACAAAATGATTTGCTTTATCTGTAAGGTTAAAATTTCTTCCGTAAACTTGTATATACAACACTTAAAAAAGATTCATGATTTGAGCACTTATAGTAATTTTAAATGTAGGGAAAGTAGTTGCTCACAAGAATTTCAAAATATAAGTACTTTTAAGAGACACATTATAAGAAAACATGAGGGGGGTTAAAGTCCCAACGTAAATAGTAATAATTCTGATGAACAAAATTTTACAGCTGAAAATCAGTTTTGCGAAAAAAATCAAATTATATCAAATAGTTTTAAGGAAGACTCCGAAACATGCGAAAATTATAATCATGAAAGCTTTGAAATCAAAGAAATCACTATAGAAGAAAGTCTAAATTATATTTTCATTTCTGCTACGCGTTTTGTATTGAAAATGCATGATAACAATAGTTTTTCACGAAAAAACATTTTAGTAATTCAAGAAGATGTACAAAAATGTATCTTAAATCCAATGCTTGAATTATTTAGATCATTTTCGAATGAAAAATTGGCAAAAACAAACATAAAAGTTCATAACGAATTTGTTAGTCTATTATCGAAGTGTCGTAATCCTTTTAACTTTTGCAACACCGAGTATAAACTTTTAGATTGGCTTAAAAAAGAAAATTTTTTGGACAGTTTAAATGAATTTTCGGTAAACAATGAAATCAGTAGAGTTTTTAAGAACGGATGCCTTGCGTATGATGAAAAAAACACTAAAGGTATATTGATGCCTTTAAAATTTCAATTTAAAAAATTTTTTGAGGGTGGAAACATCTTAAATAAAACGAAACTTCATATGGAAACATTAAGTAAAAAAAAAAAAATTTCAAATTTTGTCCAAGGTGAGCTTTGGAAGAAAAAATGTGAAAAGTATCCGGGAAAAATACTAATTCCATATTTTTTATATACTGATGATTTTGAAATCAACAATCCTTTAAGCTCTCATGCAGGCGTTCATTCGATATGTAATATTTACTATTCATTTCCTTGTCTTCCATGGAAGGAATCAAAGTTGGATAGTGTTTTTTTGGCAGGAGTTCTTAAAACAAGGGATCTCAAAGCATTCGGTAACGATAAATGTTTTCAATCTTTAATAAATGAGCTGAAGAGTCTTGAAGTTGATGGTGTGGAAATAAGCTTAAGCAACGATTCAAAAGTAAAAGTATATTTCATCTTAGGTCTTGTGTTAGGGGATAATTTGGGCTTAAATACTGTTTTGGATTTTAATAGATCATTTTCAAGCAATTCTTATTGCAGGTTTTGTAAAGCCAACAAATCTGAAACGAAATCGTTAACAATTGAACGAGATGATTTGTTAAGAAACCGCGCAAACTACGAAGAAGATATAATTCTTAACAACCCTTCGGAAACGGGCATACAAAACTATTCTCAACTTAATGAGATTCCATCGTTTCATGTCGTAGAAAATTACTGCGTGGATCTAATGCACGATGTTTTCGAAGGAATTTGTCATTACGATATTTGCCATATAATTGAATACTTCATAAACACAGCTAAATATTTTAAACTAGATACCCTTAATATAAGAAAACAAACATTTCAGTATGGTGCAATTGAGATTGACAATATTTCAGGTGAAATAAAAATTGGCCAATTAAAATGTAAACATCTGAAAATGACGGCACGAGAAATGATGACTTTTATTTCATTTTTTCATTTAATGATTGAAGATTTAGTGCCACATGATGATGAAGTGTGGTTATTCCTTATTAATTTAATTGAAATAATTGATTTATTGCTTGCATTTGAAATTTGCGATGAAATCATCCCAATGCTAAAATTAAAAATTGAAAACCATAACCAAGACTATGTTCGTCTTTTTCATGACACCTTGAAACCAAAGCATCATAATTTAACTCATTATCCTAGTGTCATTAAACAGTCAGGTCCTGTTCGTAGTTTTTGGTGTTTTAAATTTGAAGCTAAGCACAAAGAATTTAAACTATATTCACATGCTATTACATCTCGAAAGAATATTTGTTTAACCTTAGCAAAAAAATACCAACTTAAAACTGCATTTAAGTTGTTAACTAATATTGATGGAACTTACCCTTGTTACTTTGAAATATATGAGAAACATAAAATCGATAGTGATTTTAGAAATTTAGTATCTGAAATGCTAGGAGTCGATAATACATACATAGAATTTTTTTCTAAAGTAAAAATCGAAGGTTATAAATACCAACAAAGTTTTTATATAGCGCGATATGAAGCTGATATCGAGTTATATATTATAGTAGACATAGGTGTTTTAAAAAAAAATGAAGTTTTTTTGTTTTGCCAAAAACTAAATACAATCCAGTACAACCCAAGTATATTATCTTTTGAAATTGACGAAAAGCAGGTGGGCCCTTTTTCTATAATTTTTGGCAATAATATTGTTGGGCCACCAACTACTTTGATAAAAACAGCTACAGGAAAAACTTTATTAAGAGTTAAAGAGTATTATTGTTCACAATAGGCAAAGCAATCATAAAAAAAAATATAAAAATTATAAAAGAATGTGATAATTTTAACTTAAGATAAGGTATTTTTATAGTATTACCGTGTGACTCATTTATAGATACCAATAAGGATGTGGGTATCTTGGTCCCAATTCCGCAAAACTGATTTTTTCTATCTACCTACAAATAAAAATTTTATAGAATATTTTCGTTTTCAAAAGGTTAACATTTAATTGTACTTTAACAATTCAAAAACTATACCAATCTATAAGTATCTATCGATCTTTTATAGAATATGTACCTACATTAAAATCATTTTGCGGATTTGATACCCATGGCTTTATTTTAGTTGTCTAGTAGTTAGATACTTTTGTAAATTTTTTATTAGAATGTTTTGATGTTTTGTAACGTTTTTAATAAATTGACAATAGGTACACAAAAAACTGAATTTTTAAAAGTGCCTATACTTAAGAAAATGACAACGCTTGATACATTGTTGGATGAAAAGGGGTCCGAGGAAGAGGAGGTCGATATCGTGGAGCTTGATGAACTGCAGGTTGGTGAAGAGCAGGTTGAATCAAGTGGGGACAGGGAATGCATTTCGACAATGTCAGAAACAGAATATGAAGTACTTTTGGGCGACAAGAATATAACAACGACTGTTGTCAACATTGACCCATGCGACGAGATAACGAGTTTATTGGGAAAATGGGGCCTATTAGAATTACTTGAGCATTTCAAAAGTAAGTTAAAATTAATTAAAAAAGCTAAAATGAACTCTTTTTTATGTCAGGCACAAGTTTTCAATTTTGTTCTGATTTTTTTTTATGGGAAAAAGTTTGGTTCTCGAAAAATTCTCTTTTTCAACAAAAAAAATTCTAATTCTTTTGAAAAAAAAAAATTTCAGTCTTTTTCAACAAACAATTTTGGAACAAAAAATTTTATAATTCTTTTGAAAAAAAAAATTTCTAAGTCTTTTGGAACAAAAAAAGTCTTTTGTAACAAAAATTTTCTAAGACTTTTTCTCGGAAAAATTTTGTTTTTTTCAACAAAAAATTTTCTGTCTTGTAACAAAAATTTTCTAAGTCTTTAGGAACAAAAATTTTCTAAGTCTTTTGAAAAAAAAATTTTTTTCAGTCTTTCAACAAAAAATTTACTAAGTTTTTGTAGCAAAAATTTTTCTTGAAAAAAATTTTTTTTTGAACAAAAAATTTTCTAAATCTTGTAAGAAAAATTTTCTAAGTCTTTAGGAACAAAAATTTTCTCAGTCTTTTGAAAAAAATTTTTTTCAGTCTTTCAACAAAAAATTTACTAAGTTTTTGAAGCAAAAATTTTTCTTGAAAAAATTTTTTTTTTTTGAACAAAAAATTTTCTAAATCTTGTAAGAAAAATTTTCTAAGTCTTTAGGAAATCTTGTAAGAAAAATTTTCTAAGTCTTTAGGAACAAAAATTTTCTGTCTTGAAAAAAAAATTTTTTTCAGTCTTTCAACAAAAAATTTACTGTTTTTGTAGCAAAAATTTTTCTTGAAAAAAAATTTTTTTTTTGAACAAAAAATTTTCTAAATCTTGTAAGAAAAATTTTCTAAGTCTTTAGGAACAAAAATTTTCTAAGTCTTTTGAAAAAAATTTTTTTTCAGTCTTTCAACAAAAAATTTACTAACTTTTTGTAGCAAAAATTTTTCTTGAAAAAAAATTTTTTTTTTGAACAAAAAATTTTCTAAATCTTGTAAGAAAAATTTTCTAAGTCTTTAGGAACAAAAATTTTCTAAGTCTTTTGAAAAAAAATTTTTTTCAGTCTTTCAACAAAAAATTTACTAAGTTTTTGTAGCAAAAATGTTTCTTGAAAAAAAATTTTTTTTTTGAACAAAAAATTTTCTAAATCTTGCAAGGTCTTTAGGAACAAAAATTTTCTAAGTCTTTTGAAAAAAAAAATTTTTTCAGTCTTTCAACAAAAAATTTACTAAGTTTTTGTAGCAAAAATTTTTTTTTTTTGAACAATAAATTTTCTAAGTCTTTAGGAACAAAAATTTTCTAAGTCTTTTGAAAAAAATTTTTTTCAGTCTTTCAACAAAAAAATTTAATAAGTTTTTGTAGCAAAAATTTTTCTTGAAAAAAAATTTTTTTTTTGAACAAAAAATTTTCTAAATCTTGTTAGAAAAATTTTCTAAGTCTTTAGGAACAAAAATTTTCTAAGTCTTTTGAAAAAAAAAATTTCAGCTTTTTTCAACAAAAAAATTTCTAAGTCTTTTGGAACAAAAATTTTCTAAGTTTTTTTTTTCGAAAATTTTGTCAAGTCTTTCTTTAACGCGCACCACGAATATAAATTTTTTGTATGAATTTGTATTTATTATAATTTAATACTATTTTCTTGTAGTTCAGCATTGCTACCTTTCTAGCAATAACGAATATGTAGCTTGTACTATGCTTCTTAGGCAAAGATCTGATAGTGTAAAAATAAAGAAAAAAATTATTTGTCTTTTTGTAGAAAATTTGTCGTAGTCTTTTTAAAAACAAAATTTGTATGTTTTTTTTTTGAAAATTTTTTTAAGTCTTTTTGAATAAAAAAAATTAAAGTCTTTTTTTAGAAAATTTTTCCAAGTTTTTTTTTCATAAATTGTTGTAAACCAATAGCTACGTAAAAGTTTATTTTAAAATTTTTTATTTCAATCTTCCTACCATTAGCCTGTTCTTCATTTTGGGGCTTTAATGAAACGAAATATTTAAAAAAAAGTGTGTATAGACACTAATATCAAGATATATAATATATACTTAATAAGATAAAAACAATCCTACGCAGTAATTAAAAACAATTTTCTGTATTTTTTCGAAAATTTTTCTTAGTCTTTTTTTAAGTTAAAATTGAAAACTTATTGAAAAATGACAATACACATTATTAAATTTTAGTGAATGAGATAGATATTGAAATTTTGAAAAATTTGGAGTGTCACCACCTTGCCCAAATTCTAAAGCCCTTCAAGTACAGAACTTTAATTTTGTTTGAATCAAAGTTAAGAGAATGGCGTGAGTTGATTGGAAAGCCCCTCTTCATATATTCCAACTCAGAATGTGGTCCGTTTCGCAATATATCTTGTTTATCGGAAGCATCTTCACCATACCAACTTTCAACAAGATCAAATTTCCGCAGCCATACAAGTTCACCAACAAGTGCTCTAGAATCTGCCTCTTCAATTTCTTTAGCAACAATTTTAAACAGCAACTTAAAAATTATTTCACTGGTTGAAAGTTACGAACAAAATAAAAAATTCAACGGTCAGCAAAGAATGCAGTTGATTACTGCAATCGCAAGTTATTTTGATCAGAAAAAAATTCATTTGGATCTGCATTCAAGTTACGCCATTGAAAAAGAAATAATTGAAAGATTTCCTACTGAGGAACTGGTAAACTGATTATTTATTATTCTATTATTTTTACTTATTTTTAATATAAATAAAATATTGTAAGGTATATTATCGAACGGGTAAAAGAGGCAAAATTTATAATAAATTCTGCAACTTGAAATTCTCAAATAAAACGATGGAGAAAACTTCAAAACCTTCAACAAGCAAGACCGAAACAACAGATGACAATTTGATTCTAGGTTTGTTCGATTTTAATAAAGACAGCCACCCCAATTTTGACTTCCGGTAGGAATTCGTTCAGTTTTGAATCCGATCGAAAGGCAAAACAAGGGTGCGCATTTTTACTATCTTAAGACTCTCAAAATGCATTCGTTTGGGTCGGTTCATCAATTCAAGAGATTGAAGACTATATCGGATATTTAAATGAAAAGTCAGAGAAAGTCCAGCCCTTCATCATAGTACATGGCAGTTCAATATTGGATTTTAATAATATTTTCCTGTACTTTGACGGAGTAAAGTTTGTATTTAAAAGTTTTTTAAGAGCTGTAGATATCTGCCATATAAGATAACTATTAGTTTGAGAATTCTCTGCATTTTTACAGTTAAACACATTTTTTTTTCAATTTAAATTCCCGAACTTTCATGATGATGAACATACTTTTCATAGATAATTGCATTGGTAACAAATTCTAATTTTTAGTTCCTGAAGAAGATTCAGAACAAATTATTAGGTCCTTGAAATATGACAATTTATCAGGGGAAGCATTAGACCGGTGCTGGAAAGCGTGTGCAAATAGAAGGCTTTTAGATATTAAGGACTCTACTTCCACTTCTCAAATTCTATTAAAATGGCCGAAATACAAATGTCCTACTGGCTATCGTTTCGTAAGTTAGAAATTTGTTACATGCCGTTAAAACAGTTGTACAAAAAATACATTAAATTACTAGATTGACATGGATTTTAGCTACCTATATACAAATGCTGGATCATTTTTGGATAATTGGGACCAACTTAAACATAACATCTTAAAATTTCTTTTGACTGAAAACCATGTGAAGGATAAAAATACTCTTGAAGTGTTGACACAATTGTCATCAAAAGAAAGAGGTTCAAACACAACGACAAGTAAGCTGTCGTTAACTTTGTTTTTATTTCATGGTAACAACACATACATATGTAGTTAGCAATTTGATAATGATTATGATTTTCACGGAGTAAAGTTAGTATGTAAATATAAGCTTTTTAATATTTGTTTCTAAGTTTTTTATCTGCAATATCTATCGGGTTGTTCTTTATTTTGGGTTTTTTTTTGAAGATCTGACATTTGGTTCAAGATCACATTGAAAACCACTTAAAAACCAAATTTCGTTTTTTTATTATATCTTATTTATGTATTTTTTAATATCTTATTTTTTATCATATGAAAAATTAAATTAAATAATTAAAAACTTTTTATAATAACAGATTGCGACGATGCAGCTTTACTGTGGGCACTACATGGATATTTCATTCCATTTCAAAAAGTTTCAAGAAAAAGCAAGGAAGGAAAGAGAAGCTTAACGCGGTTTAGCATCAAAGACTCTCAAAATGCATTCGTTTGGGTCGGTTCATCAATTCAAGAGATTGAAGACCATATCGGATACCTAAATGAAAAGTCAGAGAATGTCCAGCCCTTCATCATAGTACATGGCAGTTCAATATTGGATTTTAATGATATTTTCCTGTACTTTGACGGAGTAAAGTTTGTATTTAAAAGTTTTTTAAGAGCTGTAGACATTTGCTTTAAAATATTTTATCTGTTCAATCTTCAATACCCATTACCCTGTTCCTCATTTTGGGGTTTTATAGAGACAAGATATTTTAAGAAAAATAAAAAAGAAATTTGTACAAAAACTCATATCTTGCTTAACGAGATAAATTCAATAACTACTTAATTGTTTATTTTAAAATTTGTATCCATTCAATCTTCAATACCCATTATCCTGTTTCTCATTGGGGTTCTAAAGATACATAATATCTATGTATACAAGAAAAATGTATAGAAACTAATATCTTGCTTAACAAGATATAATAATTTAAGATATATAATATATATATATATAATAAACATAAGCAATAATTTGACACAAAATAAAATATAAAAATTCAAAACAAAAAGTTCATTTTTTTTTCAGTTCGGACTTCTTAAATTTCTGCTTAAACTTTTAAATTTTCAGCGGACATATGATTTCAGTATGAGATGCATGTTATTTTGGGACTGTGAACAGGTTATTTGAAACTGGTTGTTTTAGATCTAATTTAATTTAATCATGCTAATAATACGTTTTCTTTTGTAGGCTTTAGATGAAACTAATGTTGAACTTAGACGAATGACAAATCGACGTTATGTCTGCCATTATTATTCCATATTTTTGTCATAAATTATGTTTATGACAATTAATGGCTAAAATAAAGGAAAGATAATGGAATTCTGTCAATCGTGTAAGTACAACACTATGCTTGATTTATGTGACTGACAAAACGCCATCAATTCTGCAGAAATAATGGAATTTTGTCAGTTGTGTAAATCAACAGAAAACAGGCAGGCTTATTTCAATAAACCCATTTAATATTTTAATAAATGGGTTTATTAATTTAACAAACCAAATTTATTGAATTTATAAATGAAAATAATAAACGGTTGTTTGTTTCAATAAACACGTTTGTTAAATCAATAAATACCCGTTTATTGTCGTAACAAACGCGTTTATCAATTTAATAAACGGGTTTATTGAATTTATAAATGAAAATAATAAACGGTTGTTTATTTCAATAAACACGTTTGTTAAATCAATAAATACCCGTTTATTGTCGTAACAAACGCGTTTATCAATTTAATAAACGGGTTTATTGAATTTATGAACAAAAATAATAAACGGTTGTTTGTTTCAATAAACACGTTTGTTAAATCAATAAATACCCGTTTATTGTCGTAACAAACGCGTTTATCAATTTAATAAACGGGTTTATTGAATTTATAAATGAAAATAATAAACGGTTGTTTGTTTCAATAAACACGTTTGTTAAATCAATAAATACCCGTTTATTGTCGTAACAAACGCGTTTATCAATTTAATAAACGGGTTTATTGAATTTATAAATGAAAATAATAAACGGTTGTTTGTTTCAATAAACACGTTTGTTAAATCAATAAATACCCGTTTATTGTCGTAACAAACGCGTTTATCAATTTAATAAACGGGTTTATTGAATTTGTAAATGAAAATAATAAACGGTTGTTTGTTTCAATAAACACGTTTGTTAAATCAATAAATACCCGTTTATTGTCGTAACAAACGCGTTTATCAATTTAATAAACGGGTTTATTGAATTTATAAATGAAAATAATAAACGGTTGTTTGTTTCAATAAACACGTTTGTTAAATCAATAAATACCCGTTTATTGTCGTAACAAACGCGTTTATCAATTTAATAAACGGGTTTATTGCATTTATAAATGAAAATAATAAACGGTTGTTTGTTTCAATAAACACGTTTATTAAATCAATAAATAACTGTTTATTGTATTTATAAACTCATTGTTAAATTCAATAATTGCTGTTTATAGGAAATTGATAAATCATTTATTATCACAATAAACGCGTTTATTAAAAAAATTTACAAATGGAAATAACAAACGGTTTATTGGAATTAACAATCGTTTATAAACTCTATAAACGGCCGTTTATTGTGGCTACAAACGTGATTATTGGTTGAATTTTAATAAACTATTTGTTGTGACAATAAATATATTGCTTGTTTCTACGTACCTTTTTGGTTCAGTGTACAGAACAAGAAGAATAGCGAGAGTCAGGCTAGGGAATGAGTTGAGAGAAAGATGGTACTGGAAGCATGAAGAAGAAAGAATGTGCAGAATGTTTGAAGGTGAACCTGAGACGTGGGAACATGTGATAGAAAGATGCAGGTCAGGTGGTGATGAAGGGATGTCAATAGGGGAGAAGATGAGGGATATAATGGACGAAGGAGGGAGGGGGGAAGAGTGGATAAAGGCACTAGAGGTTGCGAGAAGGAGTAAGGCGAGAGGGATAGGAGAGTTGTATTGTAACCCTTAGGGGAACCAATACAATACCTACAATACAATACAAAAAAAAACTTCATTAAATTTAATTTATTTTTATAAGGAGTGATGTGATTTTTGTTGTTCTATTTTTGACGTTTATATCTTGGATCGAAAAATCGTGTTGTGTTAAAGCTGGAATTGGATGGATGGCGCGGTGGAGAATTATCGGCGACCGAATTCTGTAATGTCAAACCCGCCCTTAAATATTCTATTTATTCTCCTATAGTCGTATCTGTCAAACTATTAAGTGTCAAATTTCATCTGTCTTTGGCTATATATACTGTGTCAATGATTTAGGTGTGTCCTTTTTTTACTTTGAAACTCTGTGATTTTCTGTCCAAAATTGCACATTTTATTTTTCTTATATGAACTTTGACATAATTTTGTGTAGAAATTGACACAAATGTACAAAGTCTCTAAGTAAAGGAAAACACCTTAAATATCCATTATTGCTCTTGGTTTAACATATTTGGTTTTTATCTCTCAATACACAAAGTGCCAAATTTAATTGAAGGTTTTTTCTACAAAAAAATTTAAAAAGTTAAATTTGAATTTTTGTCCACGTTTTATTGGAATGAGTAGCATTGGATAAAAATTTGGTTGACAATGGCAATTTGTGCAGAATGCATTTCTAAAGAAAATGGCGTCAACATTTCAATTTCGGCCAAAAGTGGACTTAGCAGCTCTACGCATTTAGCTGACAATATGGTAAGGTAACTCCACATGTGTCAAGGTGTCTCCACATTAATCTCCAAATGTGTGGAAGTATGTATCTCCGAATTTATCTATCCACACATTTGGAGGTATCACCACATTATGTCAACGTATCTCCACATTTAACTCCACATATATACATATAGAAGTATCTCCAAATTTATCTCCACAAATATGGGGGTATCTCAACATTACGTCAAAGTATCTCCTCATTGAACTCCACATATATGGAAGTATCTCCACATTTATCTCCACACATATGAAGGTATCCACATTATGTCAAGGTATCTCCACATTTAACTCCATATATATGGAAGTATCTCCACATTTATCTTCACATATGTGGAGGTCTCCACATGTATCTCCAAATGTGTTGAGTACCACCACATGTATCTCCACATTTATGAAATTATAATCACATTTTTATGCATACCTACAAAAGGAGGCATTTCCAAAAAACCAAGACATAAGATCCGGATTATACTATTAAATTTTTTTTCTCGTTCATCAGAACAAATTTTGCAAATTTCTGAATAAATAAGAAAAGTGGGCGTGACAGTGGACGCATTAATTTAACTAAAACCAATTTCAAAAATGTATTTTCCGTTCATCACAACAAATTCTGAAAATCATCTGAGAAAAAAAGCCATTTCCGACCGTATAGTTAAGAAGTAATTGAAGTGGGCGTGCCTGTAGGCGGATTTTTCTAAATTTAATTTTTATTTTTTTTTTTATTCACCATAAAAATCTGAAAACTTCATCCAAATGGTTTGAATTATTTCCGAGAAACTAAGGAAAAATAAAAGTGGGCGTGGTAGCGGGCGGACTTTTCCAAAACAACTTTTTAAATTTTATTCTTGTCCATCAAAACAAATTCTGCAAATTTAATCCAAATCATTAGATCCGTGTCCGTAAATTCGGCAACCAAAAAAAGTGGGCGGTTTAGTGGGCGGTTTGGTGATCAAAAAATTTTAAGAAACTCATATCTGCGTGTTGTTTTAACGACTGCTGAACGTCAGTGTGAGCCGCTGGTGAGTGGTGTTCACATTATTTTGCGACTGAGAAGTCGAATTCATGTCAAAAAAGTAGTAGGTGGCAGAGTCTATAATGTCACACCAATTGATGGCTTTTCAAATAGTATTTTTTTTTTTACAAATAAAGTGGTAATTGCTTATAGTTTAGTTGATTCTATTTTGAACTACTATATATTATTCAAATACACAATTCTTGAAGTTACAAAGCTCAGTACAGTTATAAATCTATGATTGATTAGAAATGATATGGTCTGTCAATTATTAAGATCAGAAAGGTACCTCCGAACGAACTGGACCTGCATTTTCATTAAATTCACGCCTATCAATTTTCAACCTATAGGTACGTATATAAAAGCCCTTATAGAATATAAAAGATCTTTTCTAAATTGTAGGTTATCGCTAAAGAGTATCAAATTAGCCTTCATTATCCGAATGTTATACGAGCTTCTTGTTTTCTGGCAGATGTCGGCACTCAATTAACCCATCAACGAAAATTCAGGAAGAATGTTTTTTTTTTGTTGTTGAGGCACCTTTAAGGCTCCTTCCGACGACCGAGTTATAAACGTTTTTTTTTTTATTAAATTTTTAACCATGCGGTCATTTTGAAAGGTGTGCTAATGAGCCTTAATGGGCCGCAGGAATATAACTTCCCCCGGAAAACACCCAAAACAGTAGCAGCCATAATGATATTCAATTATAAAGTATTCGCGTTCTCTTTGATTGATCGGCTTGGCACGCATATGTGTACCTCTATACCTTCTGGTTCTCCAGCGCTCTCACGCATCGGGAAAACAAATTGCATCCAACCTTACAATAATCACAGTCATTTGTGATGGCAAAATGCAAGTTGAATGACAAAAATAACCGTCAATCAATTTTAAATGCGAAAAAAGGTGGGGAATTGGGTTGCTGCCGCCAATACAATTTATATAAACGTTGCTTTGGCAACTATATAGCGCAGCAACCTCCAATTGCAGAACTGAACGTGCGGTGCTCGCGCAAACATTCACAACCACACTACACCACCAACCGGTAGCTTAATAATAACTCATTGACTTAAACTGATCATTAAGAACTTGCTGCTTTTAAGATTGGTACACTATATATGTGGGGATTAAGTTGGTCTTCATTTAGGATTGGGTGGGGAAGGGAAGATCATACTACTATATGAAAGATGCTGAGATTAGAACTCGGATAAGAAAATGCCTCTTTTGCTTAAAGACATAGGTACTATAGGTAGGCAAAGTTACAGTTGCAAGCTCATTACATGATTACTAGGTGGTGGTTTTGTTTAGAGCGTTTATTTCTTTAATGTTCATATTTCATTTGATAGTTGATTACATTATTGAAGGGAATTCGCACAGTCTGTTAAGCAAAAGAAGCTTTTCTAACATATGAATTAGTTTTTAATTTAAAATGAAAATGAACAGGCGCTATAGCGATCGAATGGTGCTTGCTGCGTTCAAGAAAAGTCGCGTAACTGAACGCAGCAGTGGAACGTGAACGCAATCTACATATTGCGTCGATGTGTGCCCCTCCATTGATTTACGTGTGCGGCATTCACATTGTTATCGCGATCGCCACCGCCACCGCCATCGCGTCGGTTTGCGCGTAGCTTAACTCTTCCGATTGGAAGTTATTCCTGAAAAACCATTATATGAAGCTTTCAACCCTCCGTAAAATTGTTAGCGGACCTCATATAGATGGGAACTTTTAACAGTTTCTTAAGAACACCATGAGGAGTCTGAATACCAAAATCCAGCTATTCGGCGGCGATTATTTCCCAGTATTGTTGAAATCCATGTAAAAAAAAAATATTTTTTACCTTTTCTACGTAAAAGCAGGTAAAAAACGCGTAAATAAGAGTAAAAAAACGTAAAAATCCCGTAAAAAAACGTAAAAAGGTAAAGAAGAGGTAAAAAAAGTAAACAACTGAGAAAAAAGAACAAAATGAGAGGCATCTGTCAAAATTTAAGTAAATAAAGAAAATTTAGCAGACGTTCAAAAATATCGAAAGAACAAATAAATAATGGAAGCATTTTATATTGAAAAACTTGGACTGAAATAGATTAGAGAATCTGTTTTTTAATCATTTTGTCGAAAATAAAATAAAAACCCAATAGTTTTGTATCCAACTTTCATCTTCAATCTTGGTCACCTAATTTTTATTAATTTTTGCGTTTTTTTTTTTACTTTTTAACCTTTTTTACGTTTTTTACATAACCATAATTGAAATACAGCAAGTAAAAATTGTAAAAACTATGTAAAAAACGTGAAGTAAAAAAGTCAAACAACACTGATTTTGACCTTAGATAAGTTTTTACCTTTCTTAATGTACTGAAAGATGGCTCTGCTGTACTTGTTGTGCCGGGAATGGAAACTCCTAAAGACAGTACTGCGACAACCGAAGGATAAAATTCTTTCGAATTTGTCTACACATCACGCATTTACCGGTATATCGACTTCGGTCAAAATTCATTTTATTGTCTTTAAACCAAATAACCTACTCAGTAGAAAAATTGTCCAGAAGGGATCGATATGTATCAGTTTTCTCTTTTGCACAGTCAAATTAAAATTGGATCAATCCATGCTTTGTACACTTTTAAACCTAGTACGCTGCTGATGCGAAACGAAAATTTACTGTGATCTCCAAACAGACAACGAAACGCTTGCGAAAACACAACGGAAAATATCCTTGGAGAGTTTCACTAATTCCAAAAAACAAAATCAAACATAAACGCAAAAAATCAGAGAAACCCATGATGTAAGATAAAGATAAACGAAAAAAAAAAACACAAATAAAACTCAAATGACATTTTTCCGCACACAATAAATAGTCTGTATAATTAATTCAATGCGAAAAATAATCTGCTACAATTATAAATTTCGCTCTTCGAACAGCGTACTGCAAAACGAAAAGCAGAATGAAATTTTCCGTTTCGCACCAGCAGCGTACTAGGCTTAAGGAACGAAAATTAATGGTTTAAAATAATTTTCGGATGAAGACGAAACTGAACTACCTAGTTCCCTACTTGTAGTTCTGTAAATTTAGTTTACTCTACGTTGGCTCTTTATTTCGTTAGTTCAGCGTGCCTATAAGAGTAGAGCACCTACAGGCAACCAGGGCGCTGATTCTGGTTCTGTGATCGCTCTCATGCATTGGTTTCACTTTTTCGATTCACTTTGTGCAAATAAGCGATTCTGGTTCAGTGAATAAAATTCTCTTACGAACTACATATATTACCGATCTCGAACCACCTTATTATTTTTCCTGAAGCGCATGCGCAGTCAATGCAATTCTCTCATTTTTCTTAATTTTTTAAGAGGCAAGAAAAACGCATGAGATATAAATATTTGTTCTTCATGAATAGGATGAGAGAAGAAGATGTAGTTGAATTGAGCATTTTTTGTTCGTATTCACCCTATCTATTCACAGATTCACTTCCAAATGCCGACGTGAAAGCAAATTATTCATTATGAATGTTTTTTAAGTTTGGTTTCACATTTTCGCAGAAAGAGAATCGGATTTTAGGTGAAAGGGTGAAAAGTTATTCGATTCACTTTTTCACAGAACCAGAATCGGCCCCCAGGTATTATTAATATAACTTAATTTAAAAAAATAATCAAAAAATGAATTACTGGCTTTAAAAAAAAGCTATAGCATGATGTTTTAAGTGTTGCCGTTGCGTTTTTTGTGTTCATTTTTTTTTTCAGTATTTTTTTTAAATTTGCACCTCCCAACTAAAGGGGTGTACAAATAGATTGGACCAATATATTAAAATCATGTTCATATAATGTACCAATAATAAAAAAAAATAAAGCTTTTATCACAAAATTCACAATTTTTGAACTAAGCAGTAAGCAGCCCCAGTTTATAGAAAAGTAAAACCCTTAAATCTTCCGATTGGTTTATTTCGAAAACGGTTATTTTTATGAAAAAAATTATAATAATATTTTTTGTAGTAAATTTTCTAACCTACAAATTAGTTCTTGAAATTTTGTTTGTACAACTTACCATTTGGGAGTTATTCCTGACAAAACCATTTAGGGGGGCCTTCAACTGTTCAATTGTTAGTGGCTCTCATATTGATGGGGACTTTTGACAGTTTCTTAAGAACGTCACGAGGAGGATATATACCAAAATCCAGCTCTCCGGCGATTATTTCCCAATTGGCTTTATTGACTGGACTATTATTAATTATATTACTTTTCTTTTCAAACATACTTTAATGAAAAACTTTCTACATTCATTCTACTGCAATTATTTTTATCAATAACAAGCCAGCAATCGAATATAGAAGACTATAGTTTTTATTACCGGGCGTTTCAATCGGTAGCCGTTGCTGATATATGTTTCAGTTGTAAATTAATATTTCTCAAGCTAAGCCCGCACATGATGTTGAGTGTATAACTATGCAAGCAACATTCAGCATTAATTTGCACCGCACATCGTGTGTCATGACCACAATCCGAACATGCTTCATCTACATATATATATATGTACATTTCTTTCTCAGTACAAAAGTCGCCATATCATGGATATACATAGTACACAGAAGCTTAGAGGCGCGTCCTTTTAAATGACCAAAAAGTCAAAATCCTTTTCTGTGTGTAACACGTTGACGGCATACGCATATATATGTATATACCTAGATGGTGATCAAGTGTAGTGGAACATACGCCTATCATTTGATATACATACATACATTTATATAAATCCAAGAATCAAGCTAAAGCCTTTCTCATAGTAATTCTGGTTGGCGAAAAATTGTGCGCTTAGCACAATAAATTGAAGGCTGACTAAGAAAAATGTAGAAATTAATTAATGGTTGGTTCAATTAAAATTGCAACATGGATGGACATGGAAAACAACACAGATTTGTGCTTCTTCTTTTAGTGTTTTGCGCGTTGTGTTGTTGTTGTTTAAATGTATATAAGCTGATGAACAACACGTTGTCTGTCCGGCCGGTCAAATGGTCCAGACACTGTAGCAGCTTTATAGTTTTGTTGTGTTTTGGTCTTTGGCGTGAAAAATTTCCACGCCATGAAATGTTGAAATGGTATAAATGCAGTTTATTATTTTTCTTCTATTTTTTTTTATTTCTGTTTAGAGGCAGTTGAGAGGTATCAGGAAGGCGTGTTGTGCAAGTTTGAATGAGAGACGACAAGATTCTTAATCAATAATTGGATTACAAATGTTTGACCGAATATGTAATCATTCATTCAATCAGACTAAATTATAATTTGAGAAATGGAACATAAATAAGGTCCAACTGATCATAGGATTGTATAGAGTCTTCAAAAAGGGTGAATTTTGGCATGTGATGCTGCAAATTAGTTAGCTAATCGAAAAAAACACGTAGACTAGTAGCACAAGATTTTCAGAGCAATGAGAATCCTCATAGCAACTTGGAGCCCTCCAGATAGTCGAACCATACCAACTTAATCTAATCGACAGTGATCAGAAAATCTTGTTTAGAAAGAAGAAGTAGAAGACGTATGCAATCTCACATAGTTGAAAAACATCAAATAGTATCGCGATTTGAAAAAAAGCTAAAGTTTGCCTACAAAATTCCACCTGTGCCTATACGTTCTTTAATTCTTGTAACAATAAAATCAAGAGAGAAACGATGCAAATTGAAACAAATTTGTTCCATTTTCCAACGTTTCTCGTTTGTATTCGTTTGAAAGGCCTATCGATGTAATTATGTATGGAATATAACATCGTTCAAATGTCTGCCGCAGCTTCCGAAACGATCTCGCTGGCCAGTTCCACGTGAGATGACCATGCCCTCGAATTTCCAATGTGGCCTGACCTGTGCGGCACGTAGCGCCATTCTGGTTTAAAACCACAAGTTACTGGTGTCCATATCATCCAATTCAGGCCAAAAAAAAGTTGGTAATCATCGATGTATAGCGCTCGCCGTTGATAGTGATGGCCTGGCCAACCAACGTTGCCTCGTTCTCAAAGAAATATGAACTAATGATTCCACCAACCGAAAATCCTCACCGAAACAATGACTTTTTCGGGATCCATTGGATGCTCTTGGATCTCGTGTGGATCGGTATTGTCCCAAATTCAACAATTTTGTTTGTTAACGTAACCATTCATCCAGAAATGGGCCACATCGCTGAAGATTAGTTTTCGATTAAAATAAGGGTCAATTTGCAACTGCTCCATGAGCCCAGTCAGCCAACACACGTCGTTGTTTATGATCGTTTACCTTCAGCTCCTGGGTCAGTTGAATTTTGTCCGGGTGCTGGCCCAAGTCATGACGCAAAATTGATTAAAAAATAATGATTTTTTTTTAAGTTATGGGCACGTTTTTGAGAAAAATAAACTTTTCATTTCTTGATAAAAAAATTTGTACGCCATTTATCGTTATTTTTGGTAGTAAAAAAAATGAAAAAAAATAAAACTTGTCGGGAAAATGCCCAAAAACCGCTATGTACCAAATTTAAAGAAAATCGACTCTACCGTTTAGGCTGTAGCCGAAAGGCCAGGACAGATAGACAGACGGAATTGCGAGACCCACTTTTTTCGGCTTCGCTATCATCGTAATGTCAAGTTTGATTGAAATCTCGATACAAGAACGAAATCACTCTAGAAACAAAAATCTACCTTCTATCAAAAGTGTATAGCTGGTATTTTATAGGATTTTGAAAATAAAGTCTTACATGCCCCAATTTCGTATCGGCGTATCATTACGACGATTCATAGACTCGTTAAAAAAAATATTTTTTTTTTAAATAATTATTTTGAACAGACTTCTTATACATATACATAATTCCATTCTATAAAGCCATAGATTAAAAGTGTTTGTGACATGAAATATTTTATTTGGCTAACAAAAGCATAAGGCCAAAGAACAATATTGCACATTAGTCACACCTTTTAAGATACTTTTCAACAAGTCTTATACCACACCTCTGGTATTTTATTATTCTAATTTAATGTAACTTCCTCGATCTCTATAACTATTCTTGTTTTATGTAAAGGTGATAACTTCTGGTTTCCATCCCGTTTTTGTTGATAAAAGAATTTGTTAAAAAGAGAGATGATAAGACTATAGAAGACACTTAGTAGACTCTGATTTACAAACTACTGCTAGTTTTTTTATTTTTTATTTTTATTTAAGATAGCCCTTAAATTTAAATATTAATCTTCTTTCAACGTATTTATGGTTGATTAATACAACAAACATGTCATTACTATAAGTAGATATGGCTGATGAAAAATTCAAACACGCAGCCGCTCCCTTTTCTGTTTAAAAAAAAAAAAAAAAAATTATTAGGCCATTTTCACCCCATTTAACATATTATCTAAACAAAACATTCTGGGTCAATACAAAGTTGGCGCATTTGAATTTTAATCTCTGACACCTCTTTCATTACAAATCCATAAAATTTCAGTCGCATCGGTATAAGATCTCATATATGCACCTATATAGAAGGAATAGAAATTCAAACTGTCAAGACTTTAATCTTAATTTCTAAAAATAATTGTCTACTGTGACAGTTCCACCAATTATATAAACTAAATCATTCGATACAGTATGTATACATAAATGGCTTGTTTTAGGTTTTTCCATCAGCTCTTTTGTTTATATGAGTTTATCATACTAAAAGGTTTTTTCTGCAATATGAGAAATATAGATAAGCCTATATAATACAGAAGAAGAAGGTTTTTATTTTTCTTTGTCATTCCATTAGAATTTATTATTTCATGATTTAAATCAGTCATTCATTGAGCCAAGAGTAAATATAATATGCAGTCGTAAACTATTCAAACTAGAATTAAAACTAAACAAAACAAAATCTTTGGGAAAAAATTAATTGGTTCAATATTCAAATCTCTGTGACCACTAAAGACCTTCTTTAGTTTGTGGTTAGGTATAAATATAAAAGCAATTAATTATCCATTAGCTTGTGGACTAATTTATTTGATTTCAATGGATGTGGCCTATGTGGACACGTATAGCTGGAAATTTAATCTTATCTAGAAACATATAAATTGAAAGAGCTGCCTAGTATGATAAGTACTTTCATTTCAAACTAATATAAATTGATCTAACCCAGGTAATATATAAAAGAAAGAAAAAAATTGTTAAACCGTAAGAATCAAAATCTATAAATGAAACAAAGAAAATAAATGAAGTAAAATTGGTCACATATTAAGTTAGAATTTTGAGTCGATTGCATTTTTTCTACACGAAGCACAGTTTGTGAATTCGTCTGTTTTTTCTTCGTTATTGTTGAGAAAATTGTTTTTTTCTTGCAGTACTAACCTTCCACTCATCGTTAATGAAGAGATCGTTATTCAACAGCCGCATGTGTCACAAATTTAATTAATCTCAAAATTGGAGTTGTGAAAAATTGCATGCGCGAAGATATATGTAGTTTTAAGAATGTTTATTGTGAATATTTTTTCAGAGTGTTTGTTGTGATTTTTGTTGAAAGTTATATTTGAATTTTGAAGGTTTCGAATGTTATAGCTTTTTAAATTAAAAAATAAGATTTCAAAGAACTGTAAAGTGTAAAGTAAGTGAAATTAAGATAAAGAGTGTCCAAATATTGATTAAATCTGGTAGAGTAAAAACTCACATTTTATCTTAACTTAAAGAATGAAAAGAAAGTTGTTCCGTTATTTAAGTATCCTCTTAACTGTCTATTTTTGCTATTTCACATAAACGACAGTATTTAATAAATAGTCGGAGTTGTAAAAGTGCATAATATGGGGCCATTTTGAACAATTTTTTCAAATTACATAATACAAATAAAGAGGTTTTAAAGAACCATCTAGCGTGTGTCGGTACCACAGGGGCTCTTCGGTATCTACCCAACGGATGCCTTAAGCGTTTTTCTGTACCTTTTACCACTTGACTTACATAGAAAATACCTAGTATCGTCCAGCTCACGATAAAGAATCAAATAGCTGAGTTACCAAACCGTATGGTCACAGCAATATCACTAGGCTGATTCTAGCGGCTATGTTTTCGACTCCTACCGACCCACCAATTCGTGACGGGAAACTTCGACACAACTATTTTTACTGATGGATCAAAGATGGAGTGTGGAATTTGTTCAGGAGTATATTTTGAGTCTCTGAAGATAAATAAATCAGTTGGAAATAATGGCAATTAGGGAAGCATGCTAAATACTCAAAGAAGACCCTAACCAATATCTGTTATCCTGACTACAGATATTCAGGCAGCCGTGAAAGCCATTGATTCGGTTTTATCAGCATCATGATTGGTTTAGAAATGCCGTGATGAGCTCAAAAGCCTGAATGTTAACCTCAAGCTGTCACTCTTAGATTGGTTCCGGGTCATTGTGGCATTGAGGGTAACGAGTACGTAGATACACTGGCCAGGCAAGGATCAGCAGTTCATAGCTCACTTGTGGAAAGAGACAACATTCCTCTTGGGGTTATGAAGGGCAATATATTCTCAATTTTTCTCAACAAATCAAACCGCAGGTGGGGCAGTTTAACAAACTGGGGTGCCAGCACGTAACTTGATACAATCGAGTTTTGTCGATACAATCGAGCATTGGCAGCACATATTTTGGTTCAATCGAGTGTCCTCGATTGTATCGTCAGATTTGGAAGCACACAAAATTCAAATTGACGTTTGAAACAAAAGTTTTCACTCGACAGAAAATACTTATCGTCGGGAGTGATTTTTTTACAAAACCATGGAGAAACAAAATAATATGTCAAATGAAAAACAGATGGAGATTATGACCAATTTTATGAGTTCTCATGTTGATTTAGCTAGGGGAATTTTTAAAACAGCAATTTGCTGTGGGAAAAACTGGTTGACTCCTTAAACACAGGATCCTCCACAAAAAGATCTTAAGGAGTATCATATGAAAACATTCCTTGTTGACTCTAAAGTAAACTGCTGCACAAATCTAAAAAAAAAAATATAGTTTAACTAATGTATATGATAGTCTTTTCTTTCTGAATATTTACTCATTTTCACTTGAATGGGCCTGCTAATATCTCTCAAATATCTTCTTTTAACGCATAGGAGTTAGGACACTTCTTCGACTTCAATTTCCGAATAAAAAAAAATCATTTTTCAAGAATTTTAAATTGATACTTGAATGAAATTATTTTAAAGAAAACCCATTTTGAAATTTTATTTTATAGTTCACAATGACTTTTTTAAGTACAATTCACAATGTAACTCGTTTCAAGTTACGTGCTGTCAAAATATATTTGTTTCGAGTTGACCGACGATCGACAATCATTGATTGTATCAAGTTACGTGCTGTCACCCCTGGATTATTTCTAGAAAGATTTGGCCCACCTATAACAGATCCTGAACAAATGACTTAGTTTGCAGACCCAGGCAAGACATATCCAGGATCGTTACAACCTATTCTGGACAGAGAGAGAGAGAGAGCATGCGACAATACTCACTGTCGTAGTTGTGGAGACCAGCAGGAAAATTAAACAGTCGCTCACTTCCTCTGCCAATGTCCCGCTCTAGCCAGAATGAGATAACAGTCATTTGGTAAACCATTCTTCTTCGACGACCTCAACGAACTCTCCGAAATAAAGATCAAAGATTTGGTCTCTTTTCTCAACATAACAAATTGGCGCTAAGATGAACTTCGACCGCACTCTGAACCGGAAATCAATTTACCTATACCTATCTCACCATACTGTGGTTGGGAGAGTGTAATGATGATTCCACAAATTCGTTTCAACAATTCTTTTTCTTCTACAGATCAAACGAGTTATGGTATCAAAACGGCGCAATCGCTAATTGGGTTACGGAGCTAGGCTCCGGCTAGGCTAGCTATCTACCTAAAAATTAAAAATTATAAAATTTAACAGCTGTTATGTATTTAAGAAAAAAAAAACGGTTTATTTTTATTTGTTTTTGTCTTTAGAACCCTGTTTGATTGAGTTCAAATTGTTATGACTTTCTATCTGAGACTAGCTTTGGGTAAGTTTTATGCTTTTTAAGAATTTTCAAAAACATAGCAAATTTTTCAAATTAATAAACCAGTTTTGAGTCATACGATTTTTTTTTAAGATGCCCGTTTAGAGAATACTTTACCCTACCATATAAAAGCCAACAATATATTAAAGTTTCTTTAGAATTATTTTGATATGATCTTAAGAATTATAAACAGTTTTTAGGATTTTTAACACTATCAGTACCAGACCAGTGCCATTCAATGCGAAACTTTACAATTTTATTTCCAATATTGGGAACTATCAACTATAGTCAAAATTTTGTATGCATATAGTTCTCTACTTTTTATAATATACGTACATATGTGTATTGTGTAAATAAACAACTAATCTCAAAATTATTGATCGTCTACTGATGAGTTTAATTCCTTTAATCTTCGTTTTCCACTATATTTCCACTTATTGAACCATGTTCTGATTATATTTATATTTATCCCTCTAGTGAAGGTGTATTCCCTGAATCATTGACCTACACATTAAATAAACACAAGCGACAGAGAATGCTTGTTAAAATATTTGTCAAATGAGATTCCGATCAGTTGTTGGGATTTTTTTTTATTTAATTTTTTTTTTTTTTTTTTGTCGATGTTGCTTGTCCTCTAAATATATTTAAATTGTTTGTTTTGGTAGGATCTGTCTGTTCAGGTTGTTCTGAAATTTCGAAATAACGAAATCCTCCCGAGACAGAATCAGGTCCAATTCATTTGGGATTACTTGTTGTTTTTTTATGGATTTTTTTTTTCTTTTTTCATCTTCTTTTATTCTTTCAAGATCCCAACCCAGAATAAGGGAAACATTTTTTTTTTTTTTTTTTTTGTGACGGTGATTCAAATTTTTTGGGTGCGCATCTTTTCCTATATACCAATGAGTATTCTTCATTCTTAAGGCAAGTATTGGTTTTCGTGTAAATATCGGTGTTTTAATTGAACATAATAACATTATAAAGTCAATTTATAATCTTGCCATAATAAATTGTTATTAATTGTATGTAATAAGGTGCTTTGAGCGACTTTTAAAACCCTGGGTGCCCTTGCCGCACAAATAGTACCTAACTTGGTTGACAAAATTATTTCAAATTAATACTTCTTAAGCTAACTACAGTTATTGTGACGACGCAGATTACTCTTACCAAAAAATTTATAGCCACATCAGAGCAAGTATATATGCGACGAAGTTGGGCATTTTAACAACGTTTTTTTTCTTGCTTTCTTTTTGAGAATTTTAAATGATCGAACAGAGTGAATTGTGAAAAAAATATATAAAAACATTATCTGAAGTGTATTATTGAACCATCTGTGAGCATCACTTTATATATAAAGATTCGAAAAATATTTAGGACCTTTGATTGAGGTGTTCAATTTGTCTTCCTTCGAAGTTGTGGCAAATCGTTCATTTTATACCTATACACATACATATATGCATAAGATGCAAGAAATAGTGATGGTTTTTGCAGAGAATAAATTAAATAAATAAAAACTGGACATAATCATATATATATGAACGAACGATATAAAGAAGGAGTGTTATTTTAATTTTATTTTTAGGTATACCTATGATATATGTACATATATATTTTTTCTCTTTGAGATAGGTTTATGAATGTAATTTTGTTTTATTTTTTTAACATTTAAGGATTGATATGAATTTGATTTGACAAAGTGGTATGTCAATGGGTCATAAAAAAGATAACAATATGATGGATTCTTTAAAAATCATATGAAAAAGTATTATATTTTTGTCCAATATTTAAATAAATATTTATTTTGTATTATCTGTTATGTGGGAATTAAGTTAATCGTAAATTTGCGGTCATTTACAGAATAATAGATTCTGCAAGTAATATATGTACTGCAATTGTAAAGGTACATATCTACCTATCTATATATAATTGGTGATAGGCCAGGTTATGACCTGTTCGAATTAAGTAACTTGTCCATACCGAATTGTAACGGTATTGGATAAATTTTGAAATTTCGAAAAATTTGTAATAGTCCAGTCAATTAACCCATAAAAACAGCCCAATTAGAAAATAATCGACGGAAAGCTGGATTTTGGTATCACTGCGTTCTTAAGAAACTTAAGGACTTGGATGTTCACTTCAGCTCTAATTTAGAATTCACTAAGTACATAAACTATGTTGTTAACAAAGCGAGCTCCATGCTCGGGTATATAAAACGTTGGGCAAAGGAATTTAATAATCCCTATGTTACTCTTTCATTTATACAATTGTTATGAACGACCCCCGAGCCCGAGTGGGTAGTTGGTGTAAGATATAAAAGCTTAAATTCACTAATAAAAACAAAGTCGTACTTAACATTTTTTTTCATTTTAAGTTTTTTATTTATTCTTTTGATGAAACACTAGTTTTTAAATGCATTTAGTTTGGAGTATTTTGAAATAAATTTATTTAATAATTCATCCAAATTTAGATTGTCCGTGTGGTCGGAATAAACATGCCAATATAACAATATATGTTGAGCCGAGCCTGCAGCATTGTTGGCCTAAGATACGATTTTAAACGACGAAGAACTGATAAACTTCGTTCATTTTAACAAGATGATCCTGGGATTGTGATTAACAACCGGACGAAACGTTTACCGTATACAAACTCGGGAATAATCCCTAGAAGCTAGGTGTATTTTTGCTAAATTGAACTACTTCTCTCAAATTTTTTGCTTGCTCATTCTGTCTTTTCAAAAGCTTTAGGAATACGGCCCTATCACTAATTAGTCTTTGTTTATCAAAGTTATCTTTGTAAAACTTAACTACATCATCGACATCTACTTTTTGGCCTACAGCGAATCGTTCCAGTAGTTTGAAGAAACGAGAACAATCATTTATGAATCATTGGTCAAATATTTCAAAAAATGATTTTCTGTACAAATCTTTCGGTTTGTTGTTTCGATACGTTTTGGTGCTTTTCGTTGACGGGGAATTTGGGGTTCTTCAATTTCAAGATCAACAACCGCTGTTATGGAATTTTTCCACATTGCCTCAAATTTAAAATCACGGGATGCGCTCAGCACATCAATTACAGCTTTTACTTTTTGAAGCGATTCCACAACGCTGGGATCTGACTTCTGCAAATCTTTATTTAAGATTTCAATTCTGTCGAAAATCTCAATCATTAATATCAGATAGAAAATCCATTTAAAAGACTCCATGTATTAAAAAAAACTGTAAAAACCTAACGGAATATGATTTGTTATAACGGGTGATTTTTTAAGAGGTTTAGAACTTTTTTTAAAAAAAAAACACAAAAAATTCGAAAAAATGAATGAAATATTTATTTGAATCGATAGTTTGAACCTTGCAATTTAATGTTTAAAGATAATTTCATGCAAATGTTGACCGCGGCTGCGTCTCAGGTAGCCCATCCGCTGAGTCCAATTTTGGCATACTCTTTCACACATATCGGCCGGTATCTCACGAATGAATGCATGGATGTTGGCTTCCAGTGCGTCAATCGAAGCGGGCTTGTCCCTATAGACATTAGCCTTGACATACCCCCACAAAAAATAGTCTAATGGTGTCAAATCGCACGATCTAGGCGGCCAATTGACCGGCCCGAAACTGTTCACCAAACTCGCCTCGCAATTGCGCCATTGTTTCGCGTGCTGTGTGGCATGTGGCACCGTCTTGTTGAAACCACATATCATGCAAGTCAAGAACTTCCATTTCGGGCAAAAAAAAGTTTGTTATCATCGCTCGGTAGCGTTCACCATTGACAGTAACGCTGCGATTCGCATCATCTCTGAAGAAATATGGCCCAATAATGCCGCCGGCCCATAAACCGCACCAAACAGTGGCTTTTTCGGGATGCATTGGTAGCTGTTGCAATGCTTCTGGCTGATCTTCACTCCAAATGCGGCAATTGTGCTTATTTACGTACCCATTCAACCAAAAATGAGCCTCATCGCTGAACACAATTTTTCGATAAAAAAGCGGATCCTCGGCCAGCTTTCCAAGAGCCCATTCACCAAAAATTCGGCGTTGTGGTAGGTCGACTGGCTTTAGTTCTTGCACCAGCTGTATCTTAAAAGGCTTTACGCCCAAATCCTTCCGCAAAATTTTCCACGTAGTGCTGTAACAAAGGCCTAACTGCTGGGAACGGCGCCGAATCGACATTTCGCGGTCTTCTGTCACACTAGCTGATACGGCCGCAATATATTCTTCACTACGCACAGTACGTAAACGTGTTGGTGGTTTAATGTCCAACAAAGTAAATTTGGTGCGAAATTTGGTCACAATCTTCCGAATAGACTGCTCAGAAGGTCGAGAATGCCGACCATAAAATGGAAGCAGCGCGCGATGAACATTTCGAAGCGAGCACGAATTTTGATAGTAAAATTCAATAATTTGCAAGCGTTGTTCATTTGTAAGACGATCCATGGTTAAATTGCAAACCAAACTGAAGCTGTTTGACAGTGACACAAGGTACTAAACACACGTCAGCTGTCAAAACCAGTGTTGCCAAAACCAAACCAGCTAAAAAATCACCCGTTACATACCAAGTCTAAGACAAACTAAATAATACAATATAAAACTATTTAAAAGTTGGGTCCGTCTCATACTTCGTAACCAATTTAAGTTGATAGATCATATATGTAGATGTAGTTTATAGAGTTAAAAAACATGGAAATAATTGTCAAATAAAGTGACGTTAATGAAAAAAAAACCGGCCAAGTGCGAGTCGGACTCGCGCAAGAAGGGTTCCGTACCATATCTATAATTATTCTGTTTTTTAGTATTTGTGGTTATAACCTATAGTACGCTGCTGATGCGAAACGAAAAATTCCCATACAAAAATGACACAACGAAATCAGAAACGGAAAATTTCGTTTTGTTTTTCGTTTCTCAGTACGCTGTTCGAAGAGCGAAATTATAATTGTAGCAGATTATTTGGAGAAGTCTCCGCTCCTTTTTCGCACTGAATTAATTATACAGACTATTTATTGTGTGCGGAAAGATGAAATTTGTGTTTAATTTGTGTTTTTTTTGTTTATCATTTTCTTACATCATGGGTTTCTCTGATTTTTGGCGTTTATGTTTGATTTTGTTTTTGGAATAAGTGAAACTCTCCAAGCAGAAGTAGTTTTCTAAGTTTCTTCACGTTCGTTATTATTTAAAAACCAGACCACGGGCTACTATTTTTCTAAGTGCATATTCATGCTGTGAATTTTATAAGAGTCGGTAATCATCGACCATAATTTGCGTCTTAGAAGGGTATGACAGCATCTAACTGATGAGCCCAACTGTCATACCTGGGCGAAACGCAATCTTTGGAGTTGAGGTCACTTGAACTTATTAATTGAATTATATTCAATCGCTCCACTAAAACAGAAGTAGTTTTCTAAGTTTCTTCACCTTCGTTATTATTCTCCAAGGATATTTTCCGTTGTGTTTTCGCAAGCGTTTCGTTGTCTGTTTGGAGATCACAGAAAAATTTCGTTTCGCATCAGCAGCGTACTAGGCTTTTAGCGGAAATAGAAATACATCATCTGTGAAAATTTCAACTGGTTAACTATCACGTTTTACCCTTTGGGTACGGAACCCTAAAAGGGAACTAAACATTTTATTTGAATAGATAAAAGCAAAATGAAAAGTGAAATTCTTATGAGAATAAACTGCGGGAATTTTAAAATCGAAATTTCTTACTTGTTATATCATTTCTCTACATCTAAGACCATTGCATTTGTAATATCTTTATTTGTTTACGAGCTATGATTTTTGTCAGTATGCGCCACTATGCGCCGCTAACAATTTTACGGGGGGTCGAAGGCCCCCATAATGGTTTTTAAAGAATAACTCCCAAATGGTAAGTTGTACAAAACAAATGTTAAAGACTAATTTGTAGCTTGAGAAATTTCCTACAAAAAACGTTAATATACTTTTTTTCATTAAAATAACCGTTTCCGAAATAAACCAATTGGAAGAGTTAAGGGTCTAACTTTTCTTTAAATACAAAGTTGCGTGGCTTAGTTAAAAAATTGTGCATTTTGTGATAAATGCATTAATTTTTTGTATTTTCGGTACATTATATGAACATGATTTTAAGATATCAATATTTTTTTCTTCGCATATAAAATGCAATTTTTAAATATCGCCACCATCTACCCCTAAAAATATGCAATTTCGGGTTTTCACAATTTTCCTACTTAAACGGTTGAAATTTCCATTATTCGTCTCCGTAGTGTTTTTACTTGAAAATGAAACATGTAAAAGTTCAAATCTTTGCAGGTGATCCTCCAAGCGCAGGTTGAAGGAATTGGCTCAAGAAACCCCTTTCAGAATAAAGTAATTGAAATTATGTTGTGTTGTTTTATTCTATTCCATTTACCTATAATTGATAAAAATTCTGAGAAAGTGGGTCAGGAGCCTTGGTTCTGAATAGAAAACTTCAAGCTTTTAAAATCGCAGAACATACGATTTTTTAAGTCTTATATCTCAAAAACCACTAATATGATAAGACGTTGAAATTTTAGGGAGGCACTTCTGGGCTTATTAAGTGTAGCAAATATTGTAAAGTTTCAGATTTAATTGTGTTGAAGTTTGATGGGAGGGGGCAAAAATCACTTGAGTTTGCTTCTGTAAAATGGGTAACTATACTGAGAACTTGGTTGGGCACTACCGAGAATTTTGATAACACTTCATATTTTTGTAGGAGCAATACATTAAAAAAAAAAATGAGCCCAAACTAGCCTAACAACTTCACTATCTTACACCACGGTAATATGGTAAAAAAAAGGTAAGTACCTACGTTTTTCTAAAAATTTATTTTTTTACGAATAAAATGTTGAAATTGGACAGTTGGCCTTATTTTTGTTTTTTTATTTTCTTTGCAGAGAAAATTGAAATTTTTTTAGCACCAAAAACAACGTTATTCTGCCATATAAACGTAAAAAAAAATTCATCTAGTATTCGTCAGCTTTCCAAAAATATCCCCGAAGACATAAGCGGCAATCTTCGCACAATCTTGTCCCATTCTTGTCCAGAACTAAAAACACTCTTGTATCCTTGGCTGTCGTTGATCTTTCTTAATTATTAAGCTATGATTCGTCAACGCGTAAATGGTCAATGCGTTAATTCCTTGACGTCACCCAAAATATCATCACTTTACTGTCAACGTATAGACCGTGTCAATGCATGAAAAGTTGACGTTCACACGAATGACAGCAGTCGGTCGTCAATGTTGTCCAAAAATGCCTTGACGTATTATCATATTATGACAACGCGTTTACATGTTAAACTATGACGATCAAACGACTTGACCACATTTGACAAGAACAAATTTATACCGTTTTTTGCGTTGACAATCACACGACGTTAAAATGTTAAATCAGTCAAACTATAAACTGTCCTTCTATTGAAGGATGTCTACGATGACGATGGATTCATAAATGTATGAGATTTTGCTTTGTACTTCTGAAAAACGTGATTTTAGGTCTTTCGGGTTACAACATCACAATCACATTTGGAACCAACTATTCGATAAACCACAAAGTATAGCTTGTTATCTATCATGTCAAGCTATATGTAAACTGTTCAATTCCATTGAAGAATAACTAATATGTCGATAGATTAAAAAAAAACATCTACAAAATCAGACATTTTTGAAATTGAGATGGAGTTTTAGACTACGTTGACCCGGTAAAAAATTCTGCTGTGTCAATGTTGAAAAACAGTCAACGCGTTGACGAGGTTTCTGTCAATGTGTTCGATTTGCGTTGACAGGGCGATTACTGTACGGTTACACAAAATAGTCAATGCCTTAACCCCAAAGTTTATGTCAACGCAGCCGTCAACGCATTGATAGTATCTGCGTTGACGATCACACGCCTTGACAGAGAGTCAATGCGTTGACCGTCTAATCGTAGCTTTACCGCATTAGGTTTTCAGAAAAAAGCTTTATAGATATCGTCAAGACTTAAAATTTAATAATTTTTGTAAAACTATACAAGAAATAAAAATAACTGCAGATTGGTTCTAGTGAAATCAGAGGTTTAAATTTGTGTTTTTAAATGTCACCAGCTTTAAATTTACCATCGCTCCATGGAAAGGAAAAACAAATCCGAAATTCTAGGTAGATCAGACCATCACTTGCTTTGCCATCTGCAGTGGCCGTCTTGTGTCATCATCGCGCATGCCGTATATATGAAAAAATCTTAAATAAACATCATATATTTTTCAGGCAATGAAATATCAATCACTATAAAAGTTCAATCATGTTTACTCAAGCCGCCTTATATTTGCTTACCAATTGTCATAAATTATACTTTATATATATAGGTCTCATCTTGAACACATATACATATATGTATAGAGACATTTGCATATTTTGACATAGAAAAGTACCAATTAAGCACATTTTCAAGACTGTGCACTAGTCTCACGTGATATAACCATGGTCAAGTAGTTCTTTTAAAAATATACATATACTGGAATCCAAACCCAACAGCTACTTCAGAGTTTTTCTGCCAACTTCCGACATGAAATGCTCTCCAAACCTTCATATTTCATTTATCGTCTGCCGCCTCGAATGCCAACGAAGACGCCAGTCAAATATATAAAAACAACAACAACAACAGCAGCAGCCAGCAACTTCTATATGTACAACTACTACTGTGGCTATCGATGGTCATAAAAGTAGGTTGGAATAGGCCAGTAAATAATTTGTAACGAACTACAGTTCTCGTTATGGTCTATGCAAATTCAGCACCGCACGCGCCGCCGTAGCAGCAGCAGCTTGATTTTTTTTTTGTTTATCATTTTGAGACTTTCGAGAGCACTTTCGAACCGAAATCCGGAACGCTACCGCCATAGATGAAAACACAGAAATAAAAAAAAAAAAAAAAAAAAAAAAAACGTCTATAGGACGACGTATCCACATCTGTAATAATAATAATAATAATAATAAATGGAAAATTATGGAACAAGAATTTCAGGAAATTTTCCGCATCAGTAAATGGTGGTAGTGGTGCAATCCAGATGAAGGAGCTGTGAGGAGGACTGAGTAGTGCTGCTTTGCTGGAGTCATAACCGTTTGCTGCTGGCTCTATGTTGCTGCAAATGTTATGACAAGCGAAAACGAAGTGATTTTTTCGCCCTGGATAACGCGTTTTTTCGTGTGTTACAAACTGCAGGACCTGGACTTGGATTTTACAGCTTTGACTTGTTTTTTTTTTTTTTTTTTTTCATGAAGGAAAAAACACTTAACTATCCCGAGTGAGGTGAGTGCGCAGAGATGACACAAGAAAGTAACAAACAAAAACTAGGAAACATACAAAACATCCAGATTATCTATAATATTCCACAGAAGATCTCCCGGCTTATTTTGAAGATTGTGCGGATATTAGCTCGATTATTATTGATGTCATAATGATGGCTAAATGAGCTGAGGATGGGACACTTTCGCAGTGAACCCTATCACAAATTGGTTTCCATTAAATCTTATTTTATCGATTTTGATTTGCCAAAGAGACAAGCACTTAATGCACAACGCTAATGCATGTGGATGTGTGTCCCTGTCCATCTGTGGAGTGTGAAAAATATAGAGTTGCCAACTTTAATTTAGTGTTCTGTTTGAAACTGATTAACTTCATTTCCCAAAAAAGCATACCTAGGTACATGTTTTTCGGCATAAATTCTTTTTTGGAAAATTAAGTTTATCAGTTTCAAATAATAACTGATTTTGACGTTAAAAGTAGGTAAACGTTTCTTGCAGATTTTTATGAGACTAAGCACAGATCATGTAATACCAAAACGAGCGGCCGATTGAAAGGTCACTGCTCGGACGATAGACGTCTCTATCACATCCAGGAAAAGACAGAGAGAGTGAGAGGGAGAGAGAAATAGAGAGAGAGCGAGGGAGAGAGAGAGAGAGGGAGAGAGAAAGGGACAGAGAGAGGGAGAGAGAGAGAGAGAAATGAAGAACAATCAAAACGATGATCATTCTATTATCCTTTCATTATAGGCTTAAGCGATCTAGGCCGTAGGAAATTTTAGAACAAGTAATAAAATGGAAGACATTTTGAGAACTTGTTGGGCTGAATACATAGTGAAGCTGCAAGCAAAGCGAAGTAGAAAGCGTCGAAACTAAATAAAAATGTTTTCTTATAAGAGCTCTCAGACTGAGCCATCTAGCGGCGCACAATGGCCTGTTTATGCAAATCTAGTGTCAATAATCATTTTTCGGGTGGGTCTATAATGCAAAACTCTTAAGATTATTGAATTAACAACGTCCCTTACTTTGGCGGACACTTTTTGGCGGAATTCAGTTTTCATGTTATTCAAGTTTTCGCTAAACTAAGTCAGAAGTTAGCGGACAAATTCTAAAATAATACAAAATTTTTAAGTTTGATTGACACCCAAATTTGTAGCTTTTTAAATGATCTTGAGTTGGGAAAACATCTATTTTGTAGCTCATGGGTTAATTTTATATTCAAGTTTCAGCTAAAATAAGTCTGAAGTTAGCGGACGAAAATACGAAAACAATAATTCTCTTGGTGTGAAAAATTTTAGCTTTTTAAATACTAATTTGTTGCGCAAGAATTATTTTTTTTTTTAGTATTTATATATCATTTCTTATTTGAATTTTAAGTTTAAAAAGTGCATTTCCGGTAATTTGAAATAAAACGGAAGTTGGCGGATAAAATCTAAAAAAATGAAATTTTCGAAAAAAATTTTTGCCAAAAATTGTAAATTTTTAAACGATATTTTTTCCCATCAAGTTGAAATTTTTAGCTCTAACGGTTTTTTTTTATATTCAAGTTTCAAGTGGAGCTTCCAAAATCTAAAAAAATGAGAAAATTCAAATTTTTGTATTGCAAGAATTTAAAGTCTCCCTAAACTTAATTGAACACGTAAACCCCGATTTTGTAGCTCGCATAGTTTTTTTGTTATAAAAGATTCGGCTAAAATAAGACGTCATTCCCATATGTAACGGTCAAAATTTAAAAAAAATTTAATTTTAGAATTTTTTTCTCAGAAATTGTAGCTTTTAAAATGATAATTTGTTGCGCAAGAATCAATTTTGTAGCTTTTATGGATCGTTTTTTATTTGTATTTTAAATTTAAAAAATGCATTTCTGCAATGACAATTTAAGCGTTCTTTCATTTGGAAAAGCAATTTGGGACTGCAAGAAGTGCACGTGTTTTTAAAAATCTATTGCTTTTACGAAAAAAATTAAATCTTTTTGTGTAGAATTTTATAAACTATTCAAATTTTTGTCCTGACGTTCTTTTAAAAAAAGTTTTACTTTTCGTGATATTTAAATATAAAAATCGTTTTGACAGAATTTTTGGGGCTCCAGAAAAATTAAACCAGAATTTTTGTGTTTTTTTTTTTTTTAGTCAAAAAAATTTAATTTTCCGGGAAATGAAAACCTAAATAATCAATAATCTGTTAACTTTTCCAGCATTTCAGTTGTTTTTTCCATATATTTTTCTGGCATGAATATTTAAATTTCTTGCTTTTTTTCATGTCTCGTTGCACAGTTTCCAATATTTCTGGCTTATTTTTGTAAAAATATTTCTGGCTTTTATTCTAATTTATAGCAAACAAATCTTCCGTTTTTGTGCAAAAATATAAATTTTGGTGTAAAATTTCTGGGAGCAAATTTTTAGCGTAAACAATTATAAAATACAGAATTTTGTTGAAGTAACACAGAATTTTGACATGCTAAATTTTGAAAATAGATTTTTGAATTATACGAATTTCGATCCCAAAGCCAAAAAAGACACTGGCTTTAAAAAATTGTTCTGATTCGTTCTGAGTCGTTGTAACAGTCAACTGAACGACACATAAATACTGGCACAGGGTCATAAGTCGAAAGGAGCTCAAAATCATACATTTTATGAAAAAAAAAGTCAAATTCTTTGTATGTCATCTAATAGATAGAAAAACCTTTAAGCAAAAAAGTATGTATGGCAATCTTTTTGTTGCGGCATTTCGTGCTTAGTTTAGTTTAATAGCCAAATTTTATAGAAGAGGTTTCTATCCAATGTTTTCATTACAACTCGATTAAACCGACACTAAAAAAGATTTTCTATACATCCCCTAACTCCGTTCAAGTCTGCTTTTAGAGATGATGTCGATTGGAAGTCTATAAAATTGCGACATATCAACCGAGCCCACAGCTAGACCCACCCTCATCTTTCTATTTTTCAATCAGATTAACATCATGCATATTCCCGGAAAACCAAAGCTAATTTCCACCAACACTTATCGGCCATTGCCAGAACCATTATGATACCAACATCCAAACACCGAAAATGGTTGTTCTTCCAGGATGAACCTGTCCTTTTGGCATCAAGAGAAAGAGAAAAAAAAATAAACTACCACACATCATCATCAGCATCATCTATGTGGTGCATGCTTTCGATTTTTCATCATATATCCAAGTTGCGTTTTGTCCATAAAGGACTGAGTAGAGTAGCCACTATCGTACATATAAGACTGCGGGACTGGAAAAGGAGTTTTGAACTCCAGCTGGGAGAGAATCTGCATGGATGCGTATTTCAGAAAATCGAGAACATAAATCAAAATTAACGAGCACACGCGGACCTGTTGCACAGTGGAACAGGCAAAAAAAAAAAAAACCCAACAAAGAATCATGCACGCGTACAACAAGTTTATAGCCTCGCGAAAAACAACCCAGGGATCGTACGTGATTGATATGGGAAATGAGAGCAGTCCACTGTGATTTCGTTGGTTATTATGAACTTGGAGCTTGGACAATTCCGCCAGCCAGGTTTCATGTACATAGGTATATGCATATTTCAAGAGTGTAATGCTCGCTTAAAAGGTAGCATAAGCTTAAGATCGTAGCACATCATCAAAAAAGAGGATGTTTGTTTTATTAATCAGACGAACAAAAATCCGAAAATAAAAAAATACGACTTGGTCTCAAGTACTTGCTCTTTACCGAATGGTTTCTTAAGTTTTTAAGATGCCATATAAAATTAATTTAAATAAATCTTTTTCCTAAGAACGGATTTTTTAAGAAAAAAAAAAATCATGGAAGTGAAATTAACATTTTTGTGTGTGTATTTTTTTATAATTCTGTTAATTTCTAACATTAAATGGTATAAATGAAATAAAAAATATTTTTTTTTGAAGAATAATTAACATATACCTTAAGCTATTTTGTATACAAGTTTACATTATGGCCTTTTTATGGCAAAGGATTTGCCGCCTTCACACGCTCTCTGATGCGATATTGTGATAGATTTTTAATTTCTGATTTTTTTTTTTCGTTTGCGGTTGAAATTTTCGGTTACTTTTAAAGAGTGATTTATTTTATTGAATATATTTAAAAATATTCGATAGCGACAGGGCTACTAAAACAATAAGTATTTTAGGAACTCAAACGACAAACACAAGGAGTGGCTCCAGTTATATGAAAGTAAGTGTTTTGAGGCGATCTTTTTTTTATTTAGCTTGGACCTACTTGCAAAGGATACAAAATCGCAATTGCCTTTACTAGATATATATACTCACTTTTTCTTATATGTTCTAGTAACTCTTTTTAAAATATGAAAATTGAAAGTAAAAAAAAAAATAAAAAAAAAAAAAACAATTTAAAAATTCAAGTGGCCTCAACTCCAAAATGCGTTTCGCCAAAGTACGATAGTTGGGCTCATCAGTTAGATGATGTCCGACCCTTCTAAGACGCAAATTATCGTCGATGCTATACCGACTCTTATAAAAATTACAGAATGAGCCAAAAAAAAACAAAAATAATTTTTGTACTTAAAAATAAATAAATCAAATAAATTACAATCTTTTTAGCATAGAGTTAAATTTTAGATTCAAACATTTACAATGGTATTTATTAGATTACCTCGGATATCTCCTTATTTATAATAGCATTCCAACAGCTATATTGTCTAAATATGTACCTACTCATATAATCACTGATAATTGACATCCCTGTAATATGTCAATTTCGTGACCATTTGGATGCATAAAAAAGTTTATAAATAAGATTTTTGGAGTTGGACAGCTGTCTAAATTAATACATACTTTGGAATGGGTTCTGAAAATAAAACTGTAAGACTCAGTGTTGGCTGGAAAATTGAATAACACAGTACTGGTAATTTACTTTCATGTGGTTTGGCTAAAGAAGTTTTGAATTTTTAAAGGTGAAAAAAGGAGTAGATCTAAAAAGAATTGGAGTAAATTTAGGTACATATAGATACAATTGGAGTAAGATTGTTTGACGGGGTTTCGATGAACGTCAAATGAAATTTTTTTTTAAGCACTAAAAATGGTTTAATATGTTAAGTCATCTGGCAGAAATCTATTTATCAACGGTTTTTTTTGGACATTTGGGTGTTCACTTCGTAGGTTCAAAAAATATAAACTCTCTTCTCGGGTCATCTGTTCCTCTCGAGCAAAACCGTTGCTCTACAGCTACCACCAGACAGATGCCAATGTCAACAAAATGATGGTCAAAAATTGATAATTTCAACAATGTTTAATAAAAAACAAATCCAGTTATACATACATACATATGTATAGGTACAATGTTAATGTAGATTGTAGATACATGATTTTTAAATTCTATCCGGACCAAACCAAAAGCTTTTTTGAAGATTGGCTTAGAAGTATTTCCATCCAAAGTTCTCGACTGAAAAGGTAAAGTATCTTAAGTCAATTTTTAACATTTTTCAGGAGATCAAAAAAACTGTCGAAAGAAGCTTCCCAAAAAACCTTTTAACCATTGACTTCTAAGAATAAACTTTTTAGAGGTCAAATTTTATGAATTATTTTTTTAAATTTATTGTAAAAAGATATTGATAATATTTATTGAGTTATAGGGCAAAATATAACTTAAGATAGTTTGGCTTTTTTTAATTTGTTTTAAATTATTGATTTTAAAAATCAAAAGTCGACCTAAGGGTAATTTTTTTGTTTGGGTTTGCACGCGGTAAGGTATATTAAGTTCACTTAAGACGATTTACCTTTTCACATTTATTACAAACTCTTATGATGAAATAGTCTTAAGTATACTCAAAATTTCTTAATTCGCTTCAACACAACATCTTATGTGGACTTAAGATATTTTACCTTGTGTCAATATGCTATTTTCCAACATAAGATGATTTTTTTTTTCACTTATAAAAAGGAAACGGAGTGAGATAGAAGAATTCGGATAGCACAGAACTGTGCGCCTCTGTGTTGCTAATGGGGTTCATTAAAAAAAGAAAATCATCTTAAGTCGACTTAAGATACTTTACCTTTTCAGTCGAGAGTTATATAGCCGAATGTACCAATATTAAAAAAGTTTCGTAACAAATATCTCGTAAGAAGTTGCAGTTTTCCAGTAGCAAATTAGCAGACCATAGAATCGATAAAAAAGTGTTGACAAATCTTGAATAAATTATTTTTAATGGGAACGGGTCGTTATTCTGTATTACAAAATTCTATATGACCAAAATTCTGTAAATGGATGGAAAATTCTGTATGAACACAATTCTGTATTTCATTATTCTATAAATCTATTATTATGTCTTTCAAAATTCTGTTAATCCAGAATTCTGTATATCAAAATTCTGAAAAAGTTTAAATACTGTATAGTAAATAAAGTTTGTCTTTCAATTAATCTTATTCATTTGAAAATATAAAACCGCCTTAGTAAATATTTTTTTCTCGTTTAATTTAAATTATTTATTTTACAAAACACATCTACACCTAAATTATCGAACGGAAATAGAAAAAAAAACAACAAATCCGTGAATCAAAGTGAAATTATCGAACGGAAGTAGAAAAAAAAAAACAACAAATCCGTGAATCAAAGTGAATTCTAAAGTTTTACCTGCAGCTGCAGTGCAAAAGAATTACAAACTTAAGATGAACACACTTTTTCTGAAAATATCAAAATCAATTAATTTGGACTCTAATGAAAGCTTAGTATAGGTATAAACAATTTTTTGTATTCTGAACTCCAAAATGCTGAATTTAAAAATTCTGTAAATTGTAAAAGAAAAATTGTTTTGATAATGAAAAAAAGAGCGCACTTTAACATTTAACGCTTTTTTTTTTAAATATTTTGTTTGTATAGCTGTTAGATGCCCGTTTTTCTGAGCACCCGCAGCCTGAAAAATCTGATGTAAGTATTAAAAATAATATGCTATTATACATTCAGCCGTTCGTTCTTGATTGAAAGAAAAAAAATCGATAGCTTGGCGATTTGAAAATGTTCTACTTGCTCAGAAAAATATCTGAAATCTGAAGTTTTTCAATATAGTAGAAATATGTTAACAGCACAATTTATTTGCATTTACCTCATATTGAAATTTTTTTTGTTTTTACCCCATTTTACTCTATAAATATTTAAATTTTGAAAAATATTTGGCCCTTACTGAGTGATCTTCGAAATTTATCCTATAAATATTAAATCTTTTCTGCAAATATCTACTAATCATAAAGAAATGTTAAAATCGGATGCCAATTTTTCTGCATTTCAACTAAAAGGCTAAATTTTTGAAATATTCATTCTTTAAATAAGAGTTTTAAATTCAGATGCTATTTTCTTGATTTTTCCCATTTTAAAAGAACAATTTTGAAAATAACAAAATAAGGGCTCGAAGTACATTTTCTAAATATATAGCGGTTTAGCACAAGAATTCTGGCCAAAAGTAGAGGAGCCTAAGTAAAGTTCTGATAATTTACTTCACACATAAATATTAAAACAGGGTCATAAGTCCACAAATCACAAAATAATATTTTTGCATTTATAACCTTTTCAAGTCTGAAAAGATAATTTTAAGTTTAAAATCTAGGGCCTGTAGGTTGAGTCAAGACAACTTCCCCCTGGTTTCAGAAAAATCGACGTAAAATATAAACAAAATTAATAAAAACCAATGGTTGCACTTTCAAAGTCAGAAATTCATAACGTATTGATTCTATTTTTAAATTAAATTGTTTTTAAGTGAGTAGTTTTGTAAAAATTAATTCAAAATTTTGAGAAAAAAATTTGTTCAAACTAATTTTTTTCAATTCCCTTTAAGTATAAAGTCGAATAAAAAACATTTATGTACCTACAGTAAAGTCCACAAAAAATAATATCTACATATATGTTCTATTATTTTCGTTTTTTGTTTTTAAAAATAAAATATTGTAAATATCTTATTTAAATAATCTTTCAAAATTTCGATTTTTTGTTGTATCAAAACATATAGGTACATATCGATATTTTCTAGTTAGACATATTCTTATTTGCTATCAAGTTTCAGTTTGAGTTTTGCATTTTAGATATGACTATCATTTCTTCATAAATCAAGACCCTGAAATTTGAATACAAAATTAATAATAACCAAAAAAAAAAAACTATAATCATTGCCAGTTACTTTTAACAAAAACGATAACTCAATTTACACCTGTCAAAAACAATTACGCATTTTCGACAAATATCATACTTATACATACCTATAATAAAAAAAGATTTAACTAAATGTATGACTGCCCTCCTCCCGAAACATCAAGCTCATTAGTGCGGTCTAAAGCCTTTTTTTTTAAACAAACAATGCAACTGGTCTTAATCCACTAATCACCATATTAATCGCATTAATCTCTTACAATATACTTTAATCTAAAAACAATACTTAATCAATCTTTCGGAAAACTCAACAAGTTCCATTCAAACGGACAGTAACGCCTTTAAATTAATTTTCCGCTTCTATTTTATAAATCTTAATAATCAAGACATCATCTGGTGCGGCATCTTTTAAAAAAAAATTAACTAATTTTGCAAATCAGTTAGGCGAGGCACTGTGTGGTGACCGCGACGGCAACGGCTTCCCTCCGCTATAATAGGAGTTAACCGTTTAGTCGTATTCTTAGAAAAAAAAATATCTCCGACCCATCATCGATGACAGTTTAAATTATGGTTTGGTTAAATTCTGTTTTATTTGAAAGTCCAAAAGAATAGTCATTTAAAAGTCCTGACACCCCAACCAACTGTCATTAATCGGTATTTTGTTATACGTAACAAAAAAACCCTTTTCCAAATCAAAATTAGTGTTTTGTTTCGGTCTTTGGAAAGACTACTACTACTACTACAAAAAAAAAAAAAAGAACAACGAAAACTGAAATTAATTTTTTTCACATTTGAAAAGCTTATCCACCTGTTCTAAGGAACTATTAAAAAAATTTACATAACAAAGTCAAAGAAATGCTGAAGGGGTTTTAGTTTTACTACTAGGTATATACGTATAATATACAGAATCAGTAAAGTTGCGCTATAAAAGATGTCAAACAAGCTACAATTGTTAATTGTTTTTTTTTTATTGTTATTATTATTTTTATTTTTTCAAAGACGAATCAATGTGAATTCTTTGGGTTGCTAAGTCTTATTTGGACGTGTTTTGTTATTGTATCTTTGGCTACCGGAGTTTTGAAAGGAAAATCTTAATGACAGTTGATTAGCAGAGAGAATTTTCTGTCAAATTGCTTGGCTGTCAATTTTAATTTTATGACAGAGAAAAAATACCGAAAGAAATTCTATTTCTATTTCCATTCGTGGTTTATTTTGTTTTTTTTTTTTGTTTTGTATAATTTTCTAATCATCGAATATTGGAAATTAACAAAATGTTAAGTTTTAAATTAATTGATTTCTAACACACAATTGCATTACCTACTATCATTAACATTGCAACAGAAGCGGAACAATATTTTAGGGTATGAGACAATGAATATTTGATTAGAGCGGCATGTTTTTTGTTTTTTATTGTTAGAGAGGGAGCTAAATTAATTAAAGTCTTAGGCGTAAATGAAATGGATATAATGTTTTGACAATCTTAGGTTGTCAATCAAAGAAGTTGATTTGAACATATACGGCAGGGCATTGTATGTTTGTGTTATAACTTATATAGCGGCTTGTTTCCGTTTATAAAAAAAAAAACTAACAAAGTTTTTAATTTATAAAACAGACCTTAACAATAGATGAGCATAATTACAGACTTCTAGAAGTATATATATATAAGGAGTATTGTAGGGATTGATAAGGTTTAAATGCAAAGTCGTTTGTATCGTTAACTGCTATCGAAACTGAGTATTTTTTTTAATGCTTATTGGCCCACCATGAATACGTTAAAATAACGGGTGTTTTTTAAATGTGTAACACACTTTTAAAATAGAAAACAATGAAACAAAATAAATGGCCATTTGGGTTTTTTTATAGCTGGAAAATTGTATGGCATTAAATGTTTAATGACTACACTGAAAAAAAAATCGTTTGTAATATTAATAAACATAGGTAAACATTGAACTTCATTCAATATAGTCCACTAAAAAAAAAAAAAAAAAAAAACAATATTTTCTATTACATAATTGGTTTTTTCTTCTTCGTATTAATAAACACTGTTTATTGTCTCAATAAACTATTTATTGATATTGCGAACATTTTTTTACTCAATAAACGATTTGTTGGCTCAGTTAAATGCCGTTTATTGAAAATGAAAAAATTTAAAAAAATAACAACCGGTTGCTTGTATCAATAAATGTTTTTTTTTTTAACAAAATAAACTCATACAGATTTTTTATAAAACAACTTTTTTTACTTTGATAAATTTGTTTACTGGCGAAATAAATAAGTTATTAAATGTCAATAAATATTTTTATTGATTTTAACATTTTTGTTTATTATCTTAGTAAATTATGTATTGGCCCAATAAACTATTTTTTGTCTCAATAAAGTGTTTATAGGGTAAGCTTAATGCATAAATAGACGCTTTTGTTTGTATCAATAAACGATTATTGGGCCAATTAATAGTTTTTGATTGTATTAATGAACGTTTATTGGACTAATAAACTAGTTTATTGGACGAAAATTGATAAATAAATTTAGTGTCCCAATAAACTTTTTAATTGTATCTAGTGACCTTTTTGGTTAAGTGTACATTTTATGAAGACCGCTTTTTTTACTTCCGATATTATGTACATATGTATTTAAAAGATATGGTAAAAAATTTTAAATCGAGATTTATATCAAAATTGATATTGATATATGGATGGCGAAAAAAGTGGATCTGAGAATTTTGTCTGTTCGCGTATTTTTTTTTCAAAGGGTACCTGGCGTTTTTTTCTTGTTTTTGGGATAAAAAAACCACGGTGTCTGCCATGTAATATTTTAGAGATTGAATTTAAGTTGAAAGTAAAGTTTTAATTTTATTAAAATAAGTTTAATTGATTATTATGTCTGTGGCAATAAGACAGAGTAGCTTATGTCGACATAAGCGTTTTTTCGGTTTTTCAATTGTTAGTAGTCTACAGTTTGAGAGATACTATTCTGTCCAAACCCCATCTTGAAATCATTATATCTATTGAAAAGTTATCTTGTAATTCCTGAAACAAATTTACATCAATTCTTATTACAGATTAAAGATAAAAGTGCGTTTTTCTGGAAACCTGTCTTATTGCCACAGATGTATACATTTGAATAGATGCACTGGCTAAAATGTTTAAACAGTGAAAAATAAAGATAGCTATGTTCAAGACGATATCGTTCGATCGTTTTCGTTTTACGTGATAAGGCCCCAGAACATCTTAGAACAACATGTTCTGCACATATATATTTTTGAAATGTAGCAAGTGAATTTGAATTATGAAAGAGTCTGCTGATTGCTGTGCTTAGCAAAATAAAAAAAGCTTAAATATACCAAAGAAAATCATTTACCTATTAGATTTTTAGATTGAAGATAAAAAAAATAAATCAAAAAGATTACAAAAATTCAATTTGAAAATCATTGCCAACACATTGCAAATTTTAAATTTCACAGCTGATATAGGAAACAGTCAATTCTATATAAAACAAAAAGCTGTACTCATTTCTTCTGACAGTTTTCATATTAAACACTTGAACTGTGCTTCTCTGTTCTGATGTTTTGATCTAGTTTTTCTTCATTAAAAAGAGCTTATGATATTGAAGAAAAACTAAAACTGTAAAAACGTGAAATCTGTCAAAAAAAGATAGAATATCAAAAAAAACTGTGAATTTCAAAATCTTAATCACTCCTCACTCCATACTCCACAATCCTCACTCCTCACTCCTCACTCCTCACTCCTCACTCCTCACTCCTCACTCCTCACTCCTCACTCCTCACTCCTCACTCCTCACTCCTCACTCCTCACTCCTCACTCCTCACTCCTCACTCCTCACTCCTCACTCCTCACTCCTCACTCCTCACTCCTCACTCCTCACTCCTCACTCCTCACTCCTCACTCCTCACTCCTCACTCCTCACTCCTCACTCCTCACTCCTCACTCCTCACTCCTCACTCCTCACTCCTCACTCCTCACTCCTCACTCCTCACTCCTCACTCCTCACTCCTCACTCCTCACTCCTCACTCCTCACTCCTCACTCCTCACTCCTCACTCCTCACTCCTCACTCCTCACTCCTCACTCCTCACTCCTCACTCCTCACTCCTCACTCCTCACTCCTCACTCCTCACTCCTCACTCCTCACTCCTCACTCCTCACTCCTCACTCCTCACTCCTCACTCCTCACTCCTCACTCCTCACTCCTCACTCCTCACTCCTCACTCCTCACTCCTCACTCCTCACTCCTCACTCCTCACTCCTCACTCCTCACTCCTCACTCCTCACTCCTCACTCCTCACTCCTCACTCCTCACTCCTCACTCCTCACTCCTCACTCCTCACTCCTCACTCCTCACTCCTCACTCCTCACTCCTCACTTCTCACTCCTCACTCCTCATCGATCTCATCTAAGTTTAGCTGTGTTTAACACCTTTTGGCTTTTATTGAACTGCAAAAAACATGCGAACTGTTTTTAAGAGATAAAATCACTTTTGGATACTTAAATTTGTATGGGCTATTATAAAGTATGTGTGTATAAGTTAAAAAAAATATGGTTAATATTTATAACTAAATAAATAAATAAGTTAAAAAAGAGACTATCTTACATGCAAGTATGGGTTATGCATTATTGTCTATCGGAGCCCAATTGCTTCAAGAAATAAATTGCGATGACGTAATCGATGCTAACTAATAATAATAAAAAAAAAAAACTATTAAATAATTTTTACTTACAAAATAATTAAATTTACAGTAAAAAGCGTGGAGTGCATTATTCTATTATTATCATTGTATTTATAATAAATGATTACCAACGGCATAATTGTAACACATAATAATAATTGTTAAATCATTATAAGTAAGTAAAAAATTATTTACTACTTTTTAGTTCGATTTTGTATTATATAATTTATTTTTTAGACTTAAAATAAAGGTGCTGCCATATAATGTACGGGGATATCAGACTCCCTACATCCCCTCCCCTGATGATGGTCGTGGTACAAATTTATGAGATACATATAATTGTATTGCCATCGGTCCTTGATAGAGACGTGTGCAAATTTTTCAATTTAATCCGACTTTTAGAAGTTGTTGAAAATTATACGTTCTCAGATTCTATTATGTACATTTGTACATATCATATTGTCAACCTAATAAAAGCGAGTTAAAAATATTCGGGCGTTTTCTTGCAGCACAGAAAAAAAGCTCTGCAAGAACGATTAAGAATTAAGGTAATTAGTAGAATTTAGTTAAAAAAAAAACAAGGAGGGCGGTGCGGCGCGGCGTACTCAACCGGGCCTAGGGCGGCAGCAAATCTAAATACGCCACTGGGAATTCCTATGTATATTTTTGTGTTATTAAATCGTTGCTGGATATTGAAACTATTTTATTTAAATTTATTCCATAGGAAACTCCAAAAGATAAATAAAATTTTAATTTTCGCTTTGTGGAATTTTTAAATCTGGTTAAGTGAAATTTACTTATTTTTATTATTTCAAAGTGAATTTTTGTTTTCTGTTTCACTTATCCGGAGGGGTTCGTTTAAGTAAAAACCCACTTAAGTGGAAGAAAGACTGAACATTTTGACGTTTCTCTTAAGCGGGTTTTATTTTGTTGTAAGAGATATATATTCTCTTTGGAAATAACTGGACAAAAAAAGGCCAAACTTCGTCAAAATTCCGAAAAAGCGATATTGGCAGGGGGTTTTATTTTAATGTTTTGAATATTTCAACAAAAAGTACAATAAATTTGGACCGAAATAAAGTTTTGAAATTCTACAAAAGATGTATTCTCCCAATAAAATATATGCTCTTTCCTCATGCATCAGTTAAAAAAATTGATTTGAAAACGAAAGAAAACGTCATTATAATTATTTGTTTTTTTTTTACAGTTTTTATTAAAGACAAAAATTTAAAATTTTGTTTATAATCTTTTCATCAAAATATTTCATTCAATAAACACCATCTTATTTGCTACATTACACAAAAACATTTGAATTTATTTCTAAATATCTAAAGTTTTTTTTTTCTTTATCTTCCTAAATTTTAAATAACAAAATAAAGATAAGATAATTTTATATTCTTATAATATATTTAAATTAAAAGACCAACAATTTATTATGAATTATGATTTTGTAAAAAAAAACAGTAAAATTAATATTTTTTTTTAGTTCATTTTTTTCTTTCATAATAAAAGACAGTCAAAAGATTATGTATATAAAGAACAGTAGTCTACTTCACAATCTTAAATACAAAAATTCGTAAAATTTTATACCTACATACTTATGAGATTTTTTTTATTTATTTTGTTTAATTTTTTTTCATGATTATGGAAACGCAGAAAAAATATTCTTTAAATATGTGTCACAACAATTTGGAAACAAGCAAAAGACAGTGAAAAATTTCATTTGTTTAAATAAATTAATTTAATATTATAAGACCATGTAAGGTATAATATTTATTTATAAATTACATACGCTTATTTGTTTTAAAATCGAATGAAGTCAAGTCTTATTTTTTTTTTTGTTTATATTTTCATCTTTGATTGGATTTTTGGATTAAAACATAAGTTAAAAGTTAATTAACATTTTTTCACACAAATATATCTGATTATTATTAATTTTGTAAAAAAAAAAAACAAAGCAGTCAAAGAACTTTGTTTAATATGTATGAAAATATATATTTGATTTTCTTTTTTGTTTATAGAAAAAAATATAGTTAATAGAATGATTTAAATTTTTATTGTTTTATTTTCAACATTAAACATTTACAATATACATTATCTACCTATCTATATTATTCAGCATGTTATGTTTTCAAATTTACAATTTTGTAGTTTTATTTTGTTTCTGTATTGCGATTTCGCATTTTTGTATTTTTTTTTTCTCACTCTTTACTTTGATTTGAAGATATAAAATTAGAAAAAAATTTAGTTAAAACATAAAATTTAAATTTTTCTTTTAAATTGAAAAAAAAATATATATCAATTGCGAGGATTACGTATGATATGAATGAAATAAAAACTGAATACATTTCAAATAAAAGACAGTAGTGCTTATGCTTATGCTTATGTACTATTTAAAATAAAAAAAAAAATAAAAATTCAAAGTATATATTTTCTATTAATAAATCAATGTTTTTAGAAAAACTAACGAAATTAATTAATTACATAATATCACAACAGAGCTGTTGCGGAAAAGAAGAAAATAATTGTTTTTCACTTATTATTATCATAGTAATTTAGTATTGTTTTCGACAGCGCACTGGCTCCATGAAATGCAGATTGTGAGTGTGCAGGACATTTTCATGTATATATGCCTGTATGATTAATTCATTATAGTGCATGATCGTAGAATCTGGATATTTTGGACTTTTGTCATTATTGCTTACAAAATCCTATATGTTTGATCAAATCTATATGTAGGTCTCGGAACAACTTGACAGCTTATTGCTAGACACATTTTGTGACCAAAGATTTACCAACAAAAACTTTATTCTAAACTGGCTCATCACAATTATTACAGTGTTAGTATAGTTAGTTAATTTACAACAAACTACGAAAAAACAAACACTTATTGACAAAAACAAAAAAAACATTATAATAAAATTACAACTTTAAAGTAGGTACACAATTTTGAACATTTTACAAACAATACATATTTACACTTGTGACAACATCAAAATTGTAATTAAAATAAATTTTAACTAATTTTTGTACTCATCGGATTTAATGCTAAATAAAAATTCATATTTATAAAAAAAAATTATTCCTTATTTTAGGTTCGCTTAGCCCATAGGGGATATTTAATTGATAAATATGAAAACCGCTTCCATCGGAATTTCGCAAACGAGGACAAAACATAGTCAGGGTAAATTCAGCGAAAATACAACAAACATCATTGGCAAAATAAATGTTTATACTTTTGTTAAAATTAAATAAATAATTTGGGTGGTGCTACAGCTCGTGTGGAACTAAGGCTTTGTCAAGGGCGGACTGGGAGTCAAAGGGCCTACCAGGATTTTAGTGAAGAGTGCCACAAAATAGTAAAATGAGTGAAAGAAGTAAACAAGAATAAGCTCCAAAATTTTCTATTATGGGCGTTTTTCTTTTTTAGTTCAGAGTCGAGCTCTGAACAGAGTCTGAACACTCCGAACATACTCTGAGCGATCACTGAACTGAGCGTGCTTTGCTCTGAGAGTTAAGATTTATTTAAAGAAACACGCTTCAGCATCTGTCACTTTTTTATTTGTTCACAGTTGTCATTTTCTTTGTGTTCTGCTATTCAACTCTGTCTGCTAACTCCGTCTGCTCTATCAATTTATTCTGACCTCATAGAGCGCTCAGAGCGAAAAAAGAAACACAAAATTGGAGCTCTGAATGCTCTGAGGTAAAAAAGAAACACGATTTTTTTTTGACAGTTCAGGCTCTGCTCTGAACTAAAAAAGAAAAACGCCCTATGTATTTGAGTTAGCGATAAATGTAACTTGATTTTTGAAAACATTGCAGCAATAATGCAAAATTTTATAATTGGTTGTTTCCTACTTCTACCGAAACTTCGAAAATACTCACAAAAATTGAAATATCTATGCTTCCTTTTCTATAATTCTTTTTCTGCGACCCTACATTTTGTGTGAAAGCTTTCCTTTAAATGAACTGAAAGTATTTAAAAAAAATTCTGTAGAATATAAATTTTACTAAAGGCGTTTTTCTTTTTTAACTCAGAATTGAGTTCTGAACAGAGTCCGAGGATATCGAGCATGCTCTGAACAAAGCGTGTTCTGAGCGCTCAGAATTATTTTTGAAACACCACCTGAACACTTAGCTTTTTTTCAATTTCACCTGTCAAATGTTTGTGTTAAGCATTCAACTCGGTCTGCTCAGTTATTTTACTCTGAGCTCATAGAGCGCGCTCTGAACAAGCTCAGAACACGTTCAGAACGAAAAAAGAAACACAAATTTGAAGCTCTGAATGTTCAGAGGTAAAAAAGAAACACAATTTTTTGTTTGACAGTTCAGGCTCTGCTCTGAACTAAGAAAGAAAAACGCCTTAAGCGAGTAATTCGGGGTTCTCCTTAGCTAACAAATACGGTCACAACAGCTCAATATATTTCAGTGTCGGAGCTCCAATTATTGTTTCGTTTTAACTGTCTGAGAGTAATATTACAAACAGTTCAATATTTATTCTAAGATCTTCTTGTGATCGATTTAAAGCTACAAAAGCTCTATTTCAACAGTCGGACCTCTCAGGAGTCAAATTTCAAAAGACAGTTTTCCTCTAAATTAAGTGAAACTACTTATGCAATATACATAGAAAACCTATAGAGTTTACCGAAGATTTCCCTTTAGCTTCCGTATAACACTTGGGCGAACAACAGCTCAATAATATAATTAATATAAGTGTTGGGACCCCATTGTTAAAATAATCGGGACCCAACAGTTTTATCCTTATATTGTGGGAGGCCCCTAACACAGATGTGTGAGCTTCTTGAGATTCATTTAAGGCCACAAAAGCTGTATATTTACGGTAAGGTCTTTAGAAATTCAAATTTGTGAGAAAGTTTTCTTTTAAAAGAACAGAAAGTACTGCAAGGGCTTTCATGAGTTTTTTGATCAACCAGGGTACCATGGAGCAAAATCCCGGTTGCCCAGTGGCCCAGTCTACCCCTGAGCCTAGTGACTTACAACTTCATGCCTGTTTACGTGTTATTGACAAGAATGATGGGGACCCACAATTTTCTGCCAATTATCAATTTTCAATTGGTCAGATACCTGTCGTTCTGCTGGAAAGAGTGATCCAAAATTGGAACTTCGATATGCGGCGTAGTCGCAGCCAACATTTAAATGAAATTAGCTGTCAGAAGGTTTTTTTTTTAATAATACAAATTCTTTATACTATCTACTGAAATACATCAGCCAAGTAGAAGACTTAGCACTATTATATTAGCTATCTTCAAAAAGTAAATTTCAGAGATTTTTCTTTCAGCTCATAATATATTATGTAGATTCACAGAACCAATTCCATTTTATACTTTTAATTTAAGATTAAAAAAAAAGTTCTGAATCACCCTTAAAATAATGTCGTCTTATTATTATGAGCGTGATGCTCATAATTCCAAAATTCCAAACTTGGTTAATCGATTTTAATGAAATTTCGCTAGCGGGATTGATAATAACTTAAGAATAGAATTTTAATCAAACCCATTACGACGATAGAGAACACGAAAAAAAGTGGGGCCCTCATTTATCTGTGTCTGTCTGTTTGTATATCTCGGCATGTAGCCTAAAAAACGAATATGAATTTCTTAAAATTTTGAATTTAGGTAAGACGAAATTGTAATTTTTTTTGTTAAAAATAATAACGGTATCTACCTATCTGCTATACACTCGTTTTGAAAAAGGTTATTTATCTCGGAAACCGCTCTTACGATTTTGATAAAAAATATAATATTTTATTGTGGCATTACAATTTTAGTTGGATAGACTTGTTGATTGAGGCCTTAGTCCATCCTGGACTGTAAGCGCCATCTAAAGTAAAGTAAAGTAATTATCATTTTGGTAAAAAAATACCAAAAAATTTAACTAATCCTGATCGTAAGAACCATATAAAAAATATTTTTTGCATTAAATTTTTTTTCTTCGAAAAAACAATTATATCAAGCTGAATTATGGGATTTTCAACGAAAAAGCATGCAAGTATCGAAAGGTTACTTTATACCAAAGGTTACTTTATGCTATACATGGTTACTTTATCCCACATGGAGCTTATTTGAAGTAATTTTGATCAGTCGTATATTTTTTTGTGGTGAATTTTGTTCAAGGTCACTAAGGAATGTGTTATTATTATTATCAGGAAAGACCTTTTCGCCAAGGCCATTAAATTGTCTTAAAAAAGGTCAACTGGTTTCAGTAATTGGTCAATTTGTATATTTCTTAAAATGCAATGACCGATTTAAGATTCATATTTAACATATGTTCTCTTTCTAAATAAATGTGTCATAAAATATTTTTTGTCAATACCGTATTTAAGTATCATTCAAGCGGGTTAATATTTTTTCTTTAAAATTTTGTATTCCTTTGAACAGACATTTAATGGTTTTATTAATGTCTAAAGTTTACTTCGAACAAAGCAAATGAAAATTCTGTGTAATATAAGTTGAGTAATAATCCAGTACAAAAATGAAGACCTCGAAAACAGATTTCATACAAAATTTAACAATATAAAATTTTTTAAGAAAAAAAAAAATAAAATAGAAAGTTTCAAACGTCATAACGTGTTTTTTTTCTCTTATCTATAGGCATGTTCAGGAAAATGATATCACGGAGATCTCAGCAATCTCGGTTTCATGAACAGAATTCCTCATCCAAATTTCTCACCTTTGCTGTCATAACTCTGAGGAAAAAAAATCTTGGATTCTCTTGCTCACTTTTTGAGTGAGACAAATCTCTGAGATCTCATTTTACTGAACACGCCATATGTATAAAGCATTACAAAACAGTTCAATATTATTATAAGACTGCTGTCACGGATTAAATAATATGTCAAAGCAAAGCTATAAAAAAAACTTTTCAATGATTTTCAAAATTTTTAAAATATTTTCATTTAAAATCATATTTGACAGAAAGTCACCCAACTGAGCATTCCTAAAACAATGACAGTTCAAGCACACAAACATTTTTTTTTAACATTTATAAATGTCAGTGTCATGTTATATGGAGTAAGTTCGATATGTACCCAAAAAATGAAATAAGTAGGTGTTCGATATGATTTTATCTTTCATAAATTTTTAACAATAGAATGACGCTGAACTGCTTTAAAATTAGTAAAACTGTCTTAAAAATATTTAAAATAAAATAATATAAAATAAAATAAAATAAAATAAAAATAAAATAAAAACAAATAATAAAAAAAATGAAGTAAAATAAAACAAACCAAAACAAAATAAAACAAAATAAAACGAAAAAAAAAACAAAACAAATTAATATAAAAATAAAATAAAATAAAATAAAATAAAATAAAATAAAATAAAATAAAATAAAATAAAATAAAAAAATAAAATAAACAAAACAAACAAAATAAAATAAAATAAAATAAAATAAAAAAAATGAAATAAAAAAAATAAATAAATAAATAAAGTAACTAAATGAAATGAAATGAAATAAAATTAAAAAAATTAAATAAAATAAAAATAAAATAAAATAAAATAAAATAAAATAAAATAATATAAAAACAAATAATAACAAAAAATTAAGTAAAATAAAACAAACCAAAACAAAATAAAATAAAACGAAACAAAACAAAATAAAATAAAAATAAAGTAAAAAAAAAAATAAAATAAACAAAATAAAATAAAATAAAAGTAAAAAAAAAATAAAATAAAAATAAAATAAAATGAACTTTTTGCTCACCCAGGGTACCATCGAGCAAAATCCCGGTTGACCAGTGGCCCAGTCTACCCCTGGGCCTATATATAAAAATAATATATATATAATAATTATAATATATAATATGTATAATAATTATAAAATAAAATAAGGTAAAATAAAATAAAATATAATAAAGTAAATGAAATGAAATAAACTAAAATAATGGGACATTTGGGGTACCTTTTCCTTTTAACAAATACAAAAATTCAGTTTTGTATACTTGTTTAATTTGAATCATTAAATAATATACGCTAGACATCACTTCCATTTCAGACAATAAAATTAAATCTATTTCAAAATGGTACGTACATCAATCAAGAAATGTCTTACAAAAATTACGTATATTAACTCCATCGATTGTCGCTCTGTACTATATTTCAACCTCTTGACATTCTTAAGACCAAACACACTACCTATATAACAAAATACCATAAGGCAAGTAATCGAGAAATTTATACCTCAGCAAACAACTAGGAATGGGTCTTGTGAATAAAAAAAAAAGTAAAAGCTAATACTAGGATTTTTAAGTAAAAGCTATAGGTGTGGGTGAATATAATAAAACTTAAGTTAGCTAGTAAAAGATCTATTCTATAGTAATAGCTGTTTTTAAAAAAAAGTGAATTGTACGGTAATGATGAATTCTAAAGCTTAAATTGGGATTTTTAAGTAAAAGAATGGTTTGACGTGAATAAAAGAAAGCTTAAGCTATCTGGTAAAAGATGTTTAGCTTTGCAAACCCTATAGATTCATATAGTTTTATTTTGTTTTTCCAGTTGCAATTCGTGTGAGAAAAAAAAAACTATAGAATATTATAGTAAAAGCTGCAAAAATAACAAGATTCTTTCACCCCTTTCTAGGAAGATTTGCACCAGACAATCAAAATTTTATAGGAAACGGTCGGAAATAAGTGAATTTCAAAGTTTTCAAAATAAAATCTGCATTTCCATTAACAGATTTTACCTTTTTTTCTTATTCACAAGACCAAATTAATTTAATTTTTATATTTTTAAAATTCCAATAATGAGTTAATCATCTGCAAATAAAAAAAAAAACAAATAATAAGTTGGATACAAAAGTAAGAGTTTTTTTTTGTCGTTGTTAAAATGTGGTGGTCACCTGGTGAGTTTCCAAATTTGTATGAGATTCAAGACACCTGGAAACACTAAATCAATAGTAATGTTATACATTTTAAAATTTAAAACGGAAATTGAATCAGACCACTTTAAAAGAATATGGTTTATATAATAAAATGAAACAAAAATAAATATAGAAGCTGTTTATTAATAAACGAACAAAATCACAGCTTACAATGACTTAAGAAATTAAAAACAATCAATAAATTTATGATAAAAAAAAAATTCGTAACAAATTGGTATTATTAAAAACATAATTACATAAGTTAAGTATGGAAATAAACAAAATATATGCTGACTTATTATTAAAATTCCTCAAAAATATGAAAATCAAAAAGAAAAAAATTCGCTTTCTATTTTTTAAAACACCTTTAAATTATACTCATCAAATATTTTAATAAAAGTGGACATAAATCAATTTTAGAACTTATAATAATGTATTCTTTAAATAAGATTCTTTGATTTGGATTCTTTAATATACCGGAACTTGAGATCTTGTTCTTATAATAAGGATTTTACTGAAATTTTTATATTTAAGGATATTTTATTATTTTTTCTAGCCATTGTGAAAGATATAAATAATGTGTGTAACTAATTTTGTTAAATAAAATAATGTTATACACAAATGATAAGCGTAACAAAAAAAAAAAATTCAAGAATTAAAAGGGTTTTAGAGTTTTGGAATTAAAATTGACAACACTGTTTCTAGTGACAGTAACTTTGACAGCTGACAGATAATGATTTGTTTTCAGTATATTTTGCTATTTCACCATAGGCATACACTAGATAAATGCCCGGAAATTTAAAAAGCTTATATACGGCCGCACCTGTCCAAAATTACTTTTAAACACTAACGACAGAAGCTTAACTTTTAACGATAAAGCCAATTTCATGGTCATTAACATTTTTTGTTTGTGTTTTAATTCACTTAAAACTTAATACTTTTAAAAAACACTCTTTACGAATATGAAAATACATTGAATTCATATTAAAGAAAACGTACCCGTATCTTACAACTATTTAATCAATTTTGTTTTTAAATCTCCTTCTTTCCTTTAATTACGTAATTTTCATTCTTTGATTAATATGCAATAATATTTCTTCACCACTTATTTTAAATTTATGTATATGCAAGGCCTTTTAAAAACCTGTTTGTGTATTTTGAAAAGTAAAAATTACTATACCAATTTTTTTTATGAAAAAAATACATTTGAAAAGTATATAATATGATTTTTTTTTTTGTTACAAAGATCGATCATAAGATACGAACACTAAATATTTTCACAGTACATATCTAAATTTGAAATTAATACTAATTTGTGATTTTATGTGCGGCTATTAAATATAGTTTTATTTTTTTTTTAAATTTAAGTTTATGTCTAAAGACATAAATTAATTATTTAAAAATTGTACTATATTTATAGTTATTTTTTGTTTTGTTTTATTTAATTAGAGATCTTTTTTTTTATTTGAAAAGATTTTTAGAAAAATTATACAATCATTATAAAGATTTTTAGATCTATTTTTTTATTATAGTTAATTAATTAATTTTAGGTAGTTAAATTAACTATGATTTAATTATACATATATATAAAATTTTAACCGCTTTTTGTTGTATATCTACTTTCATTCATTCTTATTTCGTTGAATTTAATTCGAAGATCACTTTCGTTACGATATATATTTATATGTGTACTTAATGTTTGTATTTTTTGTTGTTTATTAAATTATTTAAAGTTTTTGTTTTTTTACAATTTAAGTTTATTTTATTTATTCTGAAAAAAGAAAATTTTATTTTTAATATTTTTTCTATATAATTTTTTTCATTATCTATAATATGAATTTTGTAAGGCCCTCTCTTTTATTCAAGTCACCGTGTTGATGAATGTCGTTTGAAACGTTTTTTTTTCTTCTATGCCACAAACAAACATACATTATTTATTGTTAATCAATTTAAATTGATATAATCTAGGTAAGTTTTTGTATACATTTATTGTTAATCAATTTAAATTGATATAATCTAGGTATTGTTTGTTTTTTTTTTATGTTGTATCTACTGAAACGCTTTTGTATTTTTTTTTTAATCTAAAAAATTTCTTCTTATCTAAAAAAAATCAAATTTTATCCAAACTTATGAGCTTATTTTTTTTTGTTTAAATGCCAATTTGTATACATAAATTGAAAAAAAAAATTGATATGTTAATACAAAGTATAATAATTGAGGTTTTTCATATTAAAAAATAGTTTTTTTTGGTTATTCCATTGCTTTTCCTATATTTTTCACTCGAATATTTAATTAATTAAACAAAATATATGTAACTTAAAAATATAATTGAATATTATGTATAGTTTAAAATTAATGGAAAAACTTAATTTTTATTGATAAAATACTACGGCTGAACGATCTGCACCATTTGTAGAGCCAACTTTCGAAAAATATTCAATCTAAAAAATTTCAATTTTCAAAGAAAAATTCAAATATGAAAATAAAAATATAAGAAAAGTGGGTGCGGTTATAAAAGCGTACGTGTAATGGAATATAGATCTTAGAAACAACATTTTATAGCTTTCTATATATATATTATATAGTGACGTTAAATAAGTGGTAAATTTTTTTATATAAAGTGGGTGTGGCAGTGGGTGGATTTAAAACAAAACATCACATTTCGTGCTTAATTAATTACTTACAAAATTCCAACTAGGGGGCAAATTTTAAAAATAAAACTACATATTTCTTGCTTTAGTCTCAAGATAATTTTACTACAAATTAAATTATTTTTAAGGATTTTAAAAAAGGAGAAAATTCAATAATAAGGACATTGGGGGTAATAGTGGATGGGAAAGGTTTAAAAAAGCTTAATTACAAAATTTTAACTTTATATCAAAGTTCAATAGGAAGAAAACTTAAATTTAATAAAAAGGATCATGGCAGTGGGTAAATTTTAACTATAGCGAAAAATACCAAAGTATTTATGAACGAATTATTTATAGAATAACGTTTATGCTAAATGTCTATAACCAACTCAGAAATTATCTACTCGAAAATGTATATAATTTCTGAGCTGGTTATTGACTTCTATAAGGGCTTGTTTCACAATGTCTTAATAAAATTAGATTTCCAATACCAACATTTTTTTTGAGCCACCTAAGTGAATTTGAAATTCATAAATTAAGGAGTTTTGGTCTTAAAGGCAAAGGAAATTAGATAAAAGATAATATAGAAAAAATAAGAAAAATTATTTATTTACTAATTCGAGTAGGTAAATGCAAAAATTATAAAAAGCAAGAAAGTTTCACAAAGACAAATTTTCCAATGTTACAAAATTCTAACTCCTTTTGTATAAGTTCCAATAAATTGTGACCCTTAAAGAAGTTGAGAATTTGCAACGAAACGTAGGGAGTAAATATAGAATTGTTTTAATTCTCAATATAGGAAAAAATGATCAAAAAATAAAACAGTATTGCCATTCGAAGATTTTATCAACAAACATTTTAAATAATAAGAACATTTTTCTCAAAATCTATACTGCTCTTATGAAAAGATTTCCATGAAGCTATAATTTTTGCTTTGGAATAAATATACCGTCAAACTGATATAGTTGAGGTCAGGATTAATTAAAAAAATGTTAGGTACTTCTTTCACAATATCAGAATGCATGATCCAAATTTAGCGGAATTTTAGGAAAATGTTTTACACGTCAAAATAAAGTTCTTCACCAAACGTCAGCTTAACCAATTTTTTCGAAGTGCAAGTCTAATTTTCCTGGGCTATTATGGAGTTTAAGTTGAAATGTTTTTGATGGAATAGAAGGCGTAATATTAAAAGTACAGAAACAAAATTTGTATTTAACCTTTCCCCCATTTATTTGGATATCAATATTAGTGTTGGAGAGATAAGTATGAAGGTAAGAAAAAGTTCAGTTTGAAATTCTGAACATTTTTTGTATCGCATCGAAATTCCTGTTGCATATAGTACTTAAACCAAAAAGGCAACAATTTTCCCAAAATCTAATCTATACATATGCCGTCTATGCATAATGTGATAATCATATGTAACATTCACATTTTTGTTATTTTTTCTTCTGAATTATTTTTTCCAAAGATTCAAGATAAATTCATTTTATTTGTGTCTTTTTTCAATATTCCTTCATATATAGCAACTCTCAAAAATAAACAAAAAAAAATTTGAAAAATATCTGTATTTTCACGCAGAAAAATTATCGGTTGAAAGTAACGTAAAACTCGGTTAAATTAAATAACAAACTTTGTTAATATACAACCTGAAAACTTATTCGAGTCAACTCGATTAAACAAAATTAATTAAATCTACACACTTATTCGGTTATAGATTACTAAATTGTATTAAATTTCTTCTGGGTTAATTTGTTCGGTTTCAATAACCAATTAAGTTAATTAATAAACATTTTAAATCGCTAATAGTTACTATAAACTACTTAGAGATGTGTTAAACTAACTAAATATAATTATTTGATTTAAGCAACCTACTCGTTTAACATAAACAAAGTTGCGAATCCTAATCAAGTTTCTCCATTAATATAACCTTTTTAAGTTTTTCTTTTAAACAATTTATTTTAATCGAGTTGACTATAACGTTAGAATAATGAACCCACCGAAAAACGCTCTCGGTTAGTCATTATTTTCTGCGTGTTTCTTGAATTTTTTTTCAAAAATTCTTGGTTATCTTCTACTTTCCGTAGAAGTTAAATTTTAACTTATTAACTTCATCACATTATATAGCCGACTTCAGATAAGCTTCAAACTTTGAATTTAAAAAAAAAGTTGAAAAGTGGCTTTTTCGTCCTCTTTCTTTTTAAACACTAACGACAAAGATCATGACTATACACAAAAATGGTTGTATTTATAAAAGTTAGATAACTTTAGACAGACTTCTTTAGTACATTCTGAAAAGTACACTAAATTTGAGCCATTGATTTTGATGGCAAATGTTCACACCGCTGCTGAGGTAAGGTACTGGACAAGGTGGTAAAAATCTCAAAAAAAGGGATGAGAAATTTACAAATAACAAAAAAAAAAAACGTGTGAAACGGACCAACTTGCTCTTGTGGTTCAAAAATAAATTAATATGTGATATAATAAAATATTTAACAACTTTCTTTTTACTATATTTAGAAGCACCAGATTAAAAAATTGTAAAAAAAAGTTCATCCATTAACGAGGTCGAGTTTTCGGGAAATAACCCAAAATTAGGATAATTTCCTCAAAAAAATGTAAGAACACTAATTATGTGAGTTTTTTTTTGTAAAAACAAATTAAATGGCATTTTTAATGCAATTAATTCCAACATCATATAGGTTCTACTAGTAGGATGTTTAGTTAAATTCGTTACAGTCGTTCTACAACAACTTTTAAATCATTGTGTGGCAGCCACCCGTGTTAGATGAGCTGAAACAAAAATTCGAAAATGTCCTCTAGAAAATTACATAAAAATGCTCAGTGCCAAATTTGAAGCAAATCAGTTCACCCGCTTAGATTCTTCTGCGATGTACAGTGCATGTACAGTTATAGTAGGTACACAAGAGCATGCAGACCAACTGCAAAGACGCGACGCTGACGGACGGTATGACGAACTTCAAACATCATCGCAATGTTAAGTTAAATTAAAACCTCGAAACGAAAGTTGATATAAAACAACAAAAATTGAAAAATCTAAGAATCGAAATATCGACGCGACGCACTTTTCGAAATAGGATAGTAAACGTTTAAGCAAGAATTTGCTACAAATCAGGATGGCGTTTAATGTGGTGAATTAAAAATCTTTTATTCATTTTGGAGAAAGAATTTATTAAATCTAAGATCATTTTGGCTTAGAGAATTTTTGAAATAAAAAAAATAATAAGTTTTGGCGTAAATTTTTGACAGTTTTTCAATGTTTTCTTTTTAAAATAATGAAGGAAATTGTTAGTTAAATTAATAAAATTGGATTCCCACATATCATTGTGCGTAGAAAATTCGTATTATCCGTATTCAGGTCTGGAGTTTTACATTTCTTAATATTTTTACTTTTAGATCATTTCAACTGGAAATTAAGCTATTTTTATGCGGAAATGGTTGAAATTCTCTACTTCCATTTTCAATTCTTTGAAATTTAGATTATCAATGGAAAATTATGTAATTTAAGCTTTCTAAAAACTTCTCAAACGATGACCATTACAAAAATGTTGGTAACCACTGATGCTTATCCTCACAAACAATAGAAAATACATTTCTTCAAATATAATAAATAAGTAGCGCGACAGCCAGTTGGGCGCCAGGTCCTGGAGACTTATACAATATCAACTACATTTAGTTGTTTTAAATTTGCAAGAAATGGAGGACACCTGGATCCTAACGACTAAAAGAGATACTTTTAGAGGATTTGTCATTTTTTCGCAAACAATTGTAGGTCCCCTGACAAACAACGCACACAAAGAAACAAAGAGACCAGATTTTCCTCATCGAGTTTCTATTTAAATTTTTTTTAGAAGGCTTCATGCTTAACCAACTATATTTTAAGTCAAACTAAATAGGATTTTTGTTTACTTTTATCGCTTTTTATATAAATAGTGTTCTTTCCCTGAAACAATTTTACTGCATTACTCGCGTTTTCAGGAATGCTCATCAGTGAACCTGCAGTTAGTTGAAATTCTAATGGGTCACAACTCAATGGGATCCTATACATGAGCAGAATGGGCATCAGCACATCTGACTTAGGTATGCAGAGGTCGTCACGACGAAGAGGCGGAGGAGGGCTCATCTCAGAAGAACCAGAAAAGCAGTCCTTAAAGAATACTTTTTGAATGAACTCAGCGACATCTCGATTTTGCCACTAAAGAACAACCTGAAATTCATTAAAAACTCAGGATGATTCAGGGAGGCACTCCATACCTAAGACTTACTACAATCTAACCTTAATCCTGTATAGCACAGTGGATCCATCGAGATCCGAAAGAGATGATGCGGATTATTGTATCATCACCCCTTCTAACTCCAAACCTAACCTAACCTAAACCCCTGATCCCGATTTCGAACCGTATGCTACACGAATGGTTGAACGCTTTACCACTTTATTTTTTCATCGCTTTGTAATATCAAGAAATTCAAAACAAGTATTATCCTATAACACGCACCATATATTTTAAATATTAACAGTAGTCATAACACCTTGAGTAAGAGGCCTTGATTATAAAAAAGAAGAAGTAAAACAATACAGTAATGTTGTTCTGTTTAAATAAAAATTCAAAAAGCTGTCATTTGTTGTTTTACCTTTGTCCATATGACGCTTTTGTGTCGTAAAAGTTGTGTTTCAAGTGTTTAGCAGTGTAGGCTTCATTTCTTCAACAAAAAAAAGAAAGAAAAAGAAACTAAACCCATACAAAAAAGAAAATGAGGAAAAACCATGGAACCAAAATACGAAAATAAAACAAAATCATTTTAGAGTTATTATTAAAAATAAATATTTATTTTCATTGTTTTTGTTTTTTTCTATTTTTTAATTAGTTGTTTTTTTTTTATCTGTCTTGTCTTTCTATTCTAAGTTTCAGTTAAAGTGTAATTTCATATAGCTGTATATTTTTTTTTCTGCAGTTGGATTGAAAAGTTAAGGTAAATTGTATTGTTTTTTGTTTTTTTTTTTTTTTAAATAAATAACTGAGTGAAACAAAAATGTAACATTTTTCATTAAGTTTATTTTTTTTTTATAATTTCAATGATTTTATAAATCAAATAAGGAAGTTTTACTTGCAATTAGTTTTGTTCTATTTATTATTTTTTTCTTAGTTTTTTTTTTCTCTTTTAAAAAAATTACTTGTCTAGTGTTAATTTTTTTAATATTTTTATTTTATTATGTTTTGTTTTTTTTTTATTTTTAAGTTAATAAATATGATTTAATCATATTCAAAAAACCCTAACCTAGTATAAAATAATTAAATAAAATCATTAGCTTATAATTTAATGTAAACATTTTTTTTTATTTAATTTAATTTAATTTATTTTGAAAATTAGTAAAAAAAATAGCTGATTTAATAATATTACATACAAAATTAAAAATACATAATTTACTTTAAATTATTAATTTATTAATGATTATAAAAACTTTAAAGTTATTTTATTTACAAAATAATTACACATGAGATCACAGTATTAGAGATATAAGTTTCTTTTGTTGTTGTTTTTTTTTTTTTTTTTTTTAATTTTTAATATTAAATTGAATGAAAGAAAACGAAATTAATACAAATTTATTTCTTTGAGAAATAATTTATAATGTTTAATAATTTACAAAGCTTAGTATTTTTTTTACTATTATTATTAGTTCGTTTACTTAGTAATTTTTAGTATTTTGTTTTTATTTTTAGTTTTATAGTCGACATGTATAGGTATATAAGCACAATTTTTGTTTTAAAATTTAATTTTCTATTTCAAATATTTTGTTTTTCTATTTAGTAAGTATATACGTTTAAAGTTTAAAATGTTTTTTTTTTTGTGTTTGTTTTGATATCTAGGTAAAAATGTCTTAAATATTTTTGTATTCTTTTTTTTTTTTTTTTTTTGTAACTTACTTCAAGAATTTGTTTTTTTTTTTATTACAACCATGTTTTTTGTTTTGTATTTTTTTTTGTAGTTATCGATTGATTCCTGTTTGCTATCGATTAAATTTTTGTTGATTTCAAGTTGCATATTTTTTTTTTTGCGATTGCAGAGCAAAGCTTATAAAGATGTACTATTTATTTAATTTTTAGATTTTGTTGGATATTTTATTTTTTAGTATAATAACTGTTTAACTTATAAGAGGGCTTAAGAATTTGTTATTTGATTGACTACTAATGATTGTTGAGTACTGAGATTTTTTTTTAATATAATATTATTTGAATTATGAACCTGATGAAATGCATTTTTTTTATTTTATTTTATGGCAATTGGATAATTTTTTGTTTTTTTATATAAACTTTTTTTTTTGTTTGGCATTATTTAGAAAAGTCACGTATATAATTCAGCATGGATGGTGCAATGTGTGAGAATTTTTTTTATTTTAATTTTATTTCATTCGAATAAAAAAAAAATCAATATCAATTTATATGTTATACATACATGAATATATGAGCTCATTGTAATAAATTTTTAACAATCTTCCAATAACTTTGTAAGTGCTTCTAATATTAATCAAAAAAGAACTATAATAATATTATATTTATGTACCATATACGTAGCATTAGATTTTTTCTGGTATATATCTATATACAAAAATAAAATCTAATAGCAAAACAAGATATTCAAATGCTCAATCATTTATCAGCTTGGGGCAAAAAGTTGTTCTTACAACTTCTTAAACAAAGACCCACGCTGGCGCTGCGATGGATTTTTTTTTTATTTTATGGTATTTTCATTGGTACCTGATGGTGACACTTTTAAAAAAAACTAATCAATGTCTGCGATCAAGAAAAAAAAAATTTAAAAAAAAAATAAATTACTTCATGCGTAATGGATTTTCGAGAGTTCACTGAAGGTCTACTACTCTTAAAGTGATCATTAAATAGTGTTGTACCAACAACCACTGCAAAAAATTATAAAGGAAGTTAACTATATTTTTTTTTATCAAGTATTATTTATTTTTCTTTTATTATGTTATTATGATCATTATTAAGTTTATTGCAAACACTTTTTGGTTAGATTGTCGCATAGAAGACAATATTTAAAAAGCATATCCTATTAGGTGTTAGGGCTATTAAAAAAAAAACAAGTCTTATATAGCTTTCTCAAATAATCATAAAAATAAAAAAATATACATAAATGCATTTGAAACTGTGTGTGAAAAATCACAAATATTTAAAAAGTTAATTTTTGCAAAGGTCGATTTCATAACTTTCTTTTGGCTGCTTTAACTTTCATTTAAAGTTTGGTTTTAGAACCTCAACAGTAGTTTAAAATTAAATCGTTTTAAATTTTTTAAATGCCCTATCACATATTCTTTTTGAAAAATTGTAACAAAATCAATTCAGCCATTTTTTTTTTAAACATTATTTATGCCAGTAAGACCTAGGGTCTTATAAATTAGGCAATGTTATAGAAGGAATAGAAGAATAGGATAGATTGTTGTTGACACAGTGGGGATTGAGAAATTAGGTTTTTGTTATCTCATTAAATCCCAGGGGTGGCGTTCAGTTGAAGGAATATAGAAAAGAATGCTGCCTAGACTGGGGATCGAACCCACACATCCAAGTTAGCAGTCAAGCACTACTTCCACTGCGCCGCGCCGGGGCCACCCCCATTGATAAGATATTTGGCAATAACCCAAAAATAAGGCAATTTATTTAATCTATTTCTGTTATTTGAATTTTTCGACAAAAACTTGAAATGGAGTTTTATTGCAATAAATTAAGAAATTATATGGTACGAAGTTTCATCAAAATCGTTAAAGCCGTTTTTGAAAGAAAATTGAAAAATCTAATTATTTTATGGTGGCCACCCGTTTTATAGAAGAGCTTACAAACAAATTCGAATTTATCTTCAATAAATTTACATAAAAATGCTCTGTACTAAATTTGAAGCAAATCGGTTCACCCGTTTAGGATCTTCTAGTTCGATGTACAGGCGCACAGACTCAAAATCCAAGACCGGTACGAAGAAGGTTATGGTGAAAACCACTGTTTCAAAATGTCTTCTCTGTACTTGACTTAGATGAAATGTTTGCTCGTGTAAATTTAGGACAGGTAAATAGAAAATGATACGATGGAGCATTTTTTGGTACATTTCAATATATTAAATTATTATTGGAAGCAGCAAGGAAGACATCTTATAATTGAATTGAAAAATAACTCATTTCTAACTCATTGTTAACCTTAAATATTTTTCTTATCAAACAAAAAATCCTCTCACATTGCAAATTCTTTTTTTTATGTTTAAACATTTCAATAGAAATTCTCATCTTTACTGTGTTAAAAGTAATATAAGCAAATCGCGATTATTGTTACTATTGTTATTACTATTATTATTATTGTTTCGTGTTATAATTGTAAATGGTATGCTAGTTATACCAGATAAATTTTCAACATCTGATGTAGAAGTTCCAACAGAAACTGTTGATACAGGTGCTTTTGTTGCAGTTCCTGTTGATGCATCTTTGCAACTTATATCATCTGATGATACGATCGCTTGACTCTTCTTAATGGCCATAGCTGCCGCAGCATTATTATTATTATCATTGATGTCGTCGTCAATATCTGCATTATCGAAATCTTTCCACGTAGCTTCTATGGGGAAATTTACAAAAGAATCAATCGACGATAGACTTTCCTCGACCTACAAACTTGTTGCACTTGTTGTTACAATAGAAATATCACCGGAATGCAACATGTGGTGGGCGTGTTGTTGTTGTTGTTGTTGTTGCTGATGGTGGTGTTGTGCCGCCGCCGCTGCTGCTGCTGCTGCTGCCGCTGCTTGTTGGTGCTGTTGTTGTTGCTGGCTGAGTTTGCTCTCCTTCTTGATGCGTTGTTTTAGATGGACTTTGGCGTGACGTTTCTTCTCATCGGAACGAGCGAATTTACGTCCACAAATGTCGCAGGAGAATGGCTTCTCGCCGGTGTGCGTTCGAATATGTGTCGTAAGGTGGTCTGATCGACTGAAGGATCGCATGCAGATGCGGCATTGGAACGGTTTTTGCCCGGTGTGAATGCGAATGTGGCGGGTAAGTTCGTCGGAGCGTGAGAATCGGCGATCGCAGTTCTCAACGGGACATGCGTACGGCCGTTCATGAACTGGAGTTTTGCTTGGGCGATTGGGGTATTTCCGGGGTTTTACTGGGACGAGCTTGAGTGGCAATGTGCTCTGTTGGTAGACCTGGGAGAGGATTTCATGGCCCTTACTGGTGGATGGACTGTATTCAGCTAACTGAACGACCGAATAGCCAGACTGAGAACCCGTTGGAGTTTGCATATGATGGTCGCTGTAAGCCTCTTGTTTTGGTATTAGTCCTGAGGTGGAAGATGCGGACGATGAGGGCCCGGGAACCACCAACGACTGCTGGGGGCTGCCGTATTCGGCAGAAGAGTCCAACCATTGATATTTGGAAGTTGTCAATTGCTGACGGGCATACTGGTTGAGATCTTGACTTGACTGGCTAGGCTGCAGATCTATGCTGGACACACATCCGCTGCTGTAACTGGGAGGAGGTTGCTTCAGAATTATACTCGAGCAGTCCATGTTTAGGCCAAGCAATTCCACATGCTGGGGATTACGCTCATCGCTGTAGGCGGAGTGCATGTGATGTGCTGATGGTGAGGGACTGCTGGCAGATGTGTTTTGTGGGGCGTAGTGAGCTTGAGCGTTAGTGTTTTGAGGTCCTGGTCCTAGGAGACCGAACATTGGTGGCTGAAAGAGCGTCTTGTCGGGGCTAGGGAGACCCCAGCTACTACCAAGGCCAGCCGATGGTGGTGACATCTGGCTAGGTAAAACACTCAATTGTGGTGAGTTTAACTGCGATGATGATGCTGCTGCAGCTGATAGTCCACCCATGGAGATGGATGGGTTACCTGTAGTGGTGAAAATGCCACGATATGATATTTTACCACTACTTTGGTGTTGTTGTTGTTGTTGTTGCTGTTGGTGGTGAGAATGTTGTTGTTGTTGTTGGAGGTGTGAATGGTGTTGTTGATGTTGTTGTTGGTGGTGTTGATGTTGTTGTTGTTGTTGGTGGTGTTGTGTATTGTGATGTTGTTGTTGTTGGAGATGTTGTTGATGTAACTGACTCTGGTGGTGTATTTGGTTTTGTTGTTGTTGGTGTTGATTCATATGTTGACTGTTATTGTGTTGCTGTTGTATGCTATGACGATGGTGTGGTGAACTATTGCCATGTTGGCCATGCCGATGGTGAGGATGATGATTTGTGTTATTATTGCTATTACTGGCACTTATTGAGTTATTATTATTGTTGTGTGTATTGCTATTATTGCCTAATGTTGTTGTTGATGTTGTGGTTTGACTATTTGTGAGATGTGTTGGATACATTGTACAACTATTATTACTTGTTTCTTCCTTAACTATCAGCGTGGGTGGGGTGCTGCGTTCCTCCTTCAATGGACTACACAACACCGGACTGGATACTGTCTGGGGCTCAAGTGAGAGATCCTCAGATGCAATTGAACCTAAAAATACAAAAAAAAAATATACAAAATATTATAATAAATAAATAAAGAAAAAAAACAATAATAATGTTGAAGAAAAAAAGTCTTAAATGTAAAAAAAGATATCGCGTATACAAATCATTTAAATGCGATTAAATAATTAATGCTCCACTTCTATAAATTAATACCAAAATAAATGACTAATGGATGGCATTGCCAGCCGTCATATTAAAATGTCAAGGATAAACAAATGCAAATTCCTTATCAATATGACACTGTGCCATATCGAATTATTGTCACAAACAACAACAGGCATTCGAATTTATAAGAAAAAAAAGAACAAAAAAAAAGCAAAACAAAACTCTTCACAGCCATCATGGCATGACTTTTCCAAAGAATCACCACAGAAGTCATCATGATGCTACCTACCGGAGAGCTTGTGCCAAGTTATTCAGAAAACCCCTGGGGAGTCCACACCGCGCGCATCACATATACAGCCTGTGGATTTCAGTCTCCTCAGCTGTGGCGAAAAAAAAAAATGCAAGCTAAGACTAATTACCCAGCATTACCAGACACTGGGCATGCCGTGATATAGTATTGCTTCTTTTTCAGTCTCGCGCCTCGAGAGATTCTTCCAAAACAAAGTGCAATACGATGCGACATTATATACATATGAAGGTACAAATAAACATATATATGGAAGCACAATCGTTGTGTAAAGATATAAATATATATTTACTGGCGTTAAATCAAAAGTTGCAATCTTTGAAGGGTATTGCGCGAGCGTATACCATCATCATTGAAGGCACACAAAAACAGTGGCACACAAATTAATTCTGTAATGCTTCTACACTTCGTACAAAAAGAAAACTATAAACCGAAGTTCATATTTGTTTTTTGTTTTTTTTTTTGTGCAGGCAATTTTATCTCAAACTTTTGTTATCATTCTCGAGAATTTTTTCAAGGCGATGATGCTTACGTAGCAGAATTTCATTCAAAGAAGGTTTCGATTTATAAAATTGCTATTTGTGAGATGGGTATATGTCTAACAATTTCATAATAATTTGAACCTTCTTTAAGAAATACCCCTGTATCAATAGATCAAGTTTTTTAAAATAAAACAATAACAAAAAAAAATTATATAATTTTTTTACGATGAAATGCTGCACAATTTCGATTATGGCATCATGCACAATTGTTTATTTGAGTTATGTGCTTACAAAACAAAAGAGATCAATGATTTTATATTCAACCTCATCAAAACAAAAATATAATCAATCTATCACCATGTGGTCAACCAATGCAGTTACTCAAATCAATGAGAATCAACAAGAACGAACATTTTGTTTGATTTTTTCAATTTTTATTATTTCAGTTAGAAAAAAATTTCAAAAAAACAGAATTTTTGGTGAAGATCTGAAGAATTTCCTTAAAATTACCGTAAATTTGCACCGAAAAAATAGATGGACATCTTGGTCATAATCAAACTTCATTTTGTATATAAATAAAATATTAAATTAATACTGTAGTTCGTTTTTATTTGATATTAAATTTGAAAAAATGTCCGCCGGACACTTTCTTGATTGTTTGTTTCTGTTTAATTTCCATTGTGCGTTCATCTGTTAGTGGAAGTTTTTTTTTTTAAGCAACGGTAGAAAGGTTGGAATCGAATCTTTTACGCACGATTGCTCGTTTTTTGTAGAATTAGATTGATTAGAAATTTCACAACTTTTAATTTTGAATAATGCATCTTGCAATGAGAATGGAAAAATACTGATTCCATAAATAAATTATTAATTCGAAATGTTTTAATTTGGCACTTCCTCCTTCCGTACTCAATTTTTATTTTTTGTCTCTAGTTTCGCAGCTGGTTTTTTCTGTCTTAAAATAAAAAAAAAAATCTTCTTTTAGAAAATGTCTTCGACTGACAATAAATCCTTGAAATACATTTGAAATTTCCAAAAATCCTACGCATATTTTTTGTTAAGCCAAAAAAAAAAAAAAAACAAATATAAAACTCCAAGACAAAATAATACATCCGGCTATGATGAATTATAGAATTTCCCTATTTAAGCCAATAAAATCTCCCTTCACCATCACAGTGCATACATAAAATGGATTCAAATAATGCAAATGATATATGTATAAGTTTATTAAAATTTGTCCAAAAGACAAAAGAAAGTCGACTTAAAGTACAAGCATATACAATTTATATATAATTTACAACATTGACATGATATACTATCATTTAATGACCATATTTGGCAATCAAAATGCGCCACAATAACTCAATCTCTATATATAAGTTTTGTGCAATTGTATGATGAGGAGTCGCCAAGAAACGGACTAATAAAAACACAATGTAAGAATAAGTTTCTTGCAAGATAACATAATAAATATAAATATAATGTAATTACATTTGCAAGGACTTCAACAAAAAAAAGACAAACAAAACTCATAAATAACCAAATCGAAGACAAGAGAGACAAAATAGTTATATATAGACAATTTAATATTTTTGGTATTTTTATGTTTTGATATAGGCATGCAAATTGTCATATATTTATTTTTTTTAAATACACAAAATTAGGCGCATATATATTTTTTAATGATTTGTCTTTTGTATATGCCCATATATAACCAATAAAAATCAACGCCTTTTCAAATTAAGAAATAAAAATTTGGGATAGCCCACTGGGCTACAAGACATCTTCTAATTTTCTAAATAAAAGAGTTTTTTTTTGTCTGTCAAAGAATCACGAATATTCACTTCAGAACTGATATTCGATTTCTGACAATCAAATTCAACGTGGAATTTATTGCTACTTTTGTTCAGCACTGATAGTGTGTTGCTTTGTTTGAAGCTATATAGCTTATAGATCGTATGGGGTTGTAGAATCTGTTTGATTAGCTTGCATTTCATTTCTTTTCTTTTTGAATATCAAAAAAATATATGTATTGTATTGCACTTCCAAAAAAAAAAAAACACTTTGGGGTTAGAGTTTTTTTTTATTACTTCTTTTTTTAAATTTTTTGTTTCGATTGATAGGCCACAATATTTGGACATAGCTTTATAATTTATTCAAAAAAAAAAGACGATTAGAAGTTCAACATTCATCGGTTAAGAGAGGTTATATAAGATTTATTGTGACTTTGTGGGTATTTTAGAGCCCGCTGTTCTCGCTTGTTAGGTGTCAAGCTTTTTTTTTCGACAATTTATACCTACTATATATGTATATACACCTGTGTGATGGGTTCGACTCCTGTTGTGCAAATGAGTAGAATATAAATATTGGTGTTCTTTTTTTTATTTTATTCAATGGTAGAAATTAATTTGAATAAGATTTTTATTTTAAAATTGGTTATAGGTTTGTTTATTTGACACTTCTTCTGTTCAATCACATTTTATGTTTGTCGGAAGAGAGAAAACTTGATTTTTTTTTTTTATCTAACTTCAAATGCAAAATGTAAAATAGGCTGTTTTGTTTGAGTTATTTGTGTAGCGATAAGTTCAAATACATAATTTTAAATTAAAAAAAAAAAAAAAAAAAAACAGATTGTAAAATAGAATAATTTGTTGTATTTATAAATACTAATTGACCGAATTAGATTTCACATTTGCTTCTTGATATGCATACATTAATGGGAGATCTTATTTCATTCATTAATTTCTTATAAACAAATAAAAAATGAGACAGCAAGGTTTAAAGAAATAACTTATGGATAACTTTTATAAGGTTTTTAAGAAAAAACTTTTGAATGAACCCGCTTAGTCAATAACCTTATGAAATTTGACGAAAATGTGAGGTTTTGGATTTGGAATGAAAGATATAATATAAATATAAAATTGAGTTTATTTTTGAATTTAAATATTTTTCTTGAAGTTTAAAAAAAAAATATTAAAAACTTTAATGGCCAATGTAGATTAACATTAAAATTAATATTGAATACCATTATCTACATAGAGACGATAAAATTATTTAGTTTGAGATGCATAATCTCAGAAATTATTTAATTGATTTATAAAATTCTTTACTTTTATAAAATTGTTAGAATATTTTTTATTTGTAAAATTATTTTTGTGAAATAAGAATATTAATTTTTAAAAATGTAATGTAAAATTTTTTCTTTGAGGTCGACCGACAAATTTACTTACACTAATTTTAAACCTCTTTCATATTTTACAAACAAAAAGCAAATTGTTTCATAAAGTCAATGGCGCAAAATTTTATACGATTTAGTACGATGTTAAAACACTTTTAGTATGATGCTACATTAAAATACAAGATTTTACAAATTTTAAAAGAGTTAGCAACGTGTTATCATTTTTACATTTTATCAAAGTTAAAATCACCAAATGCATATTTTAACTGTTTAGTATCATAAATAAAATAAAATATCACTCCAAATGTCACTTTGACAAATAAAAATGTGAAAATGGTGTTTTTGGTTACTTGTTTGAAACGAACAGTAATTTTTTTAGGCGTGTTCAGCTGAAGTTTATTAAAATAGTTTTTTTATGATACTGATAGCTAAAAAAATATTTAAAATTAAGAATATTTTAGTAGAGAACTTTAAAGTTAGTAAATTGTTAAGTATAGTATCAAGATTGTTTAAAATTTTGCACCAGTATTTTTACGCAAAATTTAAACTCTAAATATATTTTAAATGCAATACATTAGAAAATGAGAATTTAATATGTACACGTTTTAAAATTTTCAATTTCTTGTATTCAGGAATCCGATAGAATCGTAATAACTGGTTCGCTGTTTTGTTTTATTTTTTATCATTTTGGTGTTCTTGCATTTTCTATCTTTCCCATATGTCTATTTGCTCAGAGAGCCTTACGAGAGCTTATATATGATTTTTGATATTTGATTAAATATGAACCGTGTTTTGGTGAAAGTGTATAGTAACTCAGCAAAATTTCTACACGGAAACAATAACAAATAATTTTTTTAATTTGTATAAATTTGGTACTTTATTAAATTTGCTCCTTTTTGTTGTTTTTTACGTTTAAAATTTTTTTGCTGAGTTGGCTTATGCTTCTGATTTATTTACTAAAAAATGGAAATAATTTTTCATCAAACTATACGACGATAATTTTTAAACTGATATGAATCTGATCTCTGTTTAAGTGTGAATTTTGACATTTATATTACTTAATGCTTATTTAATGGAGTATAGCCTTTTCAAAACTTGTAGATAAAAATCTATGAATTAACATGGCATACTGTATCCTTAACAATGTCTATTTGTGTAGTTTACACGATTTCTTGTCAAATTAAACTGATGATGGTAAAATTTTTATTATTGAACGTGCATCAAGATAAAAACAAACTTACAACACTGTAAATTTAACAAAGTCTATCTTATTATTATTTACATGACCCATTGTCATTTTTAATCTATGACAATATTACTCTTGTACGAGAACAAAGGATGTATTAGCATGGCACAATGAAATTTCAACTCATTCACATGACATCTGAATTTGAAAAAATGTAAATAATTTAATGCATTTTGAAATAACATGGAATATTTGATCTTTGGTATTTTATTTATAAATTTGGCTATCAGGCTTGTAGAAAAAAAAAATACATTTTTTTTAAATTCTTTGCATTCTTTTCATTTTTTGCATTGCCATTTCCATCCATAAACTTTACGTGCTTTGGCCTCATTAAACTTTTTCCCCAGTTTCCACAGGTAAATGACAATGCAAAGAATGCAAAAGACTGCAAAGAATGCAAAAGAATGCAAAGAATGCAAATAAATGCAAATGAATTCAAATAATGCAAATTAATGCAAATGAATGCAACTTAATGCAAAATGAATGTAAATGAATGCAAATAATTGTAAATAAATGCATATGAATCCAAAGAATGCAAAAGATTGCAAGAATGCATGAATTCCCAAAAGATTGTATTCAATTGATTGGTGTAAAATGAATGGAAACAAAAAACTGAATGCAATCTTTTTTATTTAAGTGATTGTTGTTGCATAATTTGAAGTCTGAAGTCTCAAAGAGAAATCAATGAATGCAATCTTATTATTGAAATCATTAACGATTGCATTCGAAAAAGATTGCATTCGAAAAAGATTGCATTCTTTTACAAACCTTTTGGTTATAATATTATTGAGTTTCTGAGTTTTTATATAGTTAAACAAATTATTTTCATATTGTGTTTCCACACATCGAAAAAACTTAATTTTAATAAAACCTAAAATATTAAAATGTTAAAGGATATTAATTGTAAAGTATATGATGGTTTAGAACCAAATACTGTACATTTTCATTTATTAGCACTTGTTGCACATTGTGCTTCAGGAGATACAAAAAAAACCGATTTAGAAAATAAGTTTATAAAAAAAATAGCAAGTTCAGGTTTCTTAAGAACTCGAAGAATTCACAGATCACAGAAACCTCAGTAATCTCAGCAATGTGAACGTAATTCCTCACTTTCGATTGCTCAAGTATTTTTTGTTGCAGTTGATCAATTTATAAAAAAAAACGAGATGTAGAGTGCTTTTGACGGAGAAATCTTGTTCAGGTTTCTCCTTCTGTCAAATGAAGCTGACAGAAGTTTGCTCAGTGAGATATCAGAAACGTGAACTGGCTAAATTTAATTACTCATTCTTGATTTCGAAAGAAAGTCAATGTGAGATAGATTGTGTGTGAATTTTTTTTTCAAAATTCATATTATATTATGGAGGTTTTCAATTATAACATAAAACTTCAGAAATTCACACGCTTTTTTAAACAAAAAACTCATTAAATTATCTATTTTTCTATATGTCATTTTATTTAAATGTTAAAACAACTTTTTAAGTAGGTACATTTATAATTTAAATAAATTAGAATAACATATAACTATTCTCCTTTTTTGCAGTATCTATTTCAGTATTTTCTGATCAAATTATATGTAATCGTTCAAAAAAAAATTAAATAAAAAAAAAAACAACTAAAGCAATATGAAACCAAAAACAACATTTCTTTTGTTTACCACGATCATTTCCATCAAGGCTATATAATAAAATGCAAATTCGACTTTCTATATACCATATACAAGGTGATTTAACTATAGATATTCCCGGTAGGTCCATAAATTTGTCCCGTGTCATGTTTGTTAGTACAATAAAAATCCCGAATAAGATCATATTGTATATTTTTACGATCACACTAGAAATTAAGCAGATACATACATACATTATGTATACCTAACCAAATATATCCGAGAGACAAAATGAAAAAAAAAAAAAAACTGTCACAGATATAATTAACAACCACGAAATTTTGTTTTCTGGTAATATGTGAATTTAAATAGAAAATTCTTAAGACGAATGAGTTAAAAAAAAAAGAAGTTCTGCATTGGAAATCAGTTCCCTATATTATATACAATATACATAACATCATGTCATTAAAACGTGTAATGACAAAGTTGTTAAATTAAAAAAAAAAAAAAAACAAAAACATCTAAACATGACAACGCTGTTCCGATACGATCCGATTGCAATGTTTTGATTGTATAATTGGAGTATTTTATGGGCGATTACCCTCAATAAAATAAACACAAACTCCCTGAAAGAAAAAGGTAAAGATGTGCATTATGGGTATATATCCAAGTCCCATATTTCAAGCATCATTATTATTACAATGTTTCTTTCAGAAAAAAGGTATTTAGATAGAATTTTAACATCTTAATCACATATGGTCGTCTTACAGGCTGGATTTGGAGAAAAGTATCTTCTAAATACGAATTTTTAATTAACCCACTCCGCACCTATGTCACATATTAAAACACGACAAAATATATAATTAAATTCTGAGTGTATATCTATACATATGTATCTTTTTTGGAAAAGATGTAATATTATTATTTGTATCTCTCTATCAATAAGATCAATTTAAACGATTTCTTATCATACAGATTTAATCTATGAAGGAGATACTGTATATCTGATTTGTTATATAAGATTTGTTTAAAACGATAACAATATGCCTTGATCGTTAGTGTATTATATGCATGCATATATGTATATGTCTTATTGCTGCTTGGATTCTGTGATTAATGACTAATTAAATGAAATAAATATGTTGAGAATTTGATCTTTTAATTGCATTTAATTATAGTGATATATTGAGGATTGTAGAATGTATAGTAGTTATATATGTATGTGTGTTGTTTTTTGTATTTTTTTTGTCTCTTTAAAGATAATAATAAAGATACACATGATAATATTTATCATTCTCAATTGATGTGATGATCCTCGCTTTTGGGTATCATCGCAACAATATTATAACAATGCGTATACCATCATCATCATCATCATCATCATCATCACAGATCGTATATTATATTGTATCAAATTATCTGCGCTGGATTTTTTGTTTAATTCATTTTCCTTTTTCCGTTCTATACTGATGATAAAGATAAAAATATCTTGTTTATAAGACACATAAAGATTGCAGTATACACAGTGAGAGCTTTAATTTAATTAACTTTTATAAGAGCATACATGCTATATTTATGAATATTTTGTGATGATATGTTCTTTTTCAATTGGAAAATTAAAAAAAAAAAATGCAATTAAAAAATCTACAGCCCTGTGTCAACGGAGGTAAAGAAGTGGACGTCTAGTTATTGTGTATAATATTTTCTATAGTAGTACCTAATAATTTTTTATTATTTCTTTGACAATAGTTGAACAAATTTGTAGAATATTTCAGCTGCACTGCAAATATCATAAATTATACGAATAAGATAGTCGATGAGCTAAAACTATAGATATCCGAAGATTTAATTAAAATTAATAAAAAAAAATTAAATTAAAAAAAATATATATGTATATAAAATTAATATAAAATTAAAATTAAATAAAATAAAATAAAATAAAAAATATAACATAAAAAATATAAAATAAAATGGAAGAACTTATTATGGAATAAAAAAGATTGAATAAAAATACTTATACAATAACAAAATTAGATAAAACAAAATAAAAATAAGGGAAAATAAAGTGTAGGTAAACAAAAAATAGGACGAAATCAAATGAACAAAATAAAAGCTGAAAAAATTGGACAAAAAATAAAAAAATACAAATAAAGTAAAAAAAATAAAAAAAAATAAAATAAAATAAAAATAAAACAAATAAAACAAAACTTTTTAAAATTACTATAAAATAAAATAAAATAAAATAAAATAAAATAAAATAAAATAAAATAAAATAAAATAAAATAAAATAAAATAAAATGAAATAAAATAAAACAAAACTCTTTTAAATTACTATAAAATGAAATAAAAAAAAATAAAACAAATAAAACAAAACTTTTTAAAATTACTATAAAATAAAATAAAATAAAATAAAATAAAATAAAATAAAATAAAACAAAACTTTTTAAAATAACTATAAAATAAAATAAAATAAAATAAAATAAAATAAAATAAAATAAAATAAAATAAAATAAAACAACATAAATTAAAATTAGGTTCAATTTAATGAAAAAAAATAAATTAAAAAAAGTTCAAACGTTATTTATATGTATAAGAAATTCTTATTTAAAAAATTTGACAAAAAGATATTTATATCTACAATACAATAAAGAAAAATAAAATAAAATAAAATAAAATAAAATATAGTTAAATGAATTGAAATAAATTATAATGTTCAAAATAAAACAAAATAAAAAAATTCAAAGGACAGATATAATATATAAATTTACAAAAAAAAAAAATCAAAAATTAAATAAAATATGTAGGTAGGTACAGTAAAATAAAATAAAATAAACTTAACATTATAAAAAAATCATAAAGCTGATAGGAGTGATTTATAAAAAGCGTACAATTTCTTTTTACTTTTGTTTTCCGAAAAATTATCATCATGTATTTTTTTTTCAAATAGGTACCATTGTTCCGCATCTTACATTGTTAAGTGTTCAAAATTAGATTAGAACTGTTTAGATATTTTGTTAAAGGTTTTGGCAGACAAGTTGTAATTTCTTTTGTTTATTTTGTAATTTTTTTTTCAGAAAAATATTTGAAAATTATAACTTCTTGGTCTAAATAGTATTAAATTAAAAAAAAAAACTCATAAAAGTAGAAATTTTTTAGAATAATATTTAAACAACAAAATTCTGAATTAATTTTCTCTTCTTAAATAAATCATTTTAAAGAACGTAACAAAGAAAAAATTTACACCTCTCTGGTAATTCCTGACATTTTATTAAACCATTTGTAAACTTGTTCTTTCTTTTTTTTATATTCCGACAAATCCGTTTTAGGAGAAACATAGCTTTCTATATTGATTGAATAAATATAACTTCCATATTAAGTCGGTGGTATGAACCTATTTTTTTTTTTTCATTTTTAGAAATACTTCTACATTCGATGGGTACATAATTTTATAGTGTAAATAAGTTTAAAAACCTGAAAATAATTTATTAATATAAAAAATGGTTGATTGAAACGAGCTATTTCTTTGCATATTAATATTTATAGATCTCCTTTAAGAAAAGAATTAATTTGCATGCATTTCTATAGATTTCTTAAATCTTGAAAAAATAATTAAGATCTTTCCGTCCTAGGATAGGAATAAAACATATGTAATTATATAGGCTCTTTAAGAAACTCAAAAGAAGGTGTCACGAAATTTTATCAAAACTAAAAATAAAAAAAAAAAAAAAACTCACCTGTAATTGGAGGTGGTTCAACAACAGTTGACGGCCCAAAGAACGACGGGATATCACTAGATGTCGTTACGGGCGTATTCAAATCCCCAGTTTGTGCGTCGTCACAATCCTGACTGGGATGTAGCTGTTGATGCGAGTGTGTTTGTTGTTGTTGAGTGTGCGTGTGCTGATGATGTTTATTACCCTGATCTCCAGAACTAGTATTCAATAAACTCAAATGTGATGCAGAACTTCTGCCCGAACCACTACTATTTGGACCACTAGATGTGCTTGTGGTTGTTGTCTGTGCTGATGCACCAGTGCTGCTAATAATGCCCGACGGTGTTGAACTGTCACTGATGCGGGTATTCTGGCTGCTGACGTTTTGCACACTACCCGATACTGTTATTTGTGATGACTGATGATGTTGTTGCTGATGATGCTGATGATGATGATGGCTATGGTGATGGGAATTACTACTGCTATTAGTTTGGTTTTCTTGTTGTTGCTGGTGCTGTTGTGACGATGATGATGATGATGATAAACTATAATGCAGTAATGTTTGAGCACCCAAACCACTGCCAAAACTCGATGGATTTGAGAGATACGAAGCAGCCGATGATACTGAGACGGGTGCTGTTGATGGACTAGTTTGAGCGGTAGTCTTAAATAAGCATGTATCAAAGCTTAAAACATTAAAATGAGCTGCCGCTGCGGACTCAGTAAGCAGGAATGCGTGATGCGATGGCGCCACAAGGGTTTCAAGCCCTTCCATGATCATGGCCGCAGATGGGGTTCCAGGGGCTACGCCGCCTAAAAAAATATACAAAACAAAAAATTTATTTAAAAAAAACTTAAAAACTTTAAAAATACAAAAAGTTTATAGAAAATATGTTTATATATATTTAATATGTTCGATTGGAAATCATGTTAAGCTAAGTAATTTCTCAAGTTATTTATATAAAAGTTGTCGATTTTGAAACGAAGCCCTACTTAGATTTCAAAATTGGTGCAGCAGATACGCGTTTTAGACAAACTGTACGCCTTGAAATCTTGCTATGTTCTACAGTTTTTATACCAAGTTAGAAACATTATGCAGGTAATTCAAACTAATTGCAGTTAAGCTTTATCTCAAATTTTAAATTTATTTAAGAAAAAGTCAGCATATTCCATTTTGAAACTGCAGTCAGGTCGATCAAAAAAAATGATAAACGTTGGGAAATTATTTTTTTTTTTCTTCAATTAAGCAAACAGTTATTTCAATTTTCTTTGACCTAGATTAAACAGTTTATGAGACTTTCGCTTAGCAATTTCAGTGTATGTAGGTTGGAATGGAAATTAAAAAATTGTTAAATTTAAAGCATTTCCAAATATGTAGAAAAATATATATTTCGATTGACATATTATTAAAATTAAGTTCATTGCTTAATAATAAATTTATTTTACCTTCTCTTTATTACTATAAGCAAAGCTCTCTCTTAAACAATTGACATTATCGATTGTATCTTTTAAGCCTTATATATCACATCACCAGTACAAAATTTTGCAAAGCTTACCTCGAAAATTCCCCAGTAAGTATCTATAAACAAACAGTCTTCCTCATATATATTTAATGCTTAGTAAAATGACACATTCAAATACGTATATACAACAAACTATGTAGACAATTGAGATAAACTATCTATATATGTAGATATATTAATGAAGTTTGAAGTGTGATGATGTATATTCTTTCGACTTGATCGATCTCAAAACATCTATTTTAAAACATCTGTCAGAGGTGAGACTTCTTGGCATCACCCAACTAGGTATGTATATGTATATGTTTAAAAAAATAAAAAAATATTTATTCCTTCCCTCTTATAACGCGCTATAAAAGTTTGTATATTATATATACATGTATAGTTATAGTATGTTTAAGTGAAATTCAATTAAGATACTTAACGCCAAACGGGTAGCGCGGGAGTTGTATGTTTGGGAACAATAAAATTGATGTCAGCTCTGAGCTGAGCAATTTAATGAATGATCATTGAAATGAATGAGTGAGGTTGAGGGAATGGCATTTGGGGGTTATGTTACCTATATGTATGTATGTATAAATGCTTTGATTTTCTTATTTAAGATTATGAATTAAAAAAAAAAAAATTATTTTAATTGGATTTTTGCAAAATTTATAAAAGAATATAATTATAAAATATTAAAAATAACAGCATAAATTTGTAAAGCTTTTGAATAGAACTGATGGTGACGAGACAAGAAAAGTCTCTCGTTCTGCTTGTGGAACATACCATAGCACACAGACGATTGTGTATTTTGTTGAACAACTGAAATTTATCGAGAGTTTAAGGTGAATCTCGGTAGAAAAGTTTAAAAATACAAATATTGTATTGAATATTGAATTTTTCAATGAGTATACATTTTTTTTAACCAAAAACAGAATGCAGCGAGAAAGAGGATGATATACCGAACAGAGACTTTGTTAAACGAGACGGAGACTGTTACAGAGACGATACTGGCATTTTTCGATTTTAACAAGACCCAAGACGAGACTAACAAAACTCCTATATTTACGATTTTCGCAATTAAAAAATATCAATTGAAAAATAAATAATGTTCTTTTTTATTTAAATAAATCACAATTTTTGAAAAGACTTTAAAAAGTTAAACTTCCTTTAAATTTGTTTATAAAGGGTGTTTTTTTAGACGTGTGGTTTTCAATCTGGCAATACTTTTTTCGGAGATGGTCTTTTTGATAGCTGTCACTTGATTTATGCTCAGTTTGGTTTGCCATTTCATAATGAATAGATTTACTCCTGAACAACGTTTGCAAATCGTGTAAATTTATTACCAAAATAATAGGCATGTTCATTAAAATGAGATCTCGGAGATCTCAGCAATCTCAGTTACCTGAACAGGATTCCTCAACAAAATTTCTCAGCTTTGCTGTCAAAACTCTGAGCAAACAAAATCTTGGATTCGCTTGCTCACTTTTCGAGTGAGAAAAATCTTTGAAATCTCATTTTCTGAACACGCCAAATGGTTCGGTTCGCGCGACGCATCGCCCGCTGAGTCCAATATTCGGTCGACATAATCGCCCAGCAGAGTAATTCGAGCAACCATGGATCGGTTTCGCACTACGTTTACTCAAGTGAATAATGCGCATCCTCAGAGACGCCGCGCCGCGCCGTACAGTTCGCACCGAAGACGCTATTGCTGCTGTGGAGCAGAGTATCGAGGAAGACCCGAATGAGTCCATCTGGCTGGGAATTTATTCAAGCCAGCCGCGGCGGCCACTTGCCCGAAATCATTTTTAAAACATTATGGCAAACCCTTATCTTTTTAATAAGGCTAAATTTTTGGCCATATAACATTAATTTATATGCGTTTTATTTTTTCTTGAAAACCACACGTCTAAAAAAAACACCCTTTACAAAAATGTTAAGAAATATATATTCAATTAAATATCGATAGTTTAATATTCGATAAAATTTATTCAAATATAAGAACAACATTTTTTTTACATACATAAGTTCAAGAAGCAACGCTACTTCTGAGACAATAACAAAATCAAGTAATGTATGCGAAAAGCCTTATAGAGGGTATTTTAAATAATTTCATATTTTCCATGGTATAACCAATGAGTTTAAGATTGTACTGCGGAAAAAAAAACATACTGTCCAGGTGTGTATATAGTTTTCATTCCTATAGATACAAAAGTATATATGTATAAATAAATCTAAAGAATACAGATAGAGTTTGAATGAATTTTATTAAAATGGAGGTCTATTGGGACTTGAATAGAATCTATACCTATATCTAATACCATTAATATTAATCAGTGTATTACCTTCGAAATAAAATTTTTAGATTCTGCAAGCAGCTGTATAGGTAGGTATACCACCTATCATAATTTTCAGTAAAATATTAATATATGAATATGACTTAAAAGTCATTAATCAAAAGTATATTTCAAGAAAGAAACAAAAAATTGAAGGGATTACAAAAATTGGAAATTAGATGCAGTTGGCTGTTTGTTTGTTTTTTTTTTTTTTTTTCGTTTCAGTTTATTTCTAATTCAACTAAATAATTTTTGGAGGGACGACTATTTTCTATACGTGAATATTTGCGATTTGGCTTCTTAAGAAGTTGTTTTTAAATTTATTATACAAAATTTGGCATATAGGTATTCATATTAAAAAAATATATTAAATGAGATTCTGTTATAAGTATCATCTAGAATCTTTTTTTTTTAAAGATATTCTATACCAAGAAAATCTTGGACATTTGATCATCATTTTCGAAAGTGGAGCTAATATTAGGTGTGTTTTATTTATTGCTGCATAGCCAGCGCAGCAAAATTTCCCTTGACAAACAAAAACAATTTGATTGCTGGCGAAAAAAAAGTCAGTAAATAAAAGATGGCTGTGCTGGCGATAGAGCTTTTAATTATTGAAATGAACGTATATAGAGTGAGTGATCGTTTTATTCAGACTTGTGTTGCGCTGGCTATGCAGCAATGAATAAAACACACCTAATGTCTTTAGTCAAACGAAGAGAAAAAACCTTCTTGCATTTGTATTTTTATATATCTAAATGTCCAATTTATGTTCAGCTTATTTTAGCCAATGAACATGGTCTTTTTCATTTTGACACTTAATTGTTAGAATTTTTTTTTTTAATTCTTCCAATGAAATAAAAAAAAATATGCAGCTGCTGTGTGTCATAATTTTTGAAGCGGCACGGCTGATCCGAAAATATGAAATTCATTAATCAAATTGTTACAGAAATTTTTGAAGAATTCAAATATTTTTTTAACATGTCAAAAAAGGTGCAAAATCTATAAAATTATCAGTTTTAGTTTAACAAACAATAAAAATGCAGTTTTTTTTTATTACAAAACGATGAGATGTTCATGTTAAGGGTTTTCATATTTTTTTTCGACATTTATCAGAAAAATTTGACTGTATTTTGGGTGAAGAGTTTTTTGTATATGTTTATGTTCTAAATTTGGATCAGGTCTTTTGATTTTGGTGAAAAGGGTGAAATTTGTAAGTTATATATGTCCTTGCAAAAATTTTAGCTTACTTAATTCCGTGGTGTGCCGTGGTGTAATAGTAAGTGCTTAGGACTGTTACGCGAAGGTCTTGGGAACGATTACCAGCCTATGCCACTTAGAAACAGAAATGTTTTTCATGGGTTACTTGCCTCCAAGAGATATCTCTTTTCATGCTAAAGTGCTTTTCACCTTAGCCGTTCGGATTCGGCAGAAAATTGTAGGTCCCCTCCATTCCTGGTTGAGAATGGTTGAGAAATGTAAGTCACTATATTATAGGCCTTGGTTCTACACGTATTGTAACACCAAAGTCACTATAGGCCTTGATTCTACACGTACTGTCTCACCACCCATTTTATTTATTTTATTTTTATTAAATTCTGCACAAGAAATATATTGTGACATTTTTTTTTTTTTTTCGTAAGAGCGATAGATTTTTGATAACGTAACGTTAAAAAAAACAAATTGAAACAAATAACTGATGATTTCTATAGTAAAGTTTTTTTTTTCCAAAATCGATTGTTTTTACGAAAAAAAATATTTTTGTGTTTTCGTTATTGTGTATTTATAATATTTCAGCTATACAACACTCTTCTCTTTCGCTCTTTTTAAAGAAAACCTAATAAATCCAGAGATTTTTTAAAATATAATTAAATCTCACATTCTTGCACTCGCCCTTAAAATATTATCCCTGTTCCAAATTAAGAGAACTTTTTAGGTCTAATTTTTCTGGACTATAATTTCAGTTTTGGAATTTAACTGAAGGCAATAAGTGGGGTAGAACGAATCTCTTTATTTACATAATTAAGCCTAGTACATACTTCCTCGTGAAGTGAACAACCATCAGTGGAGAAAGTGAATCTTTGACACAATTTACTTGACTTTTGCAGCTTTTATGGTCAAATTGTCAAAGCTACACCAAAAATCAAAGAGTTCCCGTACATTTCGCGCGTGAATATGGTTCACCGCTCGTGAAGGCAAATTTTCCACTTTTTGTCATGGCTTCACGAGCACGCTCACGGCTGAACAAAAATTCAAATTTGTATGGATTCACGACATGATTCTCAAGTATGTACTAGGCTTAAGGAGAAAACTGCATTTTATTCAGATCAAATTCTTAAAAAAAGGAAAAACAAAAAAATCATATCCTCCACCAATCGAGTTAAACCGAATTCTAGGTTAGTATAATTATGCCACATGCCAATAGAATTCAATAGAGTTTCTTCTTGGCCTTAAACAACAGATCGTCAGCAATTGTAACACTTTTTGATCCTCGAGTAATATGAATGACCAAATTTCAGTATACGACAAAAAAAAACAGAAAATTTAATCAAATTATGAGCAGGCCTCTACTTTTGCTCTTGGTTGGAATTCTAACGGGTCACAATTTCAATGGGAACCCACAAACTGGGGGCACGACCCACGCACGTCTCTTTTCTGCTAATATAGAACCATTCTAAGATTCTTTCAGAATTCTGAATGATTCAGGGAGGTACCCCTATCCTAAGCATCCACTTACTCTCCTTACTTCTCCGCCTACTCCTCCTTAAACCTACCTTACCTACATCCTGGGACAAAAAATCCATTGAGATCTGAGTGCAAACTTAACCTAACCTAATCTAACCTAACCTTACCTATCTCCCCATCTTATATTTATCAACCAATATTCACCTAACCAGGAAAAAGCACATCAGTTAAGTTATTCAATTGGTAAGATATTTCCATTTTCCAAAAAAAAATAGAATAAACATCATTTCCCGGTTTATTCCCCAAAACATTTTAAAGCTTACCTAAGAAAAAAACTTGATCTTTTAAAACTGATCTATATGCCCAACCTCGAAAATGAATCTTAAAAAATAAAACAGCGTGTGCCACGCATAAAACCATATATACAATTCGATTATGAAAACAGTTCATATAAAAACGATTGCTAAAATGAATACTAAATCTCCTTCCATTAAAATAAACAAAAAAATACTCATAAATTCTCTCAATTCATTACTTTTGCCCTTCTCTCTGACTCTGGCCATACTTATTGCTTGTATATAAAGCCTCATGCCATCATCCACTCGACTTCACTATAACCCAACTTGACATTGGTTAATTGTCATTTTTATGACATTTAATTTGATAAAAGTGATCGCATATACGTGTATTTGTTTCAAAAAAAAAGAAATAAAAAAATAACGACAGTGGGGACACTCAAACTCAGAAATTACATATAGTGATGTGTCTGATGTGTGAAATATGGGTTAGTGGAGTATGTAATTTAATTTTGTTTTTCATTCTTTACAATTTCTGAATGTGTGTTCTTCACATGCAATTTTATTGATCATTATTTAATTCTCTTATTCAATTAAAAAAAAAACTTAACTAAACTAAACGATTGTGTGTGTAATGTCAATTTGAGTTGTATTATATCTACTACAATTATGTTTTGTAAATGTTTTCTTTAATTTTTAATCGATTTTTATTGGAGGAAAATGCTATATAACTACTTCCCCGAATGAAGGAAAAAAAAAATTAATTAAAAAGCGATTGATTGTCATTGTAAAGTTGATTGATAAAAAAAAAATATCTAATGAATTAAAATGACCACCAGTTTGACAGATGGCTTACCATAACAATGATCATGCGGAGATCAAACACATGTCATTTTTTGTTTGTTTAAGTATATATACATAAATGACAAATAAGTGACACGTGACGTAATTCTTGGAGTAAAATAATTATAATCGAATTGAAATGAAGAGGCCAGACTTGGTTCAGAAAATCTAATCAAATGCAATTCTTTATAAATTATACGTACATTACTACGTATATAGGTATGTATAATGTTGTGTCAATATCAAAGAAGATATATTTCTCAATATTTCAACTTAAAATAATAAAAAAAAAAATTGTTAACTTTAACATTGTGCGTCAGTAGATTGATATCATATACTATTTTATTTTTAAAGTAGGTACGCCAAGTTCTTACCTCATGAAGTCTTAGGTTTGTATTAATTTCAAATATTTAAAGTAGAGTTTAATATTTAAACAATTCCAAATGATTAGAGGAATTTATTATGTAATGATTATTGATTATAATATTGACTTAAATTTTGGGGGTTCACTGGTCAAGTTTTCAAAACGTTTTGAATTGTGCGTAATAAAATGAAAACTTACCAAGTAAACCCTCCAAATTTTAGTCAGTAATCATTGAATAATTAATTTCTTTCAAAATTTGGAGTTGTTTAAATATTAAGGTTCCCCCACACCAACGCGAATTATCGGTGACGACGACGAAAATAACAATAACAACACGTGGTTGTCAAATAAAACAACACGCTGTTTTTATTGTTTTCGTCGTCGCCACCGAAATTTCGCGTTGGTGTGGGGGAACCTTTATTCTACTTTAAATATTTGATATTAAAACTTCATATAAAAAGTAAAACTTGGCATAGATCTCACTACTTTTCATGGCTGATATGTTACATGCAGGTTTTTGTGTAGAAGAACTTGCCACACTTTTTAACATTTATGTTTTTGGTCTCATCTTACCCCTTTTTGCAAAAATGGGCTGAGTTTGTTCCTGTTAAAATAGTGCCCTATTTGATGCTCGATTGTATCGAATCGACAAAATTTGATTGAATCAAGTTACAGACTTAGCCGCTTCAACATTCCCTTGCAGTGACAAAATTTTGAATTTGACTGTCTAGCGAAAAGATATTGTGAACCGTTCCGAAGAAGAAATTCGACGTTGGACCCATTTTAGGATACCTTGAGTTGCCAAAGTCAACAGATGGTATAACGAGAAATTATATCGTCCCTGTAGATTGAGTACCTCGTAACCTAGAAAAGTTCACTTTTTAGGTATTAATGCACTTTTTTTTATAAACATTTTTCCGGATCTAATGAAAAATACCTTGTTTGCCTAAGAGTGATAGTTTCAAAGCTAAACACATAAAAAGCAGGTCAATTTTATTAGTCCTCAATACTTTTATATAAAGATTTTTGTTTCTACAGTGATAGCCGATATCTGTTTTGCCTACCTCAGACGCCAACAGTCAGTGGTCGCTATATAGTGACATCTTTAAAAAATAGGGCTTACAGCCACTCCATAAAAAAGAGCCCCGTGATATGATGATGCAAAATGCATTTACCCCTGCATTTGCGAAAATTCTGCACAGAAAAACTAGAACAGCAAGCGAAGAACATTGATGTAGGAGAGGAAAGAAGATAGAAGATCGAAACAAGACCTGGCGGTTTTACAAAAAAAAAAATAAAAGATAAATAACAAAGAGACTGAAATACATAGGCTCTTCAAAACACCAAAGGTGACACTGAAGCACATGGAGTACCTAGTAGATGGTGGTATTCAAACAGAATTTCTAAAGCAATTGTGATCTTTCGTATATGTCTTGGAAGAACGATGGATGCATATCCCAGCTAAATGTCACTTATGTATGTATATAAAATCAGCGGAGGGACATAATGCCCAGGCACATAAAGCCCAAATTTTATTTTTGGGGCTTACGTCCCACTTATGGATGGGACTTAAGGCCCAAATTCAATTTGCGCTTTATGTCCCACTCAAGTACGACGTTAGCCCAAAATAAAAATGTTGGGTGTTATGTCCCACTTAATAAAAACTACCAAATAATAAAAAGAAACTTTACATACGCCCAACCTCGCACCTACCCCAAATCCTATAGTGGGCTTTAAGTCTTTGGGCATAAAGGGATATCCCTTCGCCTATAAAATCCTATTCAAGCGAACGTCTCAAGCCATTTTGCAAAGGACTTTAATCAGTGGGTAAATACCCATTGTGACTTTTGGCCCGGTAAATCAACAATAAACAAAATCATCACAAATAATGAAATAAATAATAAAAAATACCAACGAAATTCAAGTAGAAACTCACAAACTTTTCATCGACATTATAAAACCGCATATGATAGCATTTGACAAGGAGATGCTCTATCGTGTAACTTCTTCAATCACGTTCTGGAAAAAATAGTGCGCAGGGGAGACTTTGAAAAGTTAACCACAGAAGGAACTATCTTAAATAGATCACCTCGTGTATGTCAATAATATACCGACAATATAAACCGTTCCCAACCAATCAACTAATCCAGAGTGTATAGGTATCTCATCAACCTTTCACAAAAAGGATGCTCTTGGTTTTTTGACAGATATACTGAACTGTCTGCATAAATGCATTTAAAATGCAATTGACTGACTATATACTGTGACACTCCCACAACAATAACAAAAATCAATTAAAATAAAATGCACTAAAAATTTTAAGTTTTTTTTTTTTTTTTTTTGTAATTATTTTTTATTTATTTTGTAGAATGCAACCGGTTTATCTGGAAACTCATTTATTGTCCAATGCGATAGTCCATATAGTTGTTGATTTTATTTATTTCATTCAGTAAAAAATAAAAAAATTGCTTATATAGAAAATTTATTCAAACATTTTAAATCAATTTCAATGTCAGCAATAAAAAACCATCTAAATATATATTAAAAATTGATTTTAAGGATGTTATAATCGAAAATCTAATTAACTTGTATATTTGAAAACTTATAAATTTTTTTAACAATAGATATCCTACATGCGAAGAATATACTGGTTGTCAGTTTGGAATTTATATGGTAATAATTTTTATTTTTATTTATAGTCAAGTTTAATTTAAGTTTTGTGTATAATGGGACATTTTTAATTGTATATCTACATAACTGTATGTACCTACTTAATATATGCATTCTTTTTATTATAAATAGCGGGATATTTCTACATAAAAAAAAAACAAATAATGGAATCACAGCACAAATTTGATTTTAAGAATGACATGATATTATGATTTGATTGGTAGTATAAGATATAATTATATTCCAAAAACAAGAAAAAGAATCATGGAAGTTGTAAACAGAGGTCGGAAATTTGCTTCTTGAATTAACCTACAAGCTTTTAGATCAGACAAGAATCCAATCAATGGTTTTCCTTATTGAAAATAATTTCTCTGTTAAGGTATTTTCACTGCACTGACTATGTGGTTAGAATATTGATGTACAGAGACCTACAAAATCATTTTAGAAAATAAAATCCTTCTAAAAAAGTTTAAATATTTAAAATCACTTTTCTTCAATCCCAGATAAAAAAAGAAAATCCGAATTCCTTATTGCATTCAAAAACTTAATTATCAATTAGTTCATTATCACAAAAAAGAAAATGAAAGATTAGTTATAAAAAGCCAATTAAAATTTAAATAACCACAAGCTTATCTATCTTTAATCTGGGCATATAATATTCCCGAAAATTTTATTATTTTTTTTTTTTTTGAGACGCCCAAATCAAGCTACTGTGCTTAGATTTGTTCGTTGAATAATCTGTAGATTAAAAATTTAAACCTTCGAAGAAAGAAAAATATATATATATAATTTTATTTCTTCGACCAAAGTGATAATAGTGATTATCTATGATTTTTATGTTAAGGTGCATTTTATATGCAAACAAAGGCTACAAATTTTGTGGTTTTTTTTATCTATATCTATATCCAATAAAATTGTTGAAAGGTGCGTTTCACTGATTCAACACACCATAATGAAATGGGAAAAATAATCTAAAAGTGATCATAAAATAAACGCACCTGTTGCAATAAAAATCAAAGCATAAAATATGCATGCATATATGTATATATTTAATATTTAAGTAAATTTTCCTGAACTTCATAAAAAAAGATGAAAATATTTGCAATGATGTGCATTAAAATACACCATAGGAATTAAATATAGATACACAAACACATATGAGTACCTTCAAAATGATCACAATAGTGGTGCAGTGGTGATTTGGTATAAACTTTTTCACTGTCTTTTACATGATGATATGCAATTATTCATAAATCATTTAGAGATCTTACAAATTATTTCATCAACAAAATGATGTTGATGCTTTGGAATATGACATTAATTCAAAAAAGTACATTTTCAAATACAATTTTGAAAACATCTCAATTATATTTATGATAATAAAACATACATATATAGGTCTACCCAATATTTGAACCGATCTGCGCGGGTAGCTTCACTATAGGAGAGACACAAAAAAAAATTACCTGATGATTTTTTTTTTTGTAGACTTTTTCAATTAACTCTTGTAAACAAGCGGTTAGAAATAAAAGATTTAAATTTTAAAATAGGTAGATAATGGTTTTACGTGTAGATGGTATGATGTGTATGTTATATGTATAATTTTATTTTTGTTGACTTTTTGGATACATCTCACTGAAGATTATGATGAGAAAAAAGTAACTTTTGAGAAACTTTCAGCAGAAGTCAATAGATATTTACCTATTTAAACAGTAGTGACAGACATTATTTGGGAATATCTACGTATACGTATATGATTATCTACTCAAGTTATTAGGAGAAACAAAATAATATATAAACATACAAAAAAGCCTTTTGAAAAAATACATGGGAACAGTGGATCATAAACATAAAATATGATCTTAAAAATTCAATACACATAATGTCAATCAACATCTAACTCATAGGTCAGAGCAAGCATTTTATTGGTTTTTGATTTATTTAAATTTGAATAGAGTATAATACATTTGAAGAAAGTTCATTTTTGTTTACTGATCTACCATAGGAGTTGGTAAAAATATATCAAAACCAAGACGATTTATATTAAAAGGTTTTCGGAAATATCGATTTACAATGTGTAGATCACTTTTTTCAACCTACAATTTAAAAAATTCTTATATTTTTTGAACATTAATAGTGTAAGACATTTTTTTTTTGATTTTGTTACTGTGTAGTTTCACAAATTTTTTTGAAAGCCAATGTGCAGGTAAATTGTAGGTAACACTTCAACTTTGATTTTGTAAACTGATCTACCAAGTCAGTAGCTCAAAGTTTTTTCTAACTAAGGCGATTTATATTAAAGGATTTTTAGGACTATCGATTTTGATAAGGGCGATCACCTATTTCGGCCTATATAAATCAAAAAAATTGGTCCATTCTTTAAACATTAATTTTTTTAAGTTATTTACTATTAATGTGCATGTTTTGTTGATCTCTTTACCAATACAATGATTTTTTTTTCTTCTTTTAGTCATATAGTTTGTGAAGAGCCAATAAGCTGTTAACTTCTTGTTAGTATAATTTGCAAGTATACAAATTTGACAATCAGCACCTATGTAAATCATAAGTCACATAACGCATGTTATTCTTTTTTATTTATTTAAATTTGAATAGAGTGAAATTGAAGAAACTTTATTTTTAGAAACTGATCTACCATAGCAGTTGGAAAAAATATTTTAAAACTTAGATTATTTATAAATAAATGGTTCCTGGGCAATTGCTTTTCAATGGAAAGATCACTTATTTAAACTTACAACTTAAGAAATTTTTATATTCTTTGAACAATAAGGTTTTTTTAAATATTATGTACATTGTGCATACTATTAATAGACATTTTTTGTTGATTTGTAGGTTTCGAAATATTCCACATGAATTTATAGACTTTGTGAAGATCGTGTGTGCTCTTAAATTAATGTATAAGTAGCATTTACATGTAGGTATACAAATTTGCCAAACAACATTTAACTCACAGATCAGAGGATACATTTTGTTGTTTTTTATTTTTACTTTGATTTTGTAAACTGATCTACCACGTCAGATGACAAAAATATTTCTAAACTTAGATCATTTATATAAAAAAAAATGTTAGGACTACCGATTTTGATAGGGAAGATTACTAAATTCAGCCTACAATAAAAAAAAATCTCCGATTCTTGGAGCCTTATTTTTTCGTAAGAATGATTACATCGTGCGTTTTTTTTTCATCTCACTAATTTTTAGGTTGTGAAATCTTCCGCATTAAATTATATAGTTTTTGGAAAGCCAATAATGTGTTAACTTGTTGTTGCTATCCCAAGTAACATTTTTAGTTGTTTAATAGCTTTAACAGCACACCCAGAGCTAATCTTAAAGCTCGTTTATTTTAGAAGTAGCTCTAGATACACCTTTAGAGCTAACGTCGCGCTCTCTTGCAGCTAATTCATTGAGTTTGAGAGCTCTTTTTTGCTCGTGAGAAGCTTGTTGTTAGCGGCGACTGACTCTGCAGGTATTTGGTATATATCTTTAAAGAACTACTTTGGCAGAATTTTGTTTGTATTGGTTTGAGTAATATGTAGGTACATATTATGATAAAAAATATAAACACAGGCACGCTTTAATACTACAATAGAATAAATATGAATCGTTTGAAATTATGTATGTATAATGAATATGCAAACTATAATTTCCTAAGAAAATAAATAATAACAGAAATTAATATTTTTCGGTTAAATGTTAGCGAATTTTATGTGCGAATTAAATTTTTTCACGAACGTATTGCCGGTACTTTGCTTAATTAAAACGCGCCTTTGAAATTCTGGATATTTAGTTGTCAAATAAAAAAAAATAATAACAAGAAAAAACAAAAAACTCTAAGAAATACATTTTCGAAAGCCGAAATAATTTCAATAAAAAAAAATGCAATTTCGTGTGTTTTTAAGTGAGAGCGGATATATATATTTCTTTTTTTAATTGCAAAAAAACAAATATTGCATTAATTTTTTTCCTCGCCGCCATATTGTCAAATCGCTATATTTTTTATTGTTCTAGAGCTGCAATATTGAGTACTGTTGATATCGAGCTCACATCACATACCTATACAGTGTGTGAGTGAAGCATTAAATTGTAAAAAAAAAAACAAAAAGAACCCGATCTGTCACTTTGCCAAACTATAGGAATGTGTTTCGAGATTTTTAAACATTAAATTAGTGAAAATACTAAATAAAAAAGTTAAATAAAAGTTAAAACAGTGAATATTTTCAGTAATTTATTAAAAAAACTATAAAACAACATACAGTGCTGCGTTAAATCGTGTAAAAACACCTATAATATGGAGTTTTCAATTTTTTCTTTTCACGGTCTGATTGTGTCTCATATTCCATATAAAGTAATATGAAGTGATGTTTTTTGGGCAAATACATTGTCTTAGAACACATTTCAATTGATATTTCTTAACATTTTGCTATAAAAAAGCAAATTGTTTGAAATTAAAATACACTTCAATCACGGGAATTATAGCTGAACCCAATCTATCGAAATTGAAATTCTCGTCCAGGGTCGCATTAGTTTTTGTTTGTGATGGCAAGGCGCTCAAATTCATTGAGCGCCCGTGGTGCAGAGTAATTTTACTTACTTTATGTGGAATATGAGACACAACTTACCTATGAAATGAACAAAAACTACACTGTTAATTATAAGTGTTTTTAGAAGATTTAACGCAGCATCTCATGTAGTTTTATATTTTTTTTCAATGAAGTATTGCATTATATTCACTTTATTTACTTTTATTTCACTTGTTTATTTAATTAACTTAGCTTTTTTTACTATTTTAACGATTTAAAATCTCAAAATACTTTTTTCAAAAAAACACATAAAAATTTCTTTGGGCGCTTTGTCAATTAACTGTTTGACTGCACGCCTTCCCTGTGTGAATGTATTTATGTTTGTTTAACTCACACTTTTTTCTTCCTATTTCTTCTTTTAAGTATACAGCTTTATATCCACTCTGTTAAAGAAGTTTTTTAAAACTTTAAAATGCGCATGCGCTTCACGAAGTACGCTACAGTCGCTTTTTGTTTAGCTCCATAAATGCTATTTTTTTTTTGACATTTTAGAAGATCATGCGTTATTATTTTGGACATGTGTTGTTAGGAGCTCTACAATGTCTTTAAATTTTTTGATATTGAGAGTTTGCTCGTTAGAAGATGTATGAAGATTTAATGGAGCATATTTTTAAATCTTAAAGTGTCATAAAATTAATAGAGCTTAAAGTGTTTTTAAATTCCAATTATAGAACATAATTTTTAAATCAAATGTAGAGAGCTGTGAAATAATCATTTACAAAGCTATAGTTTTGCATTTTATCACCTTAGAGCTTCAGAAGAACAATTTTACTTCTAATAGCTCCATCGATGTTACTTGGGATGGCATTTGATTTCCCAATCAACAATTATAGCATTCGTATGTTTTTTTTTTTTTTTAAGTTTGATTTTGTAAACTGATCTACCAATTGTGTAGCTAAAAATATTTAAAAAAATTATTATTTTATATAAAAATGTTTCCAGTACTATTGATTTAAATTCGTAAGATCACATTTTTAAGCCTACAACCGAAGAAATTAGTCCATTGTTTAAACACTCATACTTTTAAAAATTATATTATAACTATTAAAATGCCTGTTTTGTTGATCTTGTTAATTGAATATACTTCGAAATGCTGTAGATATAATCAACTAACAAGCTTATTCTTTAAGTCTATTCGATTTTACTTCAATACTGAATAGATTCTCGCAATTTGCCCTTTAATATTGAATTTTTTCACATGAGTTGTTCAGTTTACGACTGATCTACCAATTTAATAGTCGAAAAAAGTCAGAAATAATGACGACAGTGTCTGTAACAAAATACTTAGTGCTATTGATTCTTAGTGGTAAGATCAGTGATTTTAACTTTTGTATTGTTGAGAATGGAACATTCGTAAAGGGTAAGTCTTAAAAAGAACCTTGGTAGGTATACTTAACGATTACATCCAAATTGGACTTAAGAACTGATAAGCATTTGTTTCGTAGCAAATTTAATGGTAAAATTGGTCCTGGCATGCAGATAGTTTTTTTTCTTTAGAGCGTATTGTTTGAAAAACTAGCAATAAATCACTGATATGCACGAGGCATTTCAACGCGACGTGCCAACGAAACAGAACTGATCCTTTAAAATACATTTTTAATAACAACTGATCTACAACTTCAATATAGTTTTTTATTTACTCAAATTCTTAAACATTTTAGGGTAAAATTCATTAAAGGTTAAATTGATGAATCGACATAGAAATATACCTTATTTTTATTTAAAATTTAAGAAATATATGTAAATTATTTGTTTTATATATTTTTTTCTCCAGATTTAAGGAAATAATTTGACATTCCTATATCGAAATTTTGACCACACCTTATTTTTTTGGCCATAAATAGGTATCTAATATTCAAATTAATGTTGATACTATAAATTTATAATATACCTGGCAAATGTATACCAAAATCAATTCATAAATTGTTTAAAGCTATTAAATCCACCCACTATATCTAACTTAATTATTATATATCTATACCTACTATATCAGGACAAATCAAGTTGAACTTCAGAAATCTACTTGTGACATAAATAAAAAAATTAATCTGAAAAAATTCGTGTAGCTATTATTTTCTATATGCATGTATTAAATATATACCTATATATTTATATATATATATGGAGACGATGCAAATAATTATCATTTAATTTATCTATTTTTTGTTTGTCAAAAAAAAAAAAAATACACACACACACAACATACCTATAAGTATACCTATGATTGCAAGAATCGTATGAAAATTAAATTTTAAATAAAAAAAAATAAAAATAGATCTTTCAAGTTCTACACATAGCGTGTGCCTCGGGTAAAATTTGATAGAAAGAAAATAAAATATCTTTCCCAATGAAATTGTGCACACATCACAAAAATATACGTTTAGAGATCTTTTTTTTTTTTTTTTTTTTTTTAATATACACTATATGAGACGTATAATTAGAAAATATAGAAACAACAATGCAGCATTGTTCGGTTCATTTTAATATAAGAAATTGTACAAAATAAAGGAAGTACCTTTAACAATATCAATACGAAAACATGATCAGCTATAAGTTTCAGTATAGATTTGAAAATGATGTCTTAATATTGAATTTAGATTTAATTTATTTCATTTAGTGCAGGGTTCTAGTTAACTGGAGACTTAAATTGACTGAAGACTTAGGTATCCCGACTATATATAAGCCTGGAATTGAGAAGATTTCTAAGTACAGAGACGGTTGTTATATTTATAATATATCAATATTGTGACATCTGTCAATGTTCCAAGTGACTTACAACAGTTTGACTTACAATTGGCGCGTTCAGGAAAATTAGATCTCAGAGATTTCTCTCACCCACATATTTTTTTTCTCAGCACTTTAACAGTAAAGCTGAGAAATTTTTCTTTCATGTTCATGAGATTGCTGAGATTTTATTTTCCTGAACATGTCTAATACCTCGTTAGTTCATTAACTTGCCAAAGCTGCAACTTTCTATAGATTTTAGTCCAGATTTCTGCCAAAGTTGAAATAAAAAAAATACATTTGACTAAAATTCATGGGTATTGACAGTTTTTTGAAATAAATGAACAGATTTAATTTTATCTGACAATGTTGTTAGAGGAAAAAAAATTGTCTAGCGATTACCTATCTATATTATATGACAATGAGATTAGCAAGAACATATCGTCGTCGTCGTTCTATGAAAACTCCCTAAGTCCATTTTTTTTTGAAACTCCGATAACTCTTCTTAAATACGCCACAGTAAATCAAATATAAAGAGTTAAAATTATGTACTAAATTATGTCTCAACTTCAATGTCATTTTAATTCTTAATTCAAAATTACTCAAACGCAGAAATGTTCGATCAGTTGTCAGTAAAAGATCCATTGTTGTCAGATTTAGACGCAAAAACATTGTTCTTTATTTATTTAGCTACATAGGTATCTAATAATTATTTTCAATAATTGTTAATTGAATATTGTTGAATAAAAAAAAAAAAAATTAGCGATATAATTCTGGTTCCTTAAACTTGTAATTCAATCAGCAAATGCAAATATAATTATATAAACAAATTCAAAATTCCTAACTGAACAATTAAAATTGTTTTGTCTGATTTTTTTTTTAATTTATTTTTCAATTAAAATTAAAATTTCAAGAAATCTTACAAGATAAAAATTAATAAAGAATTGTACCAATATATATTTAAATATACAAAAATAGGATCTTAAATCATTAATTAGGTCAGGAAATTAACCAATTTTACGTTTGGAGCATGCGGTTTGCCTATGGTTTAACTATTTGAATAATATTTCTATTTCAGTAGGTGATAAGTTCAAATATGATAAGACTAATACCTATCATATAGGAAGAGCTGTGGCTTATATAAGAAATATATCAGTACGTACATATATTTTTACAGAATTAGTGGATTTAAAGAACTTGGGGAAACTTATATGATGAAGAGAAGCTCAGGACCAGAGCTAAGAACATATACAGAGCATTCTATATTATGAGAAAAATGCTCTGGGAAGATCTTAGATCACTCCAGGTCGAAGATACCTAGCAATTGTCATGATTTGAGAGAGATCTAATAATATTCAAAATAAATAATGGAAATATATTTCCACACTATAATTTATAAGCGCAAGGTTAATATAAATGCAATAATACGAACAAGAAAAAACCAAAACACTAGAAAATTTTGTGTTTTTTTTTTAATAAATGCAGTAAATAGAGAAAATATTTATTTATTAATTAAACTGCATAATGCTATATATATACACAGTTTTACACCACTCATAAAATAAAGATGCTCGAAGGAATTAAACATCGATATTTTTTCTTCGTGGAATTTGAAATAATTGTTGTTTAAAAATTAGGCAGATATTTAGATATAGCTAAAAAAAAAAGAAGAAAGGGTTGGGATCATTATTCTGTAAGTGCTAAAATGCAGTTTGCAAAATTCTTTATTTCAAAATTCTGTAATCCAAAATTCTGAAAATCCAAAATTCAGTTCTTAAAAATTCTGTAAAACCATAATTCTGTATTACAAAATTCTGTATTTCAAAATTCTGTAAATTATGAAAGAAAAATTGTTTTGATAGTGAAACAAAAGTGCGTACTTAATTATAAAAGAAAAATACAGAAAATACACATTTTTGAAAATCAGCATGATGGAGTTCGGAATAAAAAAAAAGTGTTTATATCTATAAGCTTTCATATACGAGTCCAAATTAATTTATTTTAAAATTTTCGGAAAAAGTGTGTTCATCTCAAGTTTGTAATTCTTTTTCACAGCAGATAAGATTTCAGATTTTCTCTTTGTTATGGATTTAATATACGGATTTTTGTTTTCTATGTTCATTCGATAACTCAATGTTTATTGTGTTCAATTTTTTTAACATAATTTCCAACTTAATTTTTGAAAATGTGTGTTTCGTAATTTATATACTTTATAGAGTCTCATTTGGAGGTTTTAAAAAAAATTATCAAAGTTGTTATTTATTTACGTGGCCTTTGTTTCACGTTCGAAACGTTGCAAGAATAAATATCTTTTATTGACCTATACAGCCCGCTTAAAATTTATTCAACTAAAAAAATTATATAAATAACGTTAGTATGTAGGTAATTCTTTTATTTTCAAATTGATTTCGCTTGTATTTCCTCTTCTTATTTATCTTCTGGATTTATAGTTTAATTACAACACAGTTTACACGTACCTTGTGGGAACGGTTATATGCGTTATTTTTAGTTTGACGTGAAAACAATTGATTTATTAAAAACCAAAAGTAATTTTCCATTAATTTTCAATACAGTTGAAAATTCTGTAAATCCAAAATTCCATAATTACCAAAATTCTAAATCCCAAATTCCATAATTTTGGATTTACAGAATTTTTAATTTACAGAATTTTGGATTTACAGAATTTTGGAATACAAAATAATATATTTACAAAATAATGAAATACAGAATTATGTTCATACAGAAAATTCAATCCATTTACAGAATTTTGGTCATACAGAATTTTGTAATACTTACAGAATAACGACCCGTTCCCAAAAAAAAAAAGTGTGAGTGCCGGTAGTCACGGTTAAGATGTGTAAACATACGTAACGTAAATCACAATCACGATCACAAGATACGATACGTTTTTTTTTCACCCTTTCGCCAGTATACCTAGATGTTTACACATCAAAAAATTCTGATACTTCTTAGAAAGCGTATTTATTTTTAAATTTTTGTGATATTTCAATAAGCAGTATATTTTATTTTATATATGTATGTACATTTTCGAAATAAAGTCCTCACGAAGATAAACATCCTTGAAATATAACAAATTGAAAAACAAAAAGTAAACAATTGATTTTTAGTCTAAAAAAGAAATAATTGTTCTCAATTATTATTAAAACGAAAATTCTTCTAATCCATCTAAACGATCTCTTATAGGAACGTCCTATATTAATTTGCGAAATAGTTTCCTTAACCTTAATCACTGATAATATATAAGTATACCTATTCCCATGAATTTCTATACCTATAAGTGATTTTAAACAGCTGGTAAGTGATATATATCTATAACAGTAAGACAGAGTAGCTTATATTAAAAAAAGAGTTTTCAAGAATAACGCATTTTTGTCTACAATATGTTATATTAATGACAGAAATGTAGCTCTTAAACTGTGAACTACTATTAATCGAAAAAACAGAAAAATCGCTTATGTCCACATAAGCTAAAGATACACTGTCTTAAATTGCCACAGATATATATTAAATTATATTTTTTCAAAAGCTTTAATTTTAGACTATAATGAAAAGTCTATATAGGTATATACCGTTTATGCTGACAGTAATTCTAACAAATTATAGGTATATCTGATATTTTTCACCACGCAAATGCACACAAACACACGCACATACTTTTATAATTATGTTTTATTAACTTGTTGCTTTGGCTACAATACAAATGATATTGGTACCTAGTACCTATACCTATTCTAAGAAAACTTGTCAGTTGAATTGAGGATTCACCCATGTAATGAATTGAAATTGAAAAAGGAAGTCTTTATACCTATAGGAATAATTCTTAGGTAAGTGTTGATGGGCACTAAAAAAAATATTTTTAAAAACTATCCTGCACAACAACTTACTTGAATTGTGTTCAATATAAAATTAATTAATAAAATCAACAAAAATAGGTAGCAAGATGGCGCATAAGAAAAATCATAATACATATTTCGAAAACATTTTTTGCTGATAAAACTATGTAAGTATGTATATACATATGAAGCGCACAGCTGTAATACTCGATAACTTCATTTCTAATCACAAACATTTTTTCTCAACGTCGCGTCATCAACAGGAAGAAAAAGAAAATACATAAAATATCTAGGTATCCACATTAAACTCGATAAAAAAAAAATAATATCTAATACAAAACCATACAAAAAAAAACTTATCTAAAAATAACCCATCGAACCACATCGAACATTTTTTGTATTTATTCCCACCCGCAACAAAACATATTATTATCTATATCTTATGACTAGAAAATTAAAATAATTTGTTTATACAAAACAAAACCTACCTGGATATAAATGGCACGTTGAGATACGGAAGAATTTAACAAATTATAACTTCAAATAGAAAACCACCTTGCGGCGGTTTTTCACTTATAGGTAGGGAGGTATAATATGTAAACTTTGTGTTGTTAAGTTGCAAAACAAAAAATTCACTTTTAGAAACAAAAAAAAAAACTCAAAAATATCTTTTTACAAACACTCAATATATTATATGGCACTGGAAGAATTTATATATTTACGTATCTTTTATTTTACATTAAAATATTTTTTATTTTATTTTTTTTTGTTTTGTTCACAAAATTATTTGAACTTTGGAATTGAGATTTTTGTGGGTGTTTAGATATCGATTGTATCTTCCTTTTTTTTTTTTTTTTTGATTCTTTAGCTTTTGTATCTTTTGCAAAATATTCAATTCATGTAAAAAAATCCTTGAATGGATTTTTGATGGACGTGTGTGTAAGGAGGGTAACTATATTTTTTGATGAATGAACCATTTAAATTGGAAGGCCCGATGATATATAGGTACCTAATATACCTATGTATATGTATATAAACCGTTTGTGTATGTCTTTTTAAATAATGTGTTGTCAAAATTTTGTGTGTATATTTTTAACACTGGTAGGTACACTTCGCAAAACACAAAAATCACCAATTTTTAGGATTTTTTATTTTTTTCTTAGGAAGGTAGGTATTTTTTTTTTTTATTTTGGCAATGCACTTGTTCTCATAGATAAATCTCTTATTTCAGTTTGAAAAAAAAAAAATAAAATCCTTTTTGTGAAAGCTTTTTTAATCCTTTTTCCGGTTGGATATTTGAAACTTTTTATCGTGTTAATGAGTTTCCAAATAGATTTAATTTTTTTTTTGCCACAAGTATCGGTAAGATACTATTTTTATCTTCTGTCACTAAATATTTTTTTTTTTTTTAATTATTTGTTGTCGAATATTTCACTCTGTTTCTTTGACACAATTTGATATTTTTATTATTTTTTTATTTTTGTTTTTAATGTAGTTGTTTTTTTTTTTTTCGTTAAATGACATAAAAGCTCGGTTATATAGGTAAGTATAGGTAGATGGTTTTGGAAAATTTGTATCTATTTTTTGTTTTCTATTAGAAGAGAACCAACCGGCGCGATTATTCGAATACAACTGAAGCACGAGATGAGCATACAATTGGTTTTTATGAATGAAAAGCTGAGTATTATTTTTATTCAGATACATTCTTATACATATATTAAATACATTGATAGCATAACAAACACATTTATAAATTGCGTCAGAAAAAAAGATACACATAGGGAATAATATTGAGGTATTGGTTGTTTTTGTTATAGAAATAGGTACTGGTGCTGCTGAGATGGTATGGCTATAGGTTTTCGGGATAAATGAATGAAAACCACTTGTGCCACAAAAGTGAGGCAAACACAACCATAATAAAAAAACATACATATATACAAAGAAGGTATAGAGAGAGAGAGAGTGTGCAAACCCATGGATGAAATGGACACAGGTAGGAACAACACTAAGCCACACATAACAGCAACGGAGAAAACCATGGGTAAATGATGGCTTCACCAATTAGACTGCACGAAACCTCCTCGGCTTGCAGCCATTTTCGAGTATCTGATGAATGTAGGGGCTGGCGCAAGCGCATTTACCAATCAAAATGTTGTTTTCCCCTCTTCGATGAAATGGGAAAATGATTTTCGAAATTGTGAAAATATTATGACGTAGGGATCTTCGAAAAAGCATGCACACATACACATGTATAGATATAAAGATACTTTTTGTATCTTTTTCTAGTTTGTTTGAGTATTGGTGAAAGTTTTTTTTTTTTTTTTTGTTTATTTGTTGCCGGCTTTTGTTTGTGTGTTTTTTTTTCAAAGGTTTTTCATCTTGTTATTTTGAAAGCCTGTTTATGGAGTTTTAATTCCTCAAAAAAGAGTATTTTTTCACTAAGCCTTCTAATTCAAACGTATACCTAGATTCATTCAAGTCGACGACGACTACGACGAAAACAAGTAAGTTTTTAAGTCGAGTCGAGTATAGAATTGGTCGTTGTCGTCGATCGTTCTGTTCGGCCTTCTTCGATATAATATTTAACTAAGCCCCAAGTGTGGGGAGTTCTGACCTTTTTTCTGTCGTGTTTTTCTTAGACGTTTTCTACGTAGGATGTGGTGAGATTACTATATGTAGTGTGACAGACGGCACGCGCCTAGGCTTTATGTGGTTTTTGCCAGCGATATCTACCTCTTCCTACACTTTTGTTTCTCTATACTTTAGATAGGTACCATAATTTTTTTTTTTTGTAACACAGATATAGGTACCTAGATATTTAATTTTTGCTTTTATTGAAAGTATTTGTTTTGTGTGTTCGATTTCTTATGATCTCTTTTTTTAGAGGTACCTACCTATCGGGTTTTTACAAAAAAAAAGGAAACAAACACTTGTGAGTTGTGATCAAAAATCATAAAGAGGGGTTTTACACTATCTAGGTATAACAAGATTGATAAATACCTACCTATTTACGTATAGTTTAATGGTACCCCATTATTTTAAAACTTATAAGTTCCCTCCCATTTTTATTTTGTTTGTTTTCTACATCCAATCAACCTCTAAGATTCAAGCCTATTTTTAAAGTGGATGGCAATAATATAATATGTAATTAAAAAAAAAAAAAAAATTATTTTTGTAATGAGACCATAAAAATTGCTCCAATCACAAAATGGAATGAAAATAAATCTGTCTTATTTGTCAACAATTTGATCAGGTGTGTGTTTTATATTTTAATTTTTTTTTTGTTTGAGCGATTTTTTTTTCACTATCTATCTTTTTCGCACTTTCCAGAATTATGAAACTATACAAGTAAAATGTACGTATAATTAGTTATAAATTATGTATATAGCTATTATATGAGTGTTTGAATCTATATAAGATTATGGAGGAATTGGAAGACGTTGTTTTTTTTCCTTCAATGAAATTGTACTGCCATTTATATATACATATCTGTTTTCTTAGTTTAGATACATACCTATATACCTATGCTGGTAGAAAGGTATTTACAATAAATATAAATAAAGTAAGTATAGGTACCTGATACCAGAGAAATGTAGGTATTGATTCAATTAATATAGGTAAGGTCAACCGTCAGTAGCTGGAATAATAGAGATTTTTCCGAAGACATCTAGGTAGTATAGATAGGTACAGGGTGGCGCACCAATTGTGGTACAATAAGAAATTCAAATAACTTTTTTTTTAATCGATGTATTTCATTTATTTTTTTTTTATTGGTTAGAAAATTAAATTTTATTTTAAATAGTTAGTTGTTTTTAAAGATTATAGACCGCAAATGACCTCCACGCTGTCCCACGCATATGCGGCACCTGGTCAAAAATTATTCATTGCGGCCTGAAGAGTTGAAGTTAGGATCGCCTCAATTATTGTCGTTATGGACTGCTTTAATTCAGTTAAATTCCTGGGCTTCGTTTTATACACCTCTTGCTTGACATAACCCCATAAAAAGAAGTCTGGTGCAGTCAGGTCAGGTGACCTTGGGGGCCAGCGAAGAGTGGAGTTCCTAGAAATTAATTTGTTTGCGAATTTTTTGTTTAGCTCCGCCATAACTGGTCTGGCTATATGTGCAGTTGCTCCATCTTGCTGAAACCAAACGCTGTTGAATGGTATACGTCTTCGGCGCAGTTCTGGGTAAAAAAAACTCCTTCAACATCTTTAAATAACGGTCCCCATTGACAGTAACGGTTACACCGTTTTCTTCAAAGAAGTACGGCCCGACAATACACCTTGATGAAACTGCGCACCACACAGTGACTCGTTCTGGGTGCAGTTCCGTCTCATGGAGCATTTCTGGATTAGACTCATTCCATATACGGCAATTTTGCTTGTTTACATTGCCGTTAAGATCAAAATGGGCCTCATCAGACATGAACAAACAATTGATCAATGTGTTGTCTTCTTCGGCCATTGATATCATTTTTTGGTAAAATTCCAGACGAACAGGCAAATCCTGAGGGTTTAACTTGCTAGTAATTTGGACTTTGTACGGAAACAAGTTTAAATCGTCATGAAGTATCCGTTGTAATGACCGTCTACTAATTCCAATTTGCCCCGATAAGTTTCGGGTCGAAACGTTCGGATTGGCCTGTATTGCAGATGCTACTGCTGCGATTGTATCCTGAACCCGAACATTGGCATCTCGATGGTACGGCCTTCGTGCGATGCTTCCAGATTCGGCAAACATGTTTACAAACCTCATAATGGTCCATCTACTCGGGGGATTACCGCCAAACTCCCGCCTAAATTCCCTTTGGACGGAAATGACGGACTGCAAAGCATGGTACCGTTGCACTATCCAAATTCTTTTCTCCGTATCCCAAGCATCCATTTTTATAAATCTAAATAGTAACCTACAAAATAAAAAAAAAAATAAGCCGATTACTCACACAGAAAAAAGTTATTACGTTTTATTTTTGTAGCACGATTCGTGCGCCACCCTGTATATGACCTTTGCTTGAAGAAAGTAAAATTTGGTCGATAGGTAGGTATGGGAGACCAGGGAAGGGAATGTTTCCTTAAAATTTGTACTTATTTCCAAAAAAAAAAATATACATTTATATTTATTTGTCATTTTTATTTGAACATTTTTTACTCAATTTTGCCAAAGAACCTGACTTTTAATATTTGTAATTTTTGTAGGTACCTATTTATTTATTTTAAAAATCGCAAATAGTGATAATATATTCTAATATACATATAAGAAAGGAAGAAAATACATATTGTAATAAAATTGTATATTATAATATCATTTATACATTCTATAATTTATCAAAACGTGATATGAAATAAAAAAGAACTCTGCAAAGTTTAAATTAGGTTATAGACAAGATTTTAAAACTTTAATGAGAAATTTCCTGTGAAAAATATACGAACAAGTAAAAGATAAAAACTTTTTTTATTCAAATTTTGTTCCTAATTTGTTTCTAAAAAGCAGATGATTCCATATTTTAACATGAATGAAAAACTTTCGACGAGAAGTAACGCAGCTATGTATAGGTAGATATATCTTTTAGGTCGTATCGTTAAGCTTCGATCCGACCACGAAAAGGTTAATTTTTAAAAAATGTACAAAGGCTTTTTATTTTTTTTATTAATTTGACGAGTTGAACCAAAGTTTTGTAGTGTAAACAAAAACGAAGATTACATCTAAGAATTTGTCAAGAATAAAATGATGTCTACATGATTGTATTTTCAAAGATCATACACAAATTTTGCAACGGAGTTCTATGCCATGTTAAATTTATACGATGTGATTCGAAGTCTAAATCCGAAAATATTTCCCAACTGCCGAAACTGGTAAGACTTAACTAACTTCATTTTCACTTCAGTTTGAAGCAATTTTAGTGTCTTGAAGTCGATAAACTTCTCAGGGAAGCATAATCTTATGCAACCGTACTGTTGATATATGATCTTCCCAAGTCAGATTTTTGTTAACAATTAATCCAAGGTTTCTAACTTTAGAGACCATGTCGACCAGCTGACCATTCAGAATTACGTCAGGGAAGTCTTCTATAGAAGAAGTTTTTGGGAGCTGATGATCGGTATGCATTTTATTTTAGCAGGATTCAATAAATGTTATTTTAGGGATGACCATTAGAAAACCAGACGCAAGATCTTCATTAATTTTGACTATAGCATCTTCAACTAATCCTAAACGAAAAGAAAAATATAATTGTACGTCATCTTTTATAAATAAGGAGAAAAGCAGAGGTCTGAGAATTGAGCCCTCTGGCAAACCCCTTCTTAAATTTAGAAACGATGAGAGTCTGTCTTCATTGAAGACAGCCTGTAAGGGTTCCGATATGAAAAAATAAGTTAAATTATACCGCTTGAGAAATTTAATAATTCGGAAAGTTTTCTGCAAATAATATTGTTGATTTCACCGAATCAAATACTTTTGAGAAATCAAGCAAAGTTTTATTTTCTTCAGAAGCCTATCAAATATTATCAGCAATATACAACAGAACTTTGATATACCTATATGGTTCTTTCTAAAACCAGTACCTACGTTCTGAATTAGTCGAAAAACGTTGGAAAATGGAACAAAACTCATATGATTTGTTTCAATTTTCATCGTTTCTCGACGGCGCGCGTTAGGCCTAAATCGATTTAAAAATATCGCTAAAAAATAATTCTGAACAATTGTTGTTTGGAATTGTTGGAAAGAAAGCCCAAAATAAAAATTTCAAAAGTCAAATGGGAAATAACGCCCCAAATTGGAAATATTGCCCAAAAAAAATCCAGAAAAAGGAAATAAAGCCCAAATCTTAGGAAATAAAGCCCAAATATTAATAAAACTCAATACTAACATTTACAATAAGGATTTTTGATAATTAAAACGGCCTTTAAATAGTGAGATATGTGCCCCCTGCTTGGGCACATTATATAGGATTTGGGGTAGGTGCGAGCCCTAAGCAGGGGGGTTGCACTGTTTATGCGCCGCGACTTTTTTCAAGATTATCTTATTATTGAAATTTCACTTTGGAAATATCGCCCAAAATTTAGGAAAGAACGCCCAAATTAAAAAAAATGTTTGCAGATTGAGGACCAAATTTTACAAAAACAATTTACATTGAAAATATTTGGGCGATTTTTCTAACTTAAGATTTGGAACAATATAAATTTGGGCGATATATCTAATTTTTTTTTTTTTTTGGGCAATTTTTCTAAATCGGTTTGGGCGTTATTTCTTTGGGTGTTATTGCCTAATAGTACGAGAGCTAGCAACGTTGAGAAAAAATTCATTTCAACAGTCATGATTTTTTAATATGTTGTACTCCTCACTACCTCGAGTGATATTTTTATGGTCTGGTACGTTGCGTTAATACGTCTAACAAGCGATATTTTAATAAAAGAAAAATAATCGAATTTTAGGGTTTCTATTTAGAAAAAAATTATTCAAAAACAATGGTAACACTTACAATATTGTACTATGGCTTTTTGAAAACGGTGCAATTTGTTCTTTTATTTCACATATTATTTATATTAATAGTTTTTTTCATATTAATTTTCAAACTCGAAATTAAAAACAACAAAAAAAAATATTATATTTACTTTTTTTTTTAAATTGTATGTTATTATTAGTCGATCACTAAAAACTATACTTTATTTATGATAAATATGCCCACGTAAGGCCAAATCAAAATATGTATGTCCTTTTAACAGTCCCATTTTTTGTCTCATTACGTTCTACAAGCATCTGTTAATATTTATTAACACTTACATCTGACGTTGCTAAAATTTTGCCAGACGCTATTTTGTAACTTGGAGAAAAACATAATATGATATGGTTTTACTATAAATGAGGATATTTTGCGAAAGATGCGACAAATAGCTAGTGCTTTAAGGTTTGCTTAGGAGAACTAAACAAAAATAGAAGGGGGTCTAATTCCCCCTGTTCAAGCGGAATGTGGAAATTTTCTGAAAGATCGAATTTCATTAAAAAAAATCATTCAAAAACAATGGCAACACTTACAACGTCATGTTATACTTTTTTTTAAAGCCATAAATCCATTTTTTAATTCTGTTTTGAAATCAAATTGTTTTAGTGAATAGTTTTGGAAAAACTAATTTTCCAACTCAAAAATTAAAAAAAAAAAAAGTTAAAAAATTTGGTTCAAACTAATTTTGTTCAAAATTTTACGTTATTATGTACTACATATTTTTGTGGATCTCAAATATAGCCTGCACGATCTTCTTTTATGACCCGTGGAATTTTTTCCTGTGGCAATCTATTATTTTCAAAGATCGTCAGAGGATCAATGGAAGTTATTAAAATCGCCCAATTTTCGATCACAATTCCTGGAATACCTAGTGTATGCATTAAAAGGCTTCAGCAGTGCTTATCGAGTTCGGAGGGCGCCATTTTGACCGACAACTTTTCAACTAAAATCCCTAATATTCAATTTTATATTCAAAGCGGCGCAAAAGTTGTTAACGGTTTAAAATGCCGGCAACGGGCAAATGCGGGGATGCGTGTATGGGGCTCAGTGAAATTATTTCATACTTTTTTATTCCTTTTTTAAAAACATATAGTACCTACCTATAGTTACAATGACCATATTTTTGAATTCCAAATAATGAACAAGTGAAAAAAGAAAAAAAATTCAATTAAATTTTAAAATAAGTTTTCGTGCAAACGTTCCGTGCATATTGCGCTCATTTTACGACTAAAACGTTTGCCCTTCAAAGTCTACTCTCCAAAGGGTTGGTGGCCAAATTCGAGATGACCGATTCGGTATAGCAATCAGCCATCATCTGTACGTCAGGGGAACCCGAAATTGGCAGAGAACATAGCTGCTGTCCGTACAATGGTGCATAGGAGAACTCGAAGCGGTTGTTGATTCTTCGCCATGCATAAGAACTCGGCTTTCTCAAATTTCAACTTGACGAATTTTGCGTCCGGACTTGAGCCGGTACAAGATCCAACTGACCCAGGAGCTCAAAATTAATGACCATAGACAACGTTGTTTGTTTTCTGGCTGGGTCTGGTCTTCGGAGCGTTTGGATTAGGACTCCAATTTTGGACGAAAAATGAGAGGTTATGTTTTCAAGTAAAATTTTCTTATATGCAATGGGACGACCGACGCACGCCAACCCACATGATATTCACCATCCACATATTCAGCATCCACAAAAAGCCGTTGTTTGATGTTGATTTGGGCTTCTTCGAGATCGACACTGGGTTGAGGCCATCACCGTCAATGACGGGGAGCGCTATACAGATCAATGATAATCATAATTCATGTTGGCCATCAGCCGGATCTATATGCCAGATTCATTGAAAATTGAACCTGTGGTGTCCGTGTCACCACAAGAAGCAGCGGTGGACATTTTATCATTTTATGGATGTCTTGGTTCATACATAATGGCATACATGGGGCTTACAAATAAAAAAAAAGAAGAATTTCGTTAATGTACCTCACATACAGCTTATTTTGATCTAAAGGGTGTTTTTTTTAGATGTGTGATTTTCAATATGCCAATACTTTTTTCGGAGTTGGTCTTTTTGACAGCTTTCACTTGATTTATGCTCAGTTTGGTTTGCCATTTCATAATGAATATAGATTTACTCCTGAACAACGTTTGCAAATCGTGCAAATTTAATACCAAAATAATGGTTCGGTTTGCGCGACGCATCGCGCACTGCGTCCAATATTATAAATTAAATTTATGAGACCCTGGTCTTACTGGCATATATATGTTTGTGTTGTGAAAAAGAAGCTATTGCTGCTGTAGAACAGAGTATTGAAGAAGACTCGAATGAGTCCATCCGCCATCGCGCGAAACAATTGGAGCTGGGACCTCTTGGGCCTCTCGGCTGGAATTTATTCGAACCAGCCGCGCCGGCCACTTGCCCGAAATCATGTTTAAAACATAATGGCAAACCCTCATCTTTATAATAAAGCTAAATTCTTGGCCATAACATTAAATTATATGTGTTTTATTTCTTCTTCAAAACCACACGTCAAAAAAAAACAGTCTTTATTTCAACATCGACCTGCCCTTATTGGACAAATTTTCTAGATACAATTCCTTGTTGAACTTGTCTTTATGTCTATATGGACTTAACACTTCTGGTTTTAGACAGGAAGATCTGATTTCCTTTGGACATCCATTGAAAAAATAATAAAATCAGTTGTTGACTTTTAGTAGGTACATAATCGTTACGAGTTATTAGAGTATATCTTAATTTTTCTAACTTTTTTGTCACCGTCATCATCTATAGATACACCCGTATTCATTTAATATCGGCTTTCATATGTATTAAGAATGATGCATGCGTGTATTTAATTTTAATGACTTCCACCTAATTAATTTGATTCTATATATATATATTTAAGTTCATTATAATGTTAAACACATTATTTCATCTACACTAACACACTCAATCTGTTCATTTCAGATCGCAAATTATACTCAATTAATTTTCATTTTCATCGAAATCATTTTTTAAATTTTGGTCATCATTATAAAATATAAATAATTTGTTCACTATATGGGATGCCTATATTATGTCCTCTCTCAGTCAGTCTCTCTTTGCTGTTTCTGTTGCCCATTTTATCATCATAAGTGATTGTCAGAACCACCAGTTTTATATTTAGCCCATATGGAAGTATGGCACTCGTACCTACACAAAAAATACCAATCTCTCCACAATGCGGATCGCGTTCACGTTCACGATTCAACTTGGCCAAGTTGTATATTTATTTAATATGTGCGAGCGCCCGTAGTTTAAAACTTCAATGATGGTCGAGTTTTGTGTTTTGGCGTCACACATCACCTTTGGTGTTCTCATATTATAAGTTAGGAAGCTGGTGGCAGTTTAGGTTTAATTTCTTTGTTTTATTTGGTGAGAAAGTTTATAATGCGTTCAGTCTTGAAAATGTTAGATTAATAATAATTCTTTATTTTAACGTTTGATTAGAAAACCAGAACAAGTTTTTTTTTCGAGAAAAATATGAAAACAACCTTTTATTTGTAATTGTGTTACTAAACTAATAGCTTAAGGGCTGTTCACGAAGCGTCAATTAGACAATTTCTACCCAAACCATATTAAATACAAAAAAATCACCAGAAATTATTTTTGATGTTTAGTTTCAGGTTTTGGTTATAGAAAAGCCGTGCATTTTTAGAAGTTAATTTAAAATTAAAGACAAATATTGCGGGAAAATAAATTTATTACTGCGAAATGGATTTTTCAGGAGATATTGACATTTTTTTAATATTTCATTAATATACAAAGAGAAAACATTTTCGATGCTTTATATTGAAGATAAATTAATTATTAAAAAAAAAATACTATATCAATGATCTATCCAAAAAAGATGGTAAGGCTTTACGGAAATTTCAAGCAAAATGGCAAAATGATACACAAAATACGATTGGCTTTATATGGAAGTAAAAAAATCAACATATGTTTTTTGTTTAGCCACGATTCGCCATTTGCCATTCTACTGTCTACCCACTTTGCAAGAGTACGGGAGGTCCCTTTCTTTAATCAAGGATTAATGAAACTGATAAACCATCGAATGCGCATGTTTACCAAAATTTTTATTAGGGAAATCAAAATTTGAGTTGTTTATCATGAAAATCGCTAATCAGCCGATTTTAATTGATTTTTGCATCCAATTAATTATAATCTGTTAAAGTGAGTCCTGTGAAGTTAACAAAACAATTATATAAAATTGAATAAAAAATGAGAGTTCCCGGTAGCAAAGAGTTCTAGAGTTCCTCGTACTTTTTTTCAATTATAGTTCTGGCGAAGGAAGTTCTAGAGTTCCTGATGGGGTTTAAGAAAGAATTCTGAAAAATTGGAAAAGTTAGGGCAAATTAAGGTGCCCATTGACTACTCAATGTAACTCTACCGATTGGTTTATTTCGAAAACGGTAATTTTTGTAAAGAAAAGTATATTAATGTTTTTTGTAGGAAATTTTCTAAGCTACAAATTAGTCATTCACATTTTTTCTGTACAACTAACCATTTGGGAGATATTCCCTAAAAAAAACCATTTTTATGGGCCTTTAACCCCCCGTAAAATTGTTAGTGGCGCTCATATATTATTTGGTATTTTTAAGAACACTACGAGGAGGCTTTATACAAAAATCCAGATTTCCGACGGTTAATTCCTAATTGGGCTGTTTTTATGTCTATAATATGACTGGGGCCTGGTGGCCGATACTGGTTCTGCGAAAAAGGGAATCGAAAAAATTTTCACCCTTTCACACTAAATCCGAGATTCTCGTTTTGCGAATCCAAACGTTAAAAAAAAAAACATTTATATGAATAATTTGCTTTCACGTCGATATTTGGAAGTGAATCTGTGAAAAGAAAAGGTGAATACGAACAGACAAACCTCTTATCAACCACATGTCCCTCTCCGTCCTATTCATGAAGAAAAAAATCTTTCTATTTACCTAATGCGTTTCTCTTTTCTCTTAAAAAAATGAAAGAATTGCGCTGACTGCACTTGCGCTTCAGGAGAAATGAAAAGGAGGTTCCGGATCGGTAATATAGTTCGTCGAAGAATTTAATTTACTGAACCAGAATCATTTATTTGCACCAAGTGAGTCGAAAAATCGATTTACTTTTTCACAGAACCAGAATCGGGCCCCTGGACTTTAGGTCGATGCGGCGGACTTTCATGACCTCAAGCTACATTGATATTGACCTGGGCCAATTCTATAGTTCTGTGAAAAAGTGAATATACAAAATGTTCACCCTTTCATACTAAATACGATTCTCGTTCTGCGAAAATATGAAACCAAACAATGCTCAATTCAACCACATCTCCTTCTCTTCATAAGATCAGGTAACCAATGCTGAGGTTTTATTCATCTTAAATTATTTCCTCCAATTCATCCACTGCTGCGCTTTAAACAGTTAAGTAGCAGGTCCATAAATTTCAGCTGCTTAGTTGGACTTGGAATTTCTATATTCGTTTACTTCATTTGTAATAATTTAAGTCCAAAGTTCTGTCAAAAAAATTAATTTGGATTTAAATTACTAGAAATTGGCAGTTTTGAGAAGTAAACGAACAGACCTAATGCTGTTTTGACTTCACTCAGATCGAGTGGAGTGAATTGATGGTCTACGTTGTTAAGATTGAAGAATCTGTTTAATAGTGGAATTCGATTCGGAATTCTGCATTTTACAGATTTTTCCATATCATCAGCATTGACTGAAATTCTATACCATGATAAACCTTTGGCGTCCTCGAAGGTCCCAGTTGTGCGCCACGTAATCTTGAAAAGTTCTGTTTCTAAACCTTCTTTCAAACTTCTTTTTTCCTCTATGAAGCTCTTTGTTTTACCCTTCTCTTTTGCTCGAAGATCTCATTAGCATATTTTGGTACTAAGCAGCATCAATTTCAGGCGGGATCTCTGATGATGGATTCTTGGCAATGTAGTCACTCGTTCTCAATACTTCATTCTTGCATATCGATTAAAAAAAGGCCCGAAAATCTAGCCGTGACCGTCTCTCTGTGTGATTACAGCGATCCTTGAAATTCGTGGATTGCTTTGCGTGGATCGTAATATGGTTAATCTGGTTGAAGATTGATCAGGAGACGTATTTAAAAATGTGCTTATAATAGCTAGAATAATGTCGATCTGACTGAATTCGTTATATCGAAGTTAAAGGCCCTTAGGGCACTTTTCTTCCCTAAGTCCTCCAACGACAACTTTATTTAATATTTTACCGGATTTCAGTGCATTTCTTGAGTGGCACTGATATTTGCTTTTTAGCAGTCTATGAGGCTTTCGATAATAATTGTTTGGATGAAAGTAGCTATTTGAAGACATAGTACACATATTAAAGGTAATATCATTAGCGTTTTCATTTTTGTTCAGTTCTGCGCATCTGTCAAAATCGAGGTTTTATGGTGGTAAAATGGTGGATCCAGGCCCCTTTCCTTGTCTAATTTCAATATTTTGCTGTTGTTTTTAATGATGCGCGTTGAGTTTCTGTGGGCACTCGAACAGCCATTTTTAATTTTTTGACATTTTCAGCTTTGACAACCTGCGCAATATATTACCTTAGATTTGTATACTGTGATTTGAAGGTACCTAACATTCCAGTTAAGCATCCTAATATTGTTGTCGTTATTTCTCCGTTGCCTGGGATCGTCATCAGTTAATCTGTTCTTTTTTTTTTGCTTCTTACCTAGATAAATTTACATGGCTGGAAAGTCACCCCGAAGAACATGACCCTAAATCTAGAGCAGCTAGTCGAATAAACCGACCCTTAGCTTACAATATGTCGTAGTAGCCCATTTAAGGTGTTCACATAGTTCAAGTTCAGCTGGAACTGAAACTGTTCACACCACCGATACAATATGACTATAATAATAGGTTATATTGACTGATATTTTCCATATCTCTGCCACCAGCTCCTTAACTATACCTATATACTAATAGCACCTTTATAACTACTCCCCAGCTCTGCAGGGATATTATAGATATTTATAAAGATAAACTAGCGAAATGATTTAGACGAGAAAATGCATTATACGTGATCACCGCAGGTACACAAGGGGTAATTAAAATCTCGACCCAGCACGGGTTAGATTGAAGAAAAATTCTTCATCTATATCGTGTGCCGTTATTTTTAGCCAAATGTCTAATTGCAGGTAGATATACTGAACATTGAGGTATATAGTGGGTGGCTTGGTAAACAAAAAAAAAATCTTTCTATATTTAAATTAAAATTATTTGCTCTTGATCGACGCACGGTCGGCGCGTCGAGCGGCACGGTGCAGTTGGGTGCGACGTGTATTTGACCGACCCAGTAGGAAAATGTAGTATCTATACGTATATACACATTAAAAATTTTCATAGATATATGTATATACAATTTTTTAGGTTTTGCTTAAATATATATATTATGTAGATAAAAATAAATTTAATTTAGATTAAAATTATCTATAATGGCAAAGAAGTACCTAAATATTAATCCTTGACCTTGTCAATAAATTTGCTAGGTATATTTATAGATATTTGTATAATTTACATATAAAAGATCTACTCTACTTAATTGGTTCTTATATATAAATGTAATTCAATGATAATTAAGTCATTAAAATTATTGTTTGTATTTATATAAACGAGTGCTGTATTCGCATTAGAAAAAATAAACAAAAACGTCTGGCGATTGTTATATACTAAAATAATAGTTTAAAAGATTGCAAGGTGAACTTGGAGATTTAAAATAGATTTTCAAAAACTGATACATTGGATTGCATTGTTCCAATGAAGTGATTGTGATTTGCTTGCAAAATTAGTGGTACTTTTGTGTTTGAAATTATTAATTAAACGATTGATTTCCATACCTATTGGTAAGAGTTGGAATTCTGATAAATCAAGTATAGTTTCAAGTGTCTAATAGGAAGATGTGCCTTTTTTGTGTATAGATATCCATTATGTCTCATTGTCACCTATATAGATGATATTTGATCGATATAACAAATCATTGAAAATGTAATGTATAAAATCGAGAAAGCTCTTATCGAAAAATCGTAGTGATAAATATTTTTTAAAAATTAACTCATTTTTATGAAAAAGGAAGAATATTGCAATAAAACAGTCAGGGCCAGTTTCACAGTGCACACTTAACTAAATAAGTGGCACTTAATTTATCCATTTTGGCACTTTAACCGCAGTTTTACTACCTGAGTAAGTGGAACTTAAGTGGCCAACATGGGAGACTTAAGTTTCACTTATTCCGATAAGTTTACACTGTGAAATTGGGAATTAGTTTTCCATATTTGGCACTTAAGTGACACTTACTTCACTGTGAAACTGGCCCTTAATTAATCAGTTTATATTTCTAAACTAGGTGTATCCAAAATGTTGGTCACTTTTTTACTTATAATACTATATGGCAAAGTTAGAGTTTCGTAAAACAAAATCGAAATCGAATTTTGATTCAACTTGACATTGCAATGATAACAAAGTCGAAAAAAGTGGGTCTCGCAATTCTGTCTGTATATGGCTGTAGCTTAAACAGGTGGACAGGTGGGTCGAATTTCTTTATACTTAATACCTAGCGTGTCTTGGCCATTCTTCCAACACATTTTAAAATTTTTGTTCAGGACCAAAAATAACGGTACTTGCCGTACAATTTTTTTTAGCAAATAATGAAAATCTTATTGTTTTCAAAAACGTCCCCACTACTTAAAAAAAAAAAAAATTGTAATTTTTTTTTTACAAAAAGGCTACCTACCATTTTATAAAAAAAAAAAATCCGAAAAATGGTTATAAATAGTATCTACCTTCCATTGAACCATTTTGTTTATTTTGGATTTTCCCAAAAACGGTTCAATTGATTTTGATCAATTTTTTTAATGAAGAATATTTAAAAAAGTTTTAAAAGTTTTTTTTTTTTTTTTGATTTTTAAAAGTTTCAAAAAAAAACGGCTTGATTAATTTTTTTTAAACTTGATACACAGCAAGTTTTTAATATTATCTAGCAGATTTTAGATGAATAATATTCTTATAGTAAAAAATAACTGTACCTGCCATACACAAGTTTTTAAAACCCGTTAAGGAAAATCTAATTTTTCTCAAAAACAACTCCTACGATTTTGATTAAAAATTTGATGTGAGCTAATATCAGTACGATCTACAATACTATTGAAAAAAAAAAAATGATCTATCGTTTAAAACGGCGCAGGGACATAAGGCCATGTCGCTGTCCCACTCAAGTGGGACATAAGCCCCAAATAAAAATGTTGGGGGTTATGTCCCACCAAATAAAAACTATACCAAATGATAAAAAGAAAATTTGCATACACCCGAGCTCGCACCTACCCCAAATACTATAGTGTGCCTAAGCAGGGGGGTTTCTGGGGGGCAGCATGCCCAGCCATACATATCTCACTATTTATCTGCCGTAATTCTGGGTGCTAGCACTGCACTAATTTTCTTTCAAATGAAACATCAACATCTTCTATGCCTCTAAAAAATTTGGAACTTATGTCCCATTGTTCACATAAAATATTTGGGGCTTGGGTCCCACTTGGGTGGGACATAAGCCCCAAAAATTAAAAAACTTGGGCTAAATGTCCCTGGGCCTTATGTCCCTGCGCCGCCGTTTAAAACCGGTATCTCTCATATACTAGAGCCATATTTTTGGTTTTCGACTATATTATTATCTGCTGAATAGATTCTAATGAAATAGTTTACATTAAAGCTGCTTATAAGTTTGAATAATATTGTATATTAAAATTTTCATAAAAATAAATTTTGGATTTAAAAAAAAATTTTTTTAAATTTCAAAATTATTTTTTGAAAATTCAATATTTCGAAATCGATGATTTATTTTTTTAATTAATTTGGTAATTCCGAATAGAATTATTTTTTTTTTAAAACAACTGAGATTTCTTTAAGAAATCAAATTGTGTAAATCACGCGTAAATCTAGTTTTATATGTTTTTTAACAATTTTACAATTTTACGTCATCACCATTGTGGTGAATTGACCTTATGCAATTTTAATTCAAGCACTTCAACATGAAAATTTTAACTGTTGAGTTCTGATATGATATCGAAATCGTCATGCAATTAAATCAATTAAATAATTGTTAATTCTAAACTAGTTTTAACGGAAGTTTTTAACAACTTCATATATTTAGATTTGTTTCTAGTCTTGTTGTACAGAAACAAAGAATTAAAAATATGTGTTATATAAGCTTTACAATTAAAGGCTCGGCCAGACAGAACGGCCAAACCAAACTCGTATATATACTCGTATATTATATGGCTGCCCACCGCATTCACACAACGCGGGCATCATTCTGTGTTCTATATAGTTTTTGATATAATTTTCTCGGGAACACAAGGGTTTGCCATGGATCAAAAATTATAATAAAAGAGATCAATATTTTGTTTGATTATATAAGGCTCCACTCCTTTAACATTATTGTATTCAAAATAGGTCTGTTTTACTTCCCAAAAACTGCCAATTTTGACCGATTCTAGTACAATTTTTTTTTTTTTTTTATATATATGGACTTTGACAGAACTTTGGGTTAAAATGGATATAGTGTCAGTTTTGGGAAGTAAATAAACAAACCTATTTTATTAGGTTTCTTGCAAACACTTTTTAAAGTGTGATCGCGACGTTCTTCGTTAAAATTTATAACTTGAATTTGTCCGTTGCCTTCTCTACTGGCCCGCTTCAATTGCTTGCTTTGAGTTTAAATGACATTGGCATAATATGATTCCACTCATATAACACACAAAACGCGACGGGCAGAATGTTTGCCTGCACCGCGTTAACCATGCGCTCTGTTGGACCATGCCTTAACTGTAGAAATTCATGATGTCAGTGCATCAATCTATCTTTGACGTTTAATCTGCATATGCAAACCGCCTCATTTGGTCATGCATTGTGCTGCATAAAGAGGAACTGATCGTACCCTATGAACCCCATATATATGGTAAGACGTTTTCCTCAAGGATCTTCTCAACGTATCGCGTTGCTTTTAATCGATTAATTATCAACGATGGCCAACTCCGTACACCCTTCGGAACTTATACCTCCCCATACCATAATTGAGCCTCCATGAAAAACCATAGTTTCTGTGGGGCGATGGGTAGAAACCGTTATGCAAAATGGTAGCCTTTTTGTAATTAAAACAATCTGATTTTTTTTTAAGTTGGGGGAACGTTTTTGAGATAAATAAGATTTTCATTAATTAATACAAAAAATTGTACGGCAGGTACCGTCGTTTTTGGTCCAAGATATGAACTTTTTCTTGTTAGGAAAAAAACAATTCTATTTCAAAATCAAGTATAATCACTTACTTTTTCAAAAATGTACCTATTATTTTTTTTCAATATTTATTTTTATTCAAATGCTGAAAACCTACACAGATTTTTAAAAGAAAACGTAATGTTTTTTTTTAAGCCCGATGAGAATTAGATGATAAAACGATTTCGGGGTAGATGTATAATTTTAATAGTCACAAACTCACGGCAGTGATCGAACGAAAATGAGCGAATACAAGAAAAATTAAAATAGGCCCGTTTGCGTACGTATATACCAGAAACTACTCAAAACTACCATTTTCTAGCAGATTTAGTCTGAAAGTGTTCGCGTACGCCATTTTTGTGTAGTTTCGTGCAGCAGAGAGCGCTCATGAGAGAGTAAATTATTTCCCATACCCGAGAAATTTATTCGGGCAGAAACTGGTAAGTACTTTGTTCTGTCAGGAGTCAATTTTAAAGATAAAAAACAACAACAAAAAATACAAAATGGCTGTTGTTTACTTTTTGTTTTAGCTTTGTAGAAGTGTATTTTTTTATTTGTTCATTTACAAAAATTAAATATTTTAATAAAAAGAAGTGAAATTTTGGAGAAAAAAAAAAATTAATAAAATACCTATTTAGGTAATTTAAGAAAATTTGTTTGTGAAGTGTACTTTAATTCAATGTTTTTTTTTTAATTCTGTTCTACTGTAGTTATGATTCTTCATCGAATTTGGGATTAATAAAAAAAATACGTGATGTTTCTGTTCAGTGAGTATTTTCGAAATATTAAATATTAACAAAGCAAATTTTAATTTGTTCATCATCCAATTTGATAAATTATATGAAATAATGATGGAAATTTCAATATTGTCGCTTTGTTTACTTTTTTTGTTTTATTTTTACTTTTTGTTGACGTTTAAAAAGTGGCAAATATTTTGGTTCAAGGCTTCGCTTCTCTTTGAGCTAATTTCACCCCACTCCACCAAATTTGACGGATTGCCAGATTTAGTCCGAGAAGTAAACGAACAAACCTAATATGGCACGCTCATAATGATGGATAACTTTAGTTTCCTTCAGTTTAGTTCACTTTCTTTTTCGGTAGTAAAAACTTGTCCCGGGCTCAACTTATCTGAAATTTGGTAAAAGAGGAATCAACAAAATAAATGGTTTCTATCACTTCGATGACAATATATTTGGAAAACATAACAAATACAAGTCAAAGCATTTAGTTTTCTTTATCCATATACGGATTTGTGTAAATAAACAATGCTGATCAAAATAGTCAGACAATGTAGATGTTCTAATTACTTTTTTTTTGTATAAACTACGTTTTTATTCACAACTTTTATCGCCAAGTGCCAACTAATCTCAATGCGATAGTTACAGAACATGGACAGAATTTTTTTTAATTCTCTGAGATACCTTAGGTATATCATATTTCTGAACACGCCTAATTCTTAAAGCCACAATGACAATTGGTTAAGTTTACCAAAGAAAAATTTGGTTAATTTTATCCAGCAAAATTTTTGGGGAATTTTAACCAAATTGGATAAATCATTTCTCATACAAAATTTGACAGTTCATTAACCAAATGGTAAACTTAACCGAATGGTAAACTTATCCAGTGTTTAACATAATTGCACGATTGTTTTTAAAACCTTATTTACGAGTACACCCCTTCCAGTGTCCAATACACAAAAAAAAAAAAAATAATTTTTCACTCACGAACAATAAGAAATATATTTAAAATTACTTATCATAACAATTTCAAAGAATAAATACAAAATCGATTCAAAGTTGCATGACCATTTTTAGTCTGTTTGTCCAAAAGAACAAGCTAATTCTAAACTGAAAAAAAAAAACAAATAAACGCCCACCACTACCAAAAGACGACAAGACACACAATCTAAAGCTCTCAACTCAATAATATCCTGATGATGTGAATCTGGGAGCATGATTTGCTCACCAAAAATTAAAATTTACCAAAATATTTTGTTTACAAAAAAGAAAAAAACAAAAAAAAAAAAAAAACACAAAATAGAGCTTTATGGTCTGTTTTCAGAATTTTCCTTTAAATTAAACAAAAACACATATTAAAAAAATTCTGTAGCGCACTCATCATCTCACTTTAGACGCAAATAATTGTTTATGGTGGTGGGTGACGGTCAGTGCGGTCAATATCCTCTTTTTTTGTTTTGACGTCATACTATATTAACTGAGTGTATAATTGTTATATTTAAACAACTTGTATAATAGTACATTTCATAATGTATAAATACCATACCAATAAACTACACATTTATAATAATGAGACGTAATTGGGGAGTGCATATATACGTATATTGATTGTATAGTGATCGTGTATATATCCACAACGACTACCTCAACGAACGAGGAGTCCCAAAATCGTCCAGCTGATTAAGCTTTCAAATATCCACCAACTCGGAAACTGGCCAAAATAATAACATTGACGTAATTTGTATAGAAAAACGCCGTGCAGCTGCGATGCTATATGCAAGAGATTTTATTTCTAAACAAGACAACACAACACAACCACCCACCCTTTTTTGGGGTAGACTGATCGGACCAAGATCACATGGCTGTAAAGTCTATTTAAAGCCTGCGCTGGTATAAATTTAGATTTATTTGTGAATTTTTGTGGGATTGAAAAAAAAAAACTGACACGATGATGAAGATGATGATGATGCTGTGTTCTGTTTTTGACCAAAAATAACAAATTTTGAACGTAAATTTAATTTGGGAAATTGTCAGGACGCGTGTTTGAATAAAAATAGAATATAACCATCACCTACCTATACCTATACCGATATAGTAGGACGTAATGCATGTTAGAGTACAAAAATGAAATGCCAATGTCACGGTTGCCATATGCTTGTATATTATAAATATTGGATGAGTTTCAGTACAAGTAAGAGCAAGGGTGGTGATGGGGAGGCACACTATACCAACCCCCACTGATGTTTGTTTACAAAAAATCAGCTTAGAAAATTCAAACGAAGTAGTTATTTATAGAACCACACAATGAATGCAAAACTATAAGATTGAATATGATGTGATGATGCTTGTTAAAGGGGCAAAATAATGTGTTGCGAATTCATAGAGATACATATACCTACATACATATGTATATATGTATATCTGCTTGAATGTCGGTTGAGTCTATCAACACGGCATCAGAGTTAGTCAGAAGATTGAAAATAACCACTTGAGTAAAATGTTTTTGTATATATTATTATCTAGAAAATTGCGATTTTATCTGTGTGCATGTACAAAATATAGTTGAACATCGAAATATGTATAGGTACTTAACAAAAATAATCTTGTATGTTAATAAAGCAAAATTTAAATAGGATTATATCATTTTTTTAAATTTTTTTGTTATTTATACGATATTTTATTTATCATAGTTATAGTTATATTTTATTTTATTTTTGAATAAGTGATAGGAATAATTTTATTTAAATAATTTCAAATATTTAAGTGAACACTACATATATTTTACTTAATTAACTTCTGAATATAAACAAAGGAAACTCATAACAAAAAGAACAAGCAAAAAAGAAGAAGCAAAAAATATAGATGTGAGAAATATGAAAAGTGTTTTCTACATCCAAAGTCAAAGAAATATACCAGTTATCAGATAGTTACTAATTAAAGTAATCCTATTAAACTAACTTGGCAATCTTAAAACTTGGCATTTAAAGAATATGGAATTAAAGAAATTTTGTATGCACCCAGCCTCGCACCTACCCTAAATCATATAATGTGCCCAAGCAGGGGAGTTGCAGGGGGCAGCATTCCCCCCATACATATCTCAAATTTTATATACGCCGTTTTAATTTTCAAAAATCCATATTGTAAATGTTAGTATTGAGTTTTATTATTATTTGGGCGTTATTTCCTTTTAACATTTGAAATGTTTAAGCGGAGGCATACCTACTAACAATGTGAAAAAATCAACAGATTTTAAAAAAAGTGTAACGCCGAGTAGAGAAAGAGGGCGAAACGTCAGGGGAATAGACAAAATTATTGCGTTCATGCTATGTTCTTACTGGTCTGAGGAAACAGAATACGAAGAAGATGATAAAACGGACACCAAAAAAAGGAGAAGTCTTCGTAGGCAGGGATGGCCACTACATTTTTCGCATTTGCTACGTAGTTAATGTAGTTAAATGCAGTTAATGAAACAAATTGTAACAAACTTAGTTTCAAATATCAAATGATCTGTCAGTTGTATACTTTGAAGCTTGAATTTTGAGTTAAAATGTTCAAATTTTTATTGAAATTTTATTATTTCTCTAAATTTACTTTGTATGTATGTATACATAAAAACGTAACAATTTGTAGAAAGTAAGACGTGTAGTTTATTAAATTAACTACGCTTAGTTAATGATGTAGAAAATGTAGTGTAGTTAATTCGGCCAACCCTGTTCGTAGGCTTTCCAGATTTGTATGCGAAGAAGAGCAAATTTAAAAAAGAATTTATTCAAAGTTTTAAAATAAATAAATGTTTTTTTTTTTTAATTTCTAATGTACTTCAACTATGCTCGAATGGCAAATCGGGTGAATTTTTTGTATTTTTTTTTTTGGGCGATATTTCTAATTTTGGACGTTATTTCCCATTTGACTTTCAAATTTTTATTTTGGGCGTTCTTTCCTTTCGAAAAAAATTTAGAAAATTGGAAATAACTCAAATGTAGAAAAAAAAACAACACCAATTGTTCAGAATTTTTTTGGGCCATATTTCCAAATCGATTTGGGCGTTATTGCCTAACGCCCAAAAAGTCAACAGAATAGTGCAAAAAAAACCCAAAACGAATGTCATAACTCCCAAATTGCTTTTCAAATGAAGGAACGCCCAAATCGTTAAATGTCATTTCCACCAAAATAATTTTGAATTAGAGCGTTCTGGGCATTTATTTTTAACCTTATGACGATTTTGATTTATATAGTTCTTATCTGCACCCAACGCCGAAAAACAGAAGCAACGATCGTCTAGATTCTAGAATGTCGTTGGAAAACTCAAATAGAATGTCATATCATCCAAATCTACTTTCAATGTCATATATACATATATAACTCTCAAATTTAAACAAAATTTAAAAAACGCAATTGGAATATTGCAATTGAAATGGCAGAGAATGATCGTATCGGATGAGCTTCAACACTGCTTTTTAAGATTAGAATCGTTTTTTTAAAGAGGCGAACACTGCATGTAACTGTGATGACTCGATCAAAAATTAGGTATGAATTTTTTTTCTTTAATAATTTTGTTTAAACAAATTTACCGAATTTTCATAGGCTTTCAAAATTGGTTCGAGTTGAATTTGAAAAAAGGAAACATTTGGATATATATGTATGTAGGTATACATATATACATAATTTATGTAGACAGATTTTGGGAAAAAAAATGGAGTTAGAGAGATACGAGGTCAATGGAAGCAATTAGTAATCTTGTTTTGATATACCATTGGTAAATACTAACTTGCTTAACCTTTTAAAAAAAAAAACAAATTCCATTTTTCTACAAAGATTTTTACAAATATCTCAAAATTAACTACAATGGATTAAAAATGTCGCAGTTAATTCTGTTCTGACGTTATGACTGATTACTTATTTTTTAAATCAAATGCAGTGAGTAGACTTACCATCCGTCAGGATTTTGCCTGACGCGACTGGCTTTGGCCAGGTTGCGTCCTTTGTCAGGCTTTTTTATAATTATCCCACAAAATATAATCGTTAGAAAAAAAACATTTATTGAATTCTTTCAAATTGAAATGCTTGTAAATCGCAGTGAACACATTAATTTTTTTCATTTTGTTGTCACTTTTTAGAGAGAGACAAAGAGTTGTGCAATAGGGTGATTAAAAAAAAAACGCCTTTCTTGAAATTCAACCGGGAATTACTGGCGAAATTATGAAGCTTAGATTGAAACCAAAAAAATTAAAACCACAAAATTCAGACCGAACACCATTTAGAGCTCGCTACCAGCGCTTTTTCATTAATTTTGCTGGAAAGTCTTTGAAAACCGTAATTTTGTTTAAAAGCGTGAAATTTTCAGGGATTGTTCGTATTTTTATGTAATTTTTATTTAAATTATTATGTAAATATCCCACTACTCAATACCATTTTTGCTTTTGAAAGCTTGTCCTAGTTTTGCAATTTCTTAAAAGGTATATACAGGGTGGCGCACCAATTGTGGTACAATAAGAAATTCAAATAACTTTTTTTTAATCGATGTATTTCATTTATTTTTTTTTTTATTGGTTAGAAAATGAAATTTTATTTTAAATAGTTGTTTTTAAAGATTATAGACCGCAAATGACCTCCACGCTGTCCCACGCATATGCGGCACCTGGTCAAAAAATTATTCATTGCGGCCTGAAGAGTTGAAGTTGGGATCGCCTCAATTATTGTCGTTATGGACTGCTCTAATTCAGTTAAATTCCTGGGCTTCGTTTTATACACCTCTTGCTTGACATAACCCCATAAAAAGAAGTCTGGTGCAGTCAGGTCAGGTGACCTTGGAGGCCAGCGAAGAGTGGAGTTCCTAAAAATTAATTTGTTTGCGAATTGTTTGTTTAGCTCCGCCATAACTGGTCTGGCTATATGTGCAGTTGCTCCATCTTGCTGAAACCAAACGCTGTTGAATGGTATACGTCTTCGGCGCAGTTCTGGGTAAAAAAACTCCTTCAACATCTTTAAATAACGGTCCCCATTGACAGTAACAGTTACACCGTTTTCTTCAAAGAAGTACGTCCCGACAATACACCTTGATGAAACTGCGCACCACACAGTGACTCGTTCTGGGTGCAGTTCCGTCTCATGGAGCATTTCTGGATTAGACTCATTCCATATACGGCAATTTTGCTTGTTTACATTGCCGTTAAGATCAAAATGGGCTTCATCAGACATGAACAAACAATTGATCAATGTGTTGTCTTCTTCGGCCATTGATATCATTTTTTGGCAAAATTCCAGGCGAACAGGCAAATCCTGAGGGTTTAAGTTGCTAGTAATTTGGACTTTGTACGGAAACAAGTTTAAATCGTCATGAAGTATCCGTTGTAATGACCGTCTACTAATTCCAATTTGCCCCGATAAGTTTCGGGTCGAAACGTTCGGATTGGCCTGTATTGCAGATGCTACTGCTGCGATTGTATCCTGAACCCGAACATTGGCATCTCGATGGTACGGCCTTCGTGCGATGCTTCCAGATTCGGCAAATATGTTTACAAACCTCATAATGGTCCATCTACTCGGGGGATTACCGCCAAACTCCCGCCTGAATTCCCTTTGGACGGAAATGACGGACTGCAAAGCATGGTACCGTTGCACTATCCCAATTCTTTTCTCCGTATCCCAAGCATCCATTTTTATAAATCTAAATAGTAACCTACAAAATAAAAAAAATAAGCCGATTACTCACACAGAAAAAAAGTTATTACGTTTTATTTTTGTAGCACGATTCGTGCGCCACCCTGTTGAAGGAAAAACACTTTGCTTATTTTGATCTTTTTGTAATGATTTATTAAATGAAATGGTCGACTCTTTATTTTTTTTGTTAGATTCAAATGTTCATAACTTTTGAAGGTTAGTTGTGATAAGAAACTGCAAAACTAGGACAAGCTTTTAAAAGAAAAAAATGTTATTGAACAGTAGGATATTTATACAGGGTGCTATTTGAAACGTTTCAAGTATACAAATTAATTTTGAACACAATTTAAGTTTTTCTCATTTATTTGTAGCTACATAATGAAGGTCATGAAAAAATATTTCTTTATAAAATGTTAGTGTAACTATTAAGCAAAATTAATAAAAATATAGTAAAAAATAAAAATCAATTTTGGACAGGGTGACCTAAAAATTAAATCAAAATAGAGGATTTTCTAAATTAAAAAAAAAATGTGATAACTCCAAAACTGTTAGGATTTATTATTAAAATATTACGCGGGTAATGAAATTCTAAAGAAAATAATTTAAAAAAAAATGCTTTTCGACGCACTCTGTGAAATATGATATGAATTTTTCTACATATAATGGTGAAAGTGTTTTTTTTTTGAAAAAATTGTTTAGAAATTGTAAGTAAGAAATAAACTTCAGGCAGGTTCTTGGTCATTGAAATGCGTATCCGGTTTAACTAGACGTAATTTGAAGTCAACACCAAGTCCCAGATCCCTTGCGGTTTTTCTGTAGACGCTTTCATTTATAAACAATAAAAGCTATAAATAAAGTATTTCAAAAATAAATTTTCAAACTTAATATTCATAAATTACATAAAATTATGAACAATTCCTAAAAATTTCATGCTTTTAGCATCAAAACTCGAAAATTTATGCCGGTTTTAACATTTGAGAAAAATTCCGATTGTTTATCGTCTCGTCGTCTTCGTTTTTTTTATATAAATGAAGGAAAAAAAATATTTTTTATTTGTCAGGTTTTTTTTTTTTTTTTAATCAGGCTTTTCCTTCTTTACTGTCAGGGTTTTCTGATTTTAGAGCTGGTAACCCTAGCTGTGAGAATAATTTAAAGTTTTGTATGTCCTTTCATTACTTTTAATTACTTAAGTTTTTCCGTAAACTAAATCCGGTTCTTTAACTTAGTTAGAAGAATCTTATATAAAGAAGAGTTTAAATCTTTTGTTTATGTTTTTCTTATACAGGGTGGCGCACGAATCGTGCTACAAAAATAAAACGTAATAACTTTTTTTCTGTGTGAGTAATCGGCTTATTTTTTTTTTTATTTTGTAGGTTACTATTTAGATTTATAAAAATGGATGCTTGGAGAAAAGAATTGGGATAGTGCAACGGTACCATGCTTTGCAGTCCGTCATTTCCGTCCAAAGGGAATTTAGGCGGGAGTTTGGCGGTAATCCCCCGAGTAGATGGACCATTATGAGGTTTGTAAACATATTTGCCGAATCTGGAAGCATCGCACGAAGGCCGTACCATCGAGATGCCAATGTTCGGGTTCAGGATACAATCGCAGCAGTAGCATCTGCAATACAGGCCAATCCGAACGTTTCGACCCGAAACTTATCGGGGCAAATTGGAATTAGTAGACGGTCATTAAACCCTCAGGATTTGCCTGTTCGCCTGGAATTTTACCAAAAAATGATATCAATGGCCGAAGAAGACAACACATTGATCAATTGTTTGTTCATGTCTGATGAGGCCCATTTTGATCTTAACGGCAATGTAAACAAGCAAAATTGCCGTATATGGAATGAGTCTAATCCAGAAATGCTCCATGAGACGGAACTGCACCCAGAACGAGTCACTGTGTGGTGCGCAGTTTTATCAAGGTGTATTGTCGGGACGTACTTCTTTGAAGAAAACGGTGTAACTGTTACTGTCAATGGGGACCGTTATTTAAAGATGTTGAAGGAGTTTTTTTACCCAGAACTGCGCCGAAGACGTATACCATTCAACAGCGTTTGGTTTCAGCAAGATGGAGCAACTGCACATATAGCCAGACCAGTTATGGCGGAGCTAAACATAAAATTCGCAAACAAATTAATTTCTAGGAACTCCACTCTTCGCTGGCCCCCAAGGTCACCTGACCTGACTGCACCAGACTTCTTTTTATGGGGTTATGTCAAGCAAGAGGTGTATAAAACGAAGCCCAGGAATTTAACTGAATTAAAGCAGTCCATAACGACAATAATTGAGGCGATCCCATAACTTCAACTCTTCAGGCCGCAATGAATAATTTTTTTACCAGGTGCCGCATATGCGTGGGACAGCGTGGAGGTCATTTGCGGTCTATAATCTTTAAAAACAACTAACTATTTAAAATAAAATTTAATTTTCTAACCAATAAAAAAAAAAATAAATGAAATACATCGATTAAAAAAAAAGTTATTTGAATTTCTTATTGTAGCACAATTGGTGCGCCACCCTGTACCTAAGCTATAAAAAGCACCTTTTTTATCTTTATCATTATTAAACAAATAAAATTGAATTAAAATAATATAATATTTTGAATTTTTGTTTCTTGTCTTTTAATAACGTGGAAAACGACACTTTTTCATACAGTCAGAAAAAAATAATGTGGAAAATAGTTCTATTTTTTCGAAAAAAGGCATAAATCGAAAACTTTTTTTTAAATATTGCATTTTCTATAAAACTAAGTATATACCATCTCATAGCAAAAAAAAATTAAATTTTTTCATGTATACAACTCTCGAGTTTTGTTTTTTTATTAACAACGAAAATTAATTTTTAATGTGACAAAAAACTTTAAATGGCTCTGCTGAAAATTAGCAAATTTCGACTTATTCCACTCTGCCGGAAAAGCGACTATATTATGTACATATACACCCCTGTTCCGATTTCCCCGTTCCGAATCAAATCCGTAAACTCAATTGATTTCCGCACGGATTCAAAAAAAGGGTTCTGATTTTCACTTTCACGTTAGCTAGTATTCAAACCTTTTTTTCTTTCGAAATCAGTAAAAACAAAATTTGGAACGTCAAATTCGTTGAAAAAAATTAAACAAATCACAACAAAAAAATTTATAATATACGTATAATAGCGTGTCAATTCAATTGGGGCACAAAAATTCAAATGCATTTTCAAATGTCAATTATTCTCAATCCGATCGAAAATCAAAGCACACTCATTCCGCAAGTATTGAAAGCGAAAAGTATTTCAGAACACCTATAGAGTTTGAAAACGAAAAGATTTTAAAACCGATCGGAAATCAGAACAGGGGTGCTAGTTTCAAAAATTTTGTTTTGTTCATTGAACTGCACAACAATTAAATTTCGAAAAAAGTCCTAACTGACGCACTGCCTACGGTTAACAATTTTTAAAGCCTTGTCTATACAAATTTATTTATAATATGACTTTTCTTAATTTCGAATTTTTCATTATCATAGCAGATTTGGATTACTTTCTTATACGCTTCTAATAAGTTTAAATGATATTGGCAATTCAAAATTTTTGAAAAAAAAAATATGTTTTGGATAAAAAAAAAAAAAAATCAGAAATGGTTTTTGAAAATTCGATATTTCAAAAAATGGTTTATGTATTTTTTTTCCTTAATTTATTTTACTTTTAACTTCACATTAATAAATATTTACTTAAAATTGGTGCAAACAAATTTTGCATGTGCCGAAAAAACCGAGAATTACCTCAGTCAGAATTGAAGATATTTGATATTTATTTAAATAAAAATTTGATGCAAATCATAAATGTGTCACATGTTTTTAAATTTACTTTCGAAACCACAAAATATGGAGACCCCGTATAGGTACTTATGCATTCTATGATGAAAACTTATAAAAAATGGTCCAATCGATTTTTAACTAAATTTCTGATGAAATAAACTTGAAATATTTAACATAATTTTACATGGATGACAACACGTTTATTTAAAATTGCAAGTCCCGCATAGCTCATCGTGAACTTAGCTTAAAATCGATATATCAAAATTGTACTCATGAGACAAAATAAACCAAAAAATTGCCAGATCAAGATTTAATTTTTTAAATTTATTGCAAATTTGTACACGTACCTTTACTATACGGACAAAACAAACAAAAATAATAATTTAATTAAAGCTAAAAATCATAAAATGATATCTCTAAAGAAATTTAAAACGAAAATTTGAGGGGAATGCAATACGTCATAATAGAAAAGGAGTGTAAAAATTCAAAAACGAAGCTGTCGTTGAAAAAATTAAAAAAAAACCATCTGTACTGCAGTTAAATTGTTAGTGACTTATCAATAGCTGAATCAAAAATCTAACTTGTTTGTTGTTCTGAAAATGTAAATGAATGAGGAATTATCTTATGAATAAGAATAAAATATAGAACAAAAAACAGCTTTTGTGGTCAAGAAAGTAGGTACAAAATTTTTAACACACTTAATATGGCATTGTATTGTGTAAAAAAACAAGTAGTCATTTACAAGTTGTGACCGCAGTCCGAATTTGGACATGCTTATATTCAAATCCAAATTAGGTAAAATAGAAATTATATTATATAGTTTTTTAAAATTTGTCGCCAGTCTGGAGTCTAAAGAACCAAATGGAGAATGCGGTGTGCCACTAAATTTAGGGAATGACGAACGTTATTGTTTGTTATTGAAATTTTATATATGAAGTTTAAATGTATCATTAAGTTTTTTTCTTGTTGATGTTAAATAATGATTAATTAACATAAATCGTATATACCTATACATTTAGTTTTCTGCACTGATTTTTAGGTTATCAATAGTTTATGACAAAAAGAAGTGAGTAGGTAGATATATAAAAGACTTTCATAGATGTTTTTTTTTGAATTTGTTGAAGAAGGAACATTTGTATTCAAAATTGAGGTGCAGACATCATTTCAATTAATTAATACGAAAAACAGTAACAAATTACCATGACAATCCAATACAAACTGTACAAAATACATCTGGTATGCAATTTTTTGTTTTTAGGTAATAGGTGGCATATAGGCTGGGAATTGAACCCAAGACCTTCAGCGTATAACAATCAACATAATATCATTCTTGAACTAAAGAACTAATAGTGCAATACACTAACGGTAGGCTGTTGAATGAACTTCACATCAAACTATCTATATCGATTTTTTCAATAGATCGATTGACAAATGAGCGAGGAGTATACATCATATCAAAAGGTGTCAAAGGAAAGTCAAGGAAATTATCGCAATTTGGGATAACCTCAGAAATCTCACCAAAAACTAAGTTGAAGAATCTAAATAAGGCATTGAACCTACTATAACCAACCCCCTGGACGAACAGAAGATTTACTGAAAACTTCGAGGGACAGAAACCCAGCATCTTCCGGATGGGATTTTTCGATATTGTTTAATCATGCACAGCAACTGCAAATAATAAAAAAAATTGACGGTCAACAACAACGACTGAATGGTGAGGAGCAAATTTAAAGGTACCTACGCATTTTATGTTTAGGAATGGTCTTCATTATCATAACAACAATCAGTTCCAGAAAAGGTTGGAAACCATACCTATTAAATCTGTATCCAATACATTCAAGAAAAACAACAGGATCATTGGAAAAAGAAAACAATTAGCAGAAAATAATAGCACCTGACACGGGGAAGGAAAGGACTACTCAGGAAAAAGCTGAATCATTTGCCAAATATTTCGAAAAACATTTTTATCCAAACCCATCCAATGATCCTGCATTTTTATTCTAGAAAAAGTCGAATCAAGAATAGCACAGCTTTGTTAAAGCAGACATACAATTTTCCTTTTTAACGATGATCATCTTTGCTATAATGTTCCCAAGTTGACTGAAAGCTACACCAACCCGAACCCCGAAGAAGTAGCTGAACTAATCTTTAATGAACGAACTATACAAAATCTTCGAAGGCTCAAGACTTTTCGTTACACAAAATAATAAATTACAATCAAAATAAAATTCATATTTTGAGAATTTAAAAAATAAATATTGGTTAAGAATTTCATTCGAAAGACAAAAAAAAAATAATTTGAGAAAAAATCGAATGACTCGTTCATGTGATATAGCTTGAACCAAATCACTTGGCCATTTTACTGCGCGGCTCTCTTTTAATTTCTCTGCAGATACACAAAAAAAAAAATACGAAAATCACTGAAAATCACTGAGTTTTGCTTATAGCTTTGCTCACTTTACTCATTTAGGGCCAGTTTCACAGTGCACACTTAAAAAAATAACTAGCACTTAATTTTATTGTTTTTGCATTTTAGCCGCAGTTTTACTTTTTTGAGTAAGTGAAACTTAAGTGGCCAACATGGGAGACTTAAGTGTCATTTATTCCGACAAGTTAACACTGTGAAATTGTGCATTAGTTTTCCATATTTGGCACTTAATTGACACTTAATCGAGTGTGAAACTGGGCCTAAATATCTTGCGCACCATTTTTGTTCTCTTAAATCCTCTCTCTGCGGAACCGACCGTTGGCCAAGTGATTTGGTTCAAGCTATATATGAATCGAAAGTTTCAATGGAATTGTGAAGTAAAATATAAAATATAATGGATTTCAAAAGAAGCATATATTTTATAGACTTCATCCTCTCTTTCTGTTCCAAAACGATGTTGATAATACCTTAAAGAACCAGGGCACTTTTGAATGATTCCTTAATATATATAGAGAAGGCTTTTGAAAGCATCTGAATATGTGCGCTTAACCCTTTTAAATTTTTGTGTACTAAATTAAATTATTTTCAGTTTTCAAAAGCCTGGAATTTTCGACAGAAAAAGATCTACGGATCTATGCACATGACTCCACAGTCGATAACGCGAATCATAGAAGCAACTCAGCAACCAAAGACTCTACAAGTCACAAGACTCCATTGCATTGCAGGTTTCAGCAAAAAGACTGATGACCAACCTGAGCAATTAAAAGAAAAACAGAACTGTTGGTGAACAGTAGTGACAGATGAGTTGATTATTTTATAAAAAAAAAGGTATTCATTAGAATAACCAACCCTGCTTCTGACAAACAATTCTTCAAAATAAGTCAGAACATTTGTTAGTCAGATTATACACATCCACTGTAACGTTAGCCTTCACTACTTTTTGAACTTGATATCCTCAATTACTTTTGAGGTTATAATTTCAGGCATTTTCGAACTTTTCTTATAGGTAAAGAATACACCTAAATACTCTGGTGTATCCGACAGTTAATTGATAAAAATCTAATAGTCTCATCTCATCCATTCAAAATCCACTTTTTGGTACTTCTCATGACATTTCTTCAGGTGAAAATTTAAAAAAAAGATTTCCCAAGCAGAGCATTTTTTTATAAATTAAAAACATTAAATAATAAGAAAGATTTAAAAACTTTATTCCCTTCATCATCTTTATACAAAAATCTAAAGAAAAATCAAGGATTCAAAAATTACAATCACTAGAAATTATTAACGATTTTCTTCTCATTTCGCTTATACCTTAAGCTTGATTAATAACCCTGGCGCCTCCGATGTTAATGTCAATGCCTCATAAAAAGTGCGGATTACACTGAAACACAGAAATATACATCATCCACATCAAATACCGTCTAACAGATACTTCTAATTGCACGCGCATAATCTCACTTAATCGTGAGTGTTTTTGCACCGGGTTCCTATACAGCAAAGTAAGAGTGTCTTCCATATGCCTTATGCCTTATGCCTCTCTTGGACCCCCGTCTTCTGCCATGTGACAAATGAAAAAAAAAAAAAAAAAAAATAAGCATTAATCTTGGTGAAATCCTCTTTCTCTGTCCTTCTGCATGATCAAATGATCGGTTGATGGCCAAAATGAATGCAAAAAAAAAAAAACACCAACAACATGAAAAACAAAGTTAAAATAAAAAAAATAGTTAAAACTTTTCCTGAACAATTTTCCACTCTTGAAAACATGAAAATTCGCTCCGTCCGTCCGTCGGTGTCGCCCGTTGTCTCGTTTGGCAGTGATTTAGTGGAGCATTTCTGTGATGCCGTTTAGGTAGTCCATCATTTGATTGCAGTGACGGGACGACGGCTACAGCGACGTAGGCGTCACATGCTTATATACGCATCCCCACAAATGATAAACTGGCGAATTATGATGTCATGAAAACATTTCGTTCGCCCCATGAGGTCTTCTCTGTATAGGACACAGTTGGGGCAGTCTATAGACGGGATCGGTGCTATAGCACTGCTAGCCATAGAGCTGCAGAAACATGATGGAACTCATTGGTATAATAGAATTGCTGCACTCCACAACCAGGCCCATAAAGACGCGATGATTGTGCTATGACTCTTCATGCGACACCATCACATCTCCCATCAGCAAAAAAGGAAAGGACAAATTCACTATGTACGGCATTTGGATTGGACTGGTCTGGTCTGCGCAGTATTAGACTTCAATGCGCGATAGATTTACTCGGAAAAGCACCAAAACCAAAGTCTCTTGTCCATCGCAGCACACATCACGCAGTGGGGTCATCAACTGCCAGCAGTGTATGGGTATACACTACACATGCGAATCACACTATTTGCAGTCAAGTCCTATGAATATATATGGAGCCCATACCGCCGGGTGGTGTTAGCTGCTGTGAGAAGAAGCAGCAGCAATACCCCCCGCTCAAAATGATGTTCGACCGTGTTGACTTATGTCCATCGTGTTAAGAGCACTTGTTTTTGCACGAAGATTACACCGGCTCATCTTCGCTATGCATCCTCAATATGGAGTAGGTGATCACCTAAGCTTGTTCCAGGCTATTAGGTTGCCTAGATTGTTTTTGCTAAAAAGTTTCGCCTTGTGCGTTATTAAAAGCGATTTCTAGAACATGAACATCCCGCAGTCGGAACAAGAAGCTCACGTTGGGAGAGACCTGCCGCGCTGTCCTGCAGGCATTTAATTGCAGCATTCAACTATATACAGCTATGCACGGCTATTAAAAAATAAATAAATAAATATAAAGCAGATCCAAGGAAACCCCTAACCTAACATGGAATTTTAAAAGAGTGTCATTTTGGCATAGTGGCAGTGGCAGCTGCTGCGGGTAACATCCGTATATTTATGGGAGTTTCCACGACTAAAGCATCTTGTATCATGCGGCAGGTTGATGAAGTATTTGTTTTTTTTTTGCTGCGTGTCCCGGAGTCTTCGTATATAATTAAGATGTGATCACAAATTGTGTGGCAGGGTGATATGTTTGGTACACGGAAAGAACATTAAGGTATAGGGTGCAGTGTAACTCCATAACCTATCCTACTATTTGGCTAAGTGGGAGTTCAGTTGTCAGTTGAAATGAGATGATATGTCAGTGCTCAGGCAGACAGTTATGTAATCGCTCTTATTTTGAAAGCTGTTGTTCGTTCTCGAGCAAAATAACTAAAGAATTTGGAGATGATTAAGGAGTCTTTTATTGGAATGGATAATTGCTAGCAAAATTTGCTTTAAGTCAAAACTATGCCTTTGTTTGGGAGAAACTCAAATAAAATGCAAAATTTTTTTTGAGAGTGCGAGGCTAAAATATAAGCCCATTGAGTCGGAAATCAATTATTACATTGGATCACTGCGTTCGGACAAATTGCGAAAAACTGGAGTTTGGAGCCCCTTGGTCTATCAGATCACCTAAGAACATTGAAGATATGGGAGTTTCAACCTTTTCCTTGGGCTTTCTGATCGTTCATCAGTTAGATGAATTTTTTACCATATCATCTTCATTGACATTCCTTTTGTACAAGTTAACGATTGGACTTAGAAACTCTTCGAATATGCGACGTCAATTCTCGGAGGAACGCAGCATTTGAGGGACTTCTGGAGCACAATAGTTTTTTTTGTTTTTTCAGTGACGACACTTAAGTGGTTTGGTTAAGTCAACAAACAGTAGATACAGTGGGCTAACACCAATTCTCGAGATTTGCATCAACAGTGCGGCATTTGCAGTGTGGTGTGCAATTTCCTCAACTGGGATTGTTGGTCCCTGTTTGTTTTATTTTTTTTTTTTTTTGAAGAAAATGAGGTCACAGTATCAGTGAATTTAGATGGGTATGTGAAAATGTTGGGAGGAAAGTTTTTGTCCATGAATTGATGAACATTTTTTAAAAACAGGAATACTTCCCGAAATCCCTCATTTAAATATGGAGCGATTAAGGGTAGATAGACCAATCCCCCGATTTGGACCCATGCGATTTTTTTTTTTTTTGGTTTTTTGAAAACTCACGTTAATTTTAACTGTCCAGGGTACCTTCACGACTTTAAGGCAAACAATGCTAACATACGCTCCTGCTATGTTGATAATGGTCATGAAAAACGTCAGAAATTGATTTGATCAGTACAAGGTCAATGAGGTCCCTCACCAGCTTGGTATATTTATAAGTTTCAACAAAAATAATTTCAAAAAATCTGAATAACAAAATGTTATTTTGTGGAAATTATTAGTCTAAAAAATTGTTTTTCCGTGAATAAATATGTCTGTAACGTTCAATTTTACAGAAAAAAAAAATTTTTAAGACCAATTTCTAACTTTTTACCAGATGTGCTCAAAAAAAAAAAAAAACTACAAGACAAACACAAATTTGTATAAGTTATTGTTAAGTCTTTTTATAGAGAAAAAAAAACTAAGCTTTTCCTTGTAAGTGCTACTACATGGGAGATACAGTTATTTTTGTTTTCAAGCTATATTTTCTTTTCTCTCAAGCTTCCAAGGACATCATCATCTAAAAGCCATTTAAGTAGGTATAACGCTTAGATTGTAGGACGATGTGCAGCAGACAGACGCAATTTGATTTCTTAAAATTTATTTTTTTTATAGGAATGCAAATCTTGCCTTGTTTTATGAGTAAACCTTGTTATTATGGTTTTATATATATATCATGAGTAAAAATAAATTTATGGCTCACAGGTCCAACACAAATCTTATCACCAGTCTGGGAAGGTATGAATGTCAATATCTACTTTTTTTTAATTATTATATCACATGAAAATAATATCACCATTTGACGTAATCTATATACATATACAATTGCAAAAATAAACTCCAATTTCGTCATTTGCAAAATGATTCGTTGAAATTTTACTAAACATTGGATTGTCCCATAATAAATTAAAATCGTCTATAGATTAAATGACATTTAAAGAGCAAACGTCAATAAATACAAACACATACATACATATACATATATGTATGTATTTATACGAATTTACGTACATAGTATTTATTTTATTTTCTGCGTCGCGTCGATAGGTACATACCAGTGGCGGATCCAGGATTTGGTCATGGGGGGGGGGTCTAACTACATATAGAAAACTTAAAGATAAATTAAACTTGCGTGGGCTTTGTGCTTCATTATTTATGTGCGTGAAGTTAGCAACGCCATTTCAGATTAAAAACAAAAAACACAAACAAGCACAAACTGAGCTTAAAACAGTGGAAGTATAACTTTTTAAAAAATCGTAATTTAAAAAAAAAAAAATCAAATTTGCGAATTTAAAAAAATTTTTACGGCACAATGGCAGCACAAGTTGAACACAATACGGCGCAGCTTTATTTTTTTTAAATCAAAATTGGCGGTACTAACTTCACGCTTCCCAAAATTTATTTTTGACCCTAAAAGCTATAAAAATACGAATAATTTTTGAGCAAAATAAAACACAACTCCGATGTTTTTGAAAATCGTAATTTTGCAAAAAAAACATTCATCCCTAAAATTTCCAAATTTGCGAATTAAAAAAAAATATTTTCGGCACATGTTGAGCACAATACGCCCGGCAAAAATCCTCGTATCAAACCCTCCTAGTGGGTGCCGGGCGGTATAAATGATCATTACAATTTTTATCTTGTGCGTTGTGAAGATGGTGATCAGCTAAGGTCAGGTCGAATTGCTAAGGTGTTCCTCCTCAATAGTTCAACCCTTAGTAATGCGATTTGACCATAGATACGAGGCCCTAATTTTCAGTAGTGGTATGGGCGGTTTTATTAATCCGTGCCGAAGAAATGGAAGGCAGGTTGGCAAACCAGTCACTAACGAGTTCTTTCGGACGTCTTTGCAGGGTCCGTCATACTTCTCGCTTTACCCCGGTATATCAGCTCTACCAGGGCTGACCTTTCTACAAAAACGATAGATAAACGATACAAACTTTTTACCATCCGATGACTTTGAGGATGAACTTTTGGCTTCCAGCCAAGAAACAATAAAGGGAACCTCAGCTAGTACTGGCAACTCTAGTGCTGCTGAGCAACCTAAATTTCCAGGGAGCATAGACAGTATCAGCCACAGTATACCCCTTTGTTTCCTAAACCGACCAATACCAACCCGATACCCTCATGCAGCAATGCCAGACATAGCAGCACTACATGGGGAAAGAAAAAAATATCGGCGAACGCCTCGCTCAAGGTGGAGTTCAGGAAAGCATCCTTTATTCTTGACAAGATTGCCAGGAATGAGGAAGCTGGAAAGACCCATGAGAGTATCAGAACTTTACTCAGACATTGTGAAATAGTTTTCAAAATTTAACATACCTTAAGCTCTTCAACTAAGTTTCCCACAAAAAAACTGTTACGCAATCTAATGTAAGTATAGGTATACTCTTTTTCCCACTAAAATGCATTTGAAGTTTTGGGGGTAGGTATATACCTATTCATTACACTTGAAGAAATTTTTAATCGACATTTTTTCTGGAATTAAGTATGGGTCAAATTTAGACCAAATTAAGGACGAAGAGAAATAAATATTTGATAAATTATATAAAAAATATTTGGTTTAAATGGTCAGGGGGGGTGGGACCCGAAACCCCCCCCCCTGTGGATCCGCCACTGGTACATACATATATTTTTTGTATGTATTTCAATTTAATTTCGAATTAAAGTAAAAGCTAATTCTTTATTTTACTCGTATACAATAAAAAAAATATTTCCAAATAGATATATATATGTATACCCGATGTATTGATAAGGAAGAATTGTAACTGTCATCAATTTGTATTAATATAAATATGTATTAAGTAACTATACTATTAAAATAAATACTATACAACGTAGGAGTATAGACTTAAAGGCATCTGGCATTTATATGACCTAGTAGAATAAATATTACCTACATGGATAGAGGTAGGTAGGACTAATGCATATGTATATATATATGTACAATGTACGCATGCATATAATGTATATGTATGTATAATTTCTAAATTCCACAGTTCAAAAATCCAGTCAATGAATTCGTGGCATCTGGCATTTATATGACCTAGTAGAATAAATATTACCTACATGGATAGAGGTAGGTAGGACTAATGCATATGTATATATATATGTACAATGTACGCATGCATATAATGTATATGTATGTATAATTTCTAAATTCCACAGTTCAAAAATCCAGTCAATGAATTCGTATAGAAACAAATTCAGGGATGTCGTTTGATATAACCAAAAATAAAAATATACCATTTTTATTTAGTTCTGTAACTAAGGTATATACCGTTGCTTCTTGCAGTGGTTTATGACTCAGAGGACTTAATTTTTTTTTTCAAGTCATGCGAAGCGATAAAGTGTTATAACTGTTAGAAAATTGAAAATTCTATAATTTCGTAAACTACAGAAATTTCAAATTTGATATTCTTGATAGATCGTTCATCCAGGGCCGGATTAAGACATGTAGACGTCCCAAGGCGATACTAGCATCGGGGCCCCTCCTATCTAAAAAAAATAGATTTTTCTAAATTGAAAATTAATGAAAAATATTGTCAATTCAAAATTTATGTTATTAGAAAAAAACATTTCCATAAGTTCCAATATTTAATTATTTTAATTTTTTTGTAATTTTTGTCCTTCTATCATTTTCCGGTTTGAACACCTAATATTAATTGTTCTTTTAAATAATTTATTTTCTTAGTCATTGTCCCTACTTTTTTTTCATTCTTCCTTTCATTCTTTTCTTATTTGTAATTTAATTGTTTCTTAAAGAAAATGCAATTTTCAATTCAACAAATGCGATTTTAAATTTAAAAATTAATTTAATCAAATTGGGAATCGTGTTTTGCATACAATCAAATCGGGTTGGGGTCATAACTCCGTATGTATACCAAAATTCGGTTTCCAAAATTCTGTATTTCAAAATTCGGATAGGTATCCAAAGCTAAACAGCTGATAAAAGCTGATGCAGCAACCGTCAAATTACCTGTACAGTAAAACCCGCTAAAGAGAAACCCGCTTAAGAGAAAAACCCGCTTATCTGAATCACTTTTTTCATTCCCGAGTATATGTCGACCAATTACCTTTATAACACTCCGCTTAAGTGAAAAACCCAGATACCTGAAACATATTTTCAGTTAAATTTAATATTTTTCATTGAAAAAAAACTCTCAAGTGAAAAAAAAAAAGTTTGCTGAACGCTTTTACTTTTTCGTTATTTTTCAGCTCCACCAAATTTTCACGAAAATGACATTTGAATTTCTGATACGTTAGAACCCTTTTTGGAATTTTTAAATCCGCTTAGGTGCAATTTTTTTTCACTTTTGATATTTTGCAGTTTCTCTTAAGCGGGTTTTACTGTATATGACCATTTTTGGATAGCTAGATAGCTTAGCGAATAGTTTTAGAACAAATAAACAAAACCAATTATTCCTTGGTAACTACATATGTATTATAATCGTTAAGTCAATTTTCTCATTAGGAAATCAATTGCAGGAAATTTTTGTTGACATACACTTTTACTGTTTATTTTTTAATATTTTACAGGCTTAGGAAAGTAAATAAAAAATATGAATTTTCTACATTGTTAAGAACCCCGGGGGCCTGAGGCGGGGCTGGGCCCCTATAGGCAGTTGTTTTTTTTGCCTGGAGGTTAATCCGGCTCTGCGCTCATCAGATACGAGTTGTATAGCTTATAAAATTCTGCACAAAAAAGATTTTGATATTTTTTTTTTTCGTAACAGTAATAGATTTTGAGCAAAATGTGTACCTACAAACGTTGTTTGGTTTAAAGTTCTTTTCACATCAACCCGACTGCTTCGCCGGCCCAATTAGGTCATAAGTTCACAGACCTAAAGTACATTATGAATTTTTTACCCACTTGGGTGGGTTATTAAGTTCATAAATCAACTGTGGACTTTAAACCCATTTAAATCGGTCAAAATTTCATAATGAACGTGGGACAATATTCCCTACTTTTAGGGAGGAAATGGGTTATAATGCCACAATTATTTTAAAGAATTAAATAATATTATTCATAAAAAAAAAATCGAACAAGAACTTTTAATATTTTATTTGTCTGTTTGGTTGAAAGTAGAAAAATTTATATGAAAATTCACACGAATTTTTTAAAATTATACTTTAAATCTACAATTTTTAAAAAGTTATTAACCTGTACGAATTTAGAAAACTTAATTTGAATTTGTTAAATTACTTTTTAAAAATTTTTGGGATAAAGTAATTTAAAAAAAAATCCTTTTTGGATATCGTAAAAAGTATAATTTGAAATTTTTAAACTTTTAAATTTTTTTAACTTGCTTTACCGATAGATATAATCTGTAAAATTTAGACAACAGTATGCCAATAGTAGAAGATTCCGCCATAAGATGACCTACCCTTATTGATTTACCATGATAAGGAGTATAAAGTTTTTTAGGATGTCTATAAATTAACATTTTCCGCATGGGTTGCCTGGCGAAATATGGTCAGTACATAGGGTTGCCACCCTTTAAATGTCGATTTTTGGGTTCTTGCAATTATCTGACCCAGCTAAAAATATGCTTGATTTTAGTGATACAAAAAATACCATGTGAAAGGAAACTATTTTAAAATTTCAAAATCCTTGATTTTTTTTAAATTTGAATTTCAGTAGGGTAAATAAGGGTAAACGTGGAAAAAGGTGAAGATTCTATTTTGTGAATGAAAAATGAAAGGAGTTTTTTGTTTCTTTAATCGAAACATCTTATAAATACAAGAAAGTCATACATAAAAAAGAAAATTCTAGAAAATCTAAAACTCTAGATAAGGACATTTGAAAAAAAAAACAAAAAAATGAAAAATAGACCACCGATAAAAAAATCACCTACCCACTAACTTGCACTAATTTGTTTTTCAATCGGATTGTCCTTCGGCTGGATATGTCATATTCTCACCTTTTTTTTCTAAGTGAATCTTGTGGGTTTAATTAACTTCGGTTTAGCTCGCAATGGGTTTAGCTAAACCCAGATAATTTTCGGGGCTTCACTTGAGCACGGAGAAAAACTGTATTACCGGCGGGAATTACATACTTGCTATCGATAGTTTGTATGGTAACACCTTTTTTTCTGTAATGGCGTGGCTAATCCCCTATATAGTTTTTTATCAACCAATTCCCTCAGGGATTGAAAAAAAACACACCTAGTGACTCTTATACGTATCGCAAATCACCTAACACGATTCCATCTCTGATTTCACAAGAAATTTTCTTACGTCTTAATAATGACTAACATGTATCGCTGAATCTCAATCTGTTGGACGACCTATATTTTACTGCCGAATCCAAATGACTAGGATGAGAGACACTAAATTATAAAAAGATGATACCCTTGCAGGATCTTCAGTCAAGAGGCATTACTCCATAAAAAGTATTTAAGGAGAAAAAAGGATGGTTTCGAACCCAGTCCAAAGTGCTGTCTCATAGCGCCAGTCTTTTTTGATAAATATTGATAAATTTTGAAGTCTTGAGCAAACAAAAAAATAAGCAGTAACATGAAATCTAAATGGGTACAAACATACAGTACAAAGTTAAGAATATATATGTTATTAGCAAATCAAAAACTTAATATATTATAGTAATAATGATGTGCTTAAAACTATAACACGACATCCCTGCATGTGTAAGTCATTCATTACTTATATCTATGATACCAAACAATTTAGAAAACTGTCGAATCTATTTTTGTAACCAAGCATTAAGCAACGATAGAAAAAAAAAGAAAGAAGAAACGATTCACCCACAACCTATAAATAGACAACTTCATAGTATTATATAATATTATTGTCACCATATTCTAATTCACCGTCAAATTATAGCTTAAAGTCCGCACCAATATCTATATCTATATAGTATTTAAATATACAGATATACTGACGTCACGCATACATTTTCATCATGGCAACTAACACGATGATGGTAGCAAAAAAAAAAAAAGAGAATTTTTTTTTCATTGCCAATTTCCGTCCTAAATACCTACTGACGATAGCAATTTTCTTCTATTAACTCTCCAGATTGCAACCGGCTGGCCAAAGTGGCGTAGATACTGTTTATCAAACGAAATTCCCACCCTTGTCATAAAGTGTTTCCAAATACGCAAACAAAATCGTGGGTGAAATTTATTACGTATGAATATAACAACCCGAAAAGCACTGGCGTATTTTCATTCATAAAAATAGTAGCTCAAATAGATAGCTATTTACCTCGTCAACGACTATATGACAGGGACGACGAAGCGATAGGTGTGACAGAGAAGTAGACACGTAGGCATTATCTCTATGGGTATATAGATTTTTTTTTTCCAAGGATACCTATACCTATATAAAATATTTCCAGGAAACGTGCTATAAGCATCTATAACAATATGGGAACGGGAAAAACACCCAATCAGCCACCCACCTGTTGTCAAGAGACAAGAGCAACTATCCACTAAGCACCCTTAGGTATCCCATAACCATGTTAACCATATCAGAGGGGTTGGAAGGTAGAGCAGAGTGGATAAGTACCGTTTCATTCATAAAATGGCAAATTTTACGCTCGTTGTATGCCTCCCTCTGCTCTCTTTATGACAAGCTCCCCCCCTCCTTTTAAATAAACATGCGGGTTCTTCGTTTTTCCCAATAATATGTAATTATTCTGCTTTCCGAGAAACTCTATGGCGTAGGGGTTGTTGTTGTTGTTGTTTTTTTTTTTTTTTTTTTTTTTTTTTTTTCAAAAATCAACCTCAGATAAAAGGGGAGAAAATTGTGTGTAAGTATGTGTGTAAGGTGGCTTATAGAACTCGGAGCTCGATCGATTTTTCGTGCTGAAATTCATTGAGGTATTATATTTTGTATGTGGGGAAGGATTTCGAATTAAGCTTATGTTTGCCAAAGGGAAAGTCCATTTGCATATATTCACATGTATAGTAAACTTGACTTTGAATACTCATGGTTGGAGCTCTTTGGAGGACTTCGAAGGGGTTGATGGTTTTTATAGTGTTATAGTCATGAACTTGATTTTCATGACGGGGCTATATAGTTTGCAGCTATAATACAAAAACCTCTCCATGCAGTTTGGCAAGTCATTCAATGGTAAATAATAAAAAAAAAATAACTTTTTCATGGTCATATGGAAAACTGAGCAGAGATTATTTTTGATGACTTAAGTTTTTTTTTTTTTTTTCATGGTTATTTTATAGATTACGGGAAAAAAGACTTACTTGAAAACATCGATATGGATATTTTTTTACGATAATTTTTTGAGAATAATCCTTACCTGAAAAAAAGAAGAAAAATGAAAAAAAGTATTAAAATAAATTTTAATTTAAAAATCAAAAAAAAGATTATGTAAGACTAAAATTTTAAATTAATGTGAATGTTAGATCTTACTTGCGCGAAATTTTTGCCAAAGGTTATACCTATATAAAAATAGTAGTTGGGCTTTTGGTTGAAAATATGAAGCTTTATTATTACACAATAATTTCAAGAGGTTTAAAAAATTAAAATAGGTGGATACAATTTTTGGTGCTGAAACCAGATTTTATATTTTCTAAGGTTTTGATGCGACACTTATTAGTTCCTTAAAGGTCCTTAAAATTGCTTCATTTTGAGGTAGAATTTAAAATTTATAAATGAATTTCTTTTTTACATTAGATCAGCCAGACATACCTTTAAAAGTTGGCCACTGTATTTAGACGTAAGATTATCAAAATGTACAGATTTTTAAATGTCTTAATAAAAATTGAATTGAATTGAATTGAATTGAGGTAGAATGAGAGTTCAAAAAATCCTTTTTTTGATATTTTTTTAATTTACATAACGAAGTATTTTATCTAAACAATTTGTTGTGATATTTGAAAATAACCTATTTTCTAAAATGAGATATACTATATAGGTTAGTCACATATATTCGACAAGTTATGTGTCTCTGAAAAAATCGTAGGTAGGTAGGTACTCGAGATTTTGCTCAAAATTTGAAATTAGAACGAAACCGAAATTGGAACCAAAACATTGTCTGTGTGCCCGGCTAAAGCCAAAACGGAGTGGTTTCTCGATACCTAATACATACAATATTTATAATGTATATTGAACCTATACATAGTTGTTTTTTAGGCTTTCCCTCAGAAAGTTCTTAAAATTTTGCTTAGAAGCAAAAATAAATCTAGTTTTTCTCATAAAAAAGGTTCCAAAGATTTGTAAAGGGTCTTTTTTTAGACGTGTGGTTTTCAAGAAGAAATAAAACGCTTATAATTTAATGTTATGGCCAAGAATTTAGCTTTATTATAAAGATGAGGTTTCGCCATTATGTTTTAAAAATGATTTCGGGCAAGTGGCCTCCGCGGCTGGCTCGAATAAATTCCAGCCGAGAGGCCCAATGTTCGACCACTTTTTGAAGCAATGTCAGCAATAACGCGCCGAATATTCTCTTCCAAGGCGCCAATCGTCGCGGGCTTATCGGCGTAGATAAGCGACTTCACATAACCTCACAAAAAATACACCGGCGGTGTTAAATCGCATGATCTTAGAGGCCACGCCACAGGCCCATGACGCTAGATAATGCGCTAACCAAAAGTTTCCTTCAATAAATTGATTGTTTCGTTTGCTGTATGGCATCTAGTGTCGTCCTGTGGGAACTAAAGGTCGTCCACATCAAAACTCTTCAATTCAGGCACGAAAAAGTCATTAATCATGGCTCTATAGCGTTCCCCATTGACTGTAACATTATGGCTGGCTTTATTTTTAAAGAAATGTGGACCAATGATTCCCTCTGCCCATAGAGCACATCAAACAGTGACTTTTTGAGGATATAACAGCGTCTCAACAATGGCTTGTGAATTATGATCACTCCAAATATGACAATTTTGCTTATTAACGTACCCATTCAACCAAAAATGAGCTTCATCGCTGAACAACAATTTTCTTGTGAAAATCGGGATCAGTGGCCATCTCGAAGCATTATTTTGGTAGTAAATTGAAACGATTTGCAAACGTTGTTCAGGAGTAAGTCTATTCATTAACCTTGTTTGTTTACTTCCCAAACCTACCCATTTCTACCATTTTTAGCCCGAAAGACTGTTCATATAAAAAAATAAATCTGGTAGAATTTGGTAGTTTCAGGCAAGTACACGAACAGACCTATTATGAAATGGCAAACCAAACTAAGCATAAATCAAGTGACAGCTGTCAAAAAGATCAACTCCGAAAAAAGTATTGCCAGATTGAAAACCACACGTCTAAAAAAAATACCCTCTATAACAAAAGTTCAAATATTCACTTTCTATTTACATAACGGGTGATTTTTTAGCTGGTTTGGTTTTGGCAACACTGGTTTTGACAGCTGACGTGTGTTTAGTACCTTGTGTCACTGTCAAACAGCTTCAGTTTGGTTTGCAATTTAACCATGGATCGTCTTACAAATGAACAACGCTTGCAAATTATTGAATTTTACTATCAAAATTCGTGCTCGGTTCGAAATGTTCATCGCGCGATGCTTCCATTTTATGGTCGGCATTCTCGACCTTCTGAGCAGTCTATTCGGAAGATTGTGACCAAATTTCGCACCAAATTTACTTTGTTGGACATTAAACCACCAACACGTTTACGTACTGTGCGTAGTGAAGAAAATATTGCGGCCGTATCAGCTAGTGTGACAGAAGACCGCGAAATGTCGATTCGGTTCCGTTACTGTCAATGGTGAACGCTACCGAGCGATGATAACAAACTTTTTTTTGCCCGAAATGGAAGTTCTTGACTTGCATGATATGTGGTTTCAACAAGACGGTGCCACATGCCACACAGCACGCGAAACAATGGCGCAATTGCGAGGCGAGTTTGGTGAACAGTTAATTTCACGTTTCGGGCCGGTCAATTGGCCGCCTAGATCGTGCGATTTGACACCATTAGACTATTTTTTGTGGGGGTATGTCAAGGCTAATGTCTATAGGGACAAGCCCGCTTCGATTGACGCACTGGAAGCCAACATCCATGCATTCATTCGTGAGATACCGGCCGATATGTGTGAAAGAGTATGCCAAAATTGGACTCAGCGGATGGGCTACCTGAGACGCAGCCGCGGTCAACATTTGCATGAAATTATCTTTAAACATTAAATTGCAAGGTTCAAACTATCGATTCAAATAAATATTTTATTCATTTTTTCGAATTTTTTGTGTTTTTTTTTTTTTTAAAGTTCTAAACCTCTTAAAAAATCACCCGTTAGGAATACAAAAAAATTATATTTAATTTTAAATTGCCCGTTACACTACTTTTACATGATGAAACAAATCGTTGACTTTTTTTTGACGACCGACAAGCTGTCATAATTTATTTAATTTAATTTTTATTACCATTTATGACTTAAGCCTTTAAATAAATAGTCTTCTATCTGCCAAAATGGTTGGTCATTAGAAAATGACAAGTGAGGTTTAATTGATTGATTTACAGAAAAAAAAACAAATACAGTTTTCTGTCACAAAACTTGGAAAATATTTGAAAAAAATTAGTTCTTTATATACATTTTACACTAAGAAAAATAATGACGCTCTTAGATTCTTGTCACTTGCATGAAAAGAATGATCAAGCAGTTTCTAATATTTTGTCATACCTACATAATTTGCAAAATATGGTATAGTTACCAATGCCGGTAAAATGTCACTATAAAGCTTCGGAATGAACTTTATAGTTGTTTTTTATGACGAAAACACTTGCAGATTTTAAACAATTTGAACTCTAAATGGTTTAAAAGTTAAAGAAATTTGTGCCCTATTCGTGTAACTTAATTACGTACACTATCATTGCAGCTTTGTACAAGAAATAACACTTGATATTTGTGTTTCCTTTTTATTCGGCTGGTCACTGGGCAGATTTCGGACAAATTGTATTGCAAAAAGAAAAATGTACTGTAAACTGCGAAAAATAAAACACAAATTTCATACACAATTATTTAAACAAAAAATAATTTCAAAATTCCTCTTTGTAAAAATTTTTCCATACGCATACTATCACTGGTTACATCAAGGAAATCAAACCAAATTTGACATGTCACACACTCAATTACAAAAAAAAAATACAAATGTCATTTTGTGTTCCTTTTTCCACAAAAAATATACGCAATCCCATATACATATACATAACTAAATCCCTTTAATTCCTTAAGATTTTACTGTTATTTCAATTCAAATCAAAAATTTTCCGTCGAAAAAAATTTCAACCTGTATTCCAGGTACCAGTCATCAAATCAGAAAAAAAAACTTTCCAACATTGTAGCTATATACCAACACAAACCTGCTGGTTTAAAACGTTCTTAACCAACCTCAATTTTAAACTGATATAAAGTATAGAATTCAATAAAAAAAATATTTTAAATAAAAAAAAAATAAAATAATTTAAAACTTATCCAAGCGACAGCCACATGGCCAACGACAAACGACAAATTTATTCGACATAATTTATGTTCGCAAGTAGGCCGCGCAGCTAAATTGCCTGCTGCACTACGAAATGGCTTATACACAAAACTAAAAATAATATATAAAAAAAAAAAAAAAAAACAAACATCCAAAAGAGCCTGTCTGTGTACTGTAATCGGGTGGACGTGGCGTCGCTAACCGCCAACACAAAAACGCTCATTCCACTTCGAAATGCAAGCAAACAAAGCACAAAAAAAAAACGAAAAACAAAAAATCAAAAGTAAAAAAAAAAAATGTCAAATAATCAAAATAAACCGAAAAATCGAAAATTAACTTCTACCACCGATTTGACAGCACGGAGGCATGAAACCGTAAAAAGTGACGTGAATAACAAATAAATTCCCTGCCACACACAGAAAATTTGTAAAAAAAAAAAAAATAAATATTAAAAAATCGAACAGAACTCTCGAAGAAAAACTAAAACAAAAATATACATACCTAGCTATATAGCGAAGGAAGGAAAAAATATCGAAAAATGAATTTTTGAGGAGGCGACTTGACTCTCAACTCAACTGGCAACCGATATTATATTTGCCAGTTCTTATAGATCCGCACACTTCTTATTTTTTCAGAAATCTTTTTGCGGAGGACGTAAACACTGCCTGCGATGCCGCTGCTGGCTGCTGCCACACGACACTTTGGACGGACTTCCATTGGAAAACATCCAGATTCATTTTTCTCATTCCGCGACGCACACACGGACGGACGTGTGTCATCTGGGGGATGGATGCCACGCGACACTTGATCGCTTTTGCAGAATTTAAGGGGGCGAAGCGCCAATCTGTCCGCCCCAGTGTTTACGTCTTGCCACTTTGCACCCACGGCAATTCAGTGGCGATGAGATGACTGCGTGGTGGTGGCGCACGCCACTGACCATGACCTTGTATAAGACAGGTGGTGTCTTCTGTTTTTGTTCCAATTATTCAACTGTCGATTATGCGGAGGGGCATCCGCATGGCATCGTGGAAAAGGCATTGACACACAAATGAGAAACGCCCCCGATCATATTCACCATTGCATGTTATACAATATTCTCTCTTCGATCTTTTGGCTAAAGCGGATGTGTCTAGAGCACCATTTTCGATTAGGTATGTATAATCTGCTCTGCATCCGATTATATCCAAAGAACACATATACGTTACGGATGCCCGCGCTCAATTAGCCAAGATCATGGGTGACCACAATAGCTAGCTGATGATGTGGAGGTCGTGGACCCAACTCTGTACATTCATACATTACGAGGGTGTGGGAAATTTGTTTGTATGTGCGATCAGTGGTTAACAGAGCCGGGGATTCGCCTACCCTTAATTGAATTATATTCATATACAAAATATAATTTTTGTTTTGTTGTTGGCTACGTCTCGTCTGGAAGTGCAACTATGAAGAGGCGTTTATTTGTTCTTTGGTATATATATAGGTATGATCGCTGTTAAGTGGTTATACGATCAGTTTAGGAAATTGAGAAAAGTGGAGTGGCCTTGTTGGGTGATCATGACTGACTTAAAAAAAGTGTCTTTGATGGGAATTCATTGAATTAACATAAATTTTGATTATATAGAAAATTATGAGTCTCATAAAGTGCGTAGGTGTTTTATTGGTATAAGACCCTTAAACCGTCTGTACGCTGAACCTAGTATACACATAATCTAAACAAACAAGTTGAATTGATACAAAATTGAATTTATACAAAATGTTAAATTATTGATAAAAAGATTTTAAAAGTAATTCAATAAAAGCCAAGAATCGGGAAAGAACTTGTAACAATACTGGTGCAATGCAATAAGAGCGGCGGAAATACGGTAGTAAAGCCCATATGGGACTTGTTTCCCAAAATAAAGGGAAAATAACACCCGTGGGTCTTTGAAATGGAAACAAAAGCTGTGGGTTTAAAATTCTTTTTCTTATGGGATTCAATTCAAAGAATAAAAAGGACAAGTTACTGTTGTGCAAGAAAACTGTTGACATTGGTGCCTGTCTGAAAACTGAACGTATACACTAAGCGGAGCAACGGAGTTCCGTCAGCGGGACTGGAACTCAAAAAATAAGTTAGAATCCTTGGAACCCACGAAGCGGGCAACCCTAGGTACTTTTATCAATGAAATAACCATTGACAAAATCCAAAATTGTTTCGTTTCAAAATCATTAATTCGGAAATTTTTTAAAGCAAAGAATGAATACTTCAGTGTTCCCAGATTGGTGGTTTTTCCAACAAAAATGGTGCGAAAAAATTCAGTTTATAGTGAGAATAATAGTGGGGAAAAATTCATGGTGGGATTTATGGTGGGAAATTATTCCAAACGCTTTGTTATGGGGGGGAAATAATATTTTAACCATAAAATTAACTTAAGACTTATTAATTAGCTACCTTATACCTACATTCTTCTAATCAGTAATCAAATGGCACGGCCAGCCAAGTTCTAAGTTCTAGCACTACACCCTTTTTACAGGAACAAACTCAGGCGATTTTCGACCCCCCTCTTACTTCAGTACCAATTAAGACAGGAACTTCAAATTCGGAATATTTGGTAGGCTAGCCAAGCACAAGCACCACATTTCAACTCCTTAGCGTAAGTGGTTCCAGAGAAATAAGACGTCAAAAATTGCGAAAACCATAACTGACTGGATGACTGACTGATTGACTCACTGACTCACTCACTGACAGATCACCAAAATTAGGGAGCACTTCCCGACACCGCAGAAACTTGTTATTTCGCACAGCGGTAGGCCTGGTGGTGCATACAAAGGACAAAATCGAAAATTTGAGGTTTTCCATTCAGGGGGCGTGGTATTCGCCCACTTTCCAAGAATTGTTTTCAATTATATGAAACACTTCCGAATTGCAATCAATTAAATGGAGCATTTCCGATTGCTGTAAAATGATGAAATTTGGTAGAGCGATAGGGCTTGAATGCATTAAAAGAAAAAAAATTGAGTATTTGAGGTTTTCTATTCAGGGGGCGTGGCAGCGTGGTATCCGCCCATTTTCTCAGAATTGTTACCAAGGAGCACTTCCTATTGCTGTAGAATGATGAAATTTGTTAAAGCGGGCTTAAAGTGCATAAAAAAGAAAAAAATAGAATAATTGAGGTTTTCTATTCAGGGGGCGTGGTATCCGCCCCCAATTATGTAAAGAACTCCTGATTGTTGTAGAATGATATTAGTAGGTATCTTCCGAGGTTTTTGACTTTGCAAAAAGAAGTGAGATCACAACAAAAACATAAATGTTAAAAAATAGCCAAGTTCTTTTATAAAAATCTGTATAATATGTAATAATTCAGCGGTGAAAAGTAGTGAGATCTAAAATTATGCCAAGTTCTAATTTTATAAAGGTTTAATATCAAATAATAATATTGAAAAAAACACCAACTTATATGAGAGAAATTTATTATATAATAATTACTGACTAAAATTTGGGGGTTCACTTTGCAAGTTTTCTTTTTATTACGCACAGTTCAAATCGTTTTGAAAACTTGACAAAGTGAATCCCCAAATTTTAGTCATTAATCATTATTATCATTGAAATGAGGAAAACTTTAAAACTTTTCGTGTTCGCTATAAACGCTCATAAGGAAAAAATTCCTGTTTCCATCTGTTTCAACTTTTCCTGATGGTTTTTCCTGATCGCTATAACTTGCCCCATAGAATTACGGATTGGGTTCAAATTCTGTATGTGTTTAAATTCGGTTTTCAGAATTCTGTAATACCAAAATGTACATCTCTTTTTATTATCAAAACAATTTTTCTTTTATAATTTACAGAATTTTGAAATGCAGGATTTTTTAAATTGGAAATTGGAACACAGACAAATTGTTTATACCTTCTATGTCTTTTTTTAAACCTTCTGTACTTTCATTAAAACTAGTTTCAACATTTTCAGGTAAAGTTTGTTCATTTTGTTTGGCGGCTGATAAAACTTCCGAATTTATTAACAAGTCATAATATTTATTTTTTTTCAAATTTTTTAACATAATTTTCAAAATAATTTTTAGGAAATTTGTATAGCTATTTGTTTAAAAATTAGAGTCGAATTTGGAATTTTTAAACGAAAAAATATAAGTAAAAAAATAATAAATAAATAATATTTTAAAAACCGTTTATCTGATCAAAGAAGTAAATTAGTAATGGGATCCTATATTTTGTGCCACCTCCCAAAATTTATTTTAGTTAAAAGTAGTAGGTATTAAAATTGTTAAAAAATCAATACAATTAGACACAAAGTAATCAAACAACCTCTGAAATTGATTTGATACTAACGCAATGTATACCATCTGATTTGTGAAATGAATCTCAATTTACAAAAAAAAAATTGTAATCGTTGGTTTTTTAAAAAATGGATTTTTCATTTATAAAGTTTTGTAAACATTTTTAAGAAGAAAAATTGGTATGCAACTTTAAACGTTTATTAATGCGGAATTAAAAATTTAATTTTTGAAAAAAAATCATCCTACACATTTTCAAAATTGAGATATTGATAACATTTTCTTAAGAAACACATTCTGAACAAAATATTTTAATCACTTCGTAGATGTTGCAGAAACCTAAATAGAATCAGTTTTTCTATGGAGCCTTATGCAATTTTTTTTTGTTTTTTTGGTCTCCTGTAAAATTTGCAAAAGTGGAATTAGCAGCTTTTTTTTCTTTTCTTACTTTACGTATTTAGCCGACGATATGCAATATTATTGAAACTTATTAAAAAGTCATATGTAAAATATTTCATTAAAACCGGTTCAGCAGATAATGAGGTTATAGTTGAAAACCAAAGAAAGGGTTCTATGTGAGATACCATTTTTAATCAATAGATACTTATTTAATAATATGGTAGATCGTACTATTATTATTTCATTTAAAAATTTCAATCAAAATCGTAGGAGCCGTTTTTGAGAAAAATGAGATTTTTCTTACAGGTTTTTAAACACATTTGTATTGGAGGTACCATTATTTTTGGTTATAAGAATAATAAAATCTAAAATTAAAATCTGCTATAAAATCTTGAAGAAATGTTGGATGTGAAGTTTTATAAAAATCGATCAAGTCGTTTTCGAATTATTAAGTTATCAAAAAAATTGTTGGAACTTTTTTTAAAAATCAAAAAAAAAAAAAAAAATAATTTTGTATAAAATTCTTTTAAAACTTTTTGAAACATTCTCCACAAATATTTTGATCAAAATCAGTTGAACTGTTATTGAAAAAATAAAAAATAAAAAAAAATGGTTCTGTGGAAGGTAGGTACCATTTATAACCATTTTTCGAAAAAAAATTCCTATAAAATGGTAGCCTTTTTGTTAAAAGAAATTACTGAATTTTTTTTTAGTCCTAAAAAAAATTAAAAAAAAGTGTGACTGTAGGGACTCACGGTTAAGATGTGTATGTAACGTAACGTGAATCACAATCACGATCACAAGATACGTTACGTTTTTTTTGCACCCTACCGCCAGTACATATGTTTACTCATCAAAAAAACGTCTCGAGGGAAAGCCCAACAAACGGTATGTACCAAGTTTAAAGAAAATCGACGCACTTGTTTAGGCTGCAGCCAAAAGGACAAGACAGACGGACAGAATTACGAGATCTATACTTTTTTCGACTTAGCTATCATCGTAATCTCAAGTTTGATCAAAATCTCGAGTTAGATTTTTTTTTAACGAATGCTTAACTTGCCATATAGTACCTATGTATAAATCGCAAGTAAAAAGGGGTGCATCTACTCTTTTTCAATATAAAAAATTATTGAGCTAAAAATAAAGATTGTCGCAATGTGGTTCAAAATGATTATCTTCGTAAAAAAAAAATCATAACTTTTGAACTTTCGTTCGAAAGAAAATCTTCAAAACAGTAAAAATATGTAGTGAATTTTAAGAAAATTTCTGTACAGAGTGTTTCGCAATAATTGTTTTTCTTTGACTTTCTTAGAAAAAGGAACTAAAGTAAAACATTTAAAAATAAATTCTAAATTTTAGGTTTTTTTTTTTTAAAGAGTTCATTTTAGGTGTTAAGAGGGAATTCTAAAATAAAACAAAGGATGCATTAAGTTAACGAACCAATTTTGGAAATGGTATTTGGTCGACCATTTTGAGGAATGGGGTTCAGTGGCCGACTGTCCTGGAAGAGGTGCTCATCAAAATATTCGACACTGAAGACAACGTTTAACTATAATATTGTAAGAATTTTTTTTTGCTTCATAAAAAACTTATTCTATTTGATATAACACGAAAATTTCATTTTCTCCAGTTCTGTTGATGGTGTTGATTTTTTTTTTTCTTGTCCATACATTCATAGTTTATCCATTTGATATGTCCTTCAAATTATTTGATTACCCTTGAAAATAACATGAGAAAATTTATGACTTTAGAAAACTATATTTTCAAGTGAAAGAAAATTTTACCACTATTTTCACTCCCACAAAATATGTGTCCGAATCGAATAATAAATAAAACTTTATGACCTAAATTCTTCAGCCCACGTTTTATTTTATATATTTGAAATCATAAACCAAAAACTTATTCCATTTATTTTCTGAATCTTAACTCTATTTACGTTTATGAGATACTCGTACGTCGCAAGGACGAATTTTTTTATGAATGAAAATATTATCCTTGAATGAAAGTCTTGAAATTTTGGACACAGTAATTTACAATTAATTAATTCTAAAAATATCTACTATTTGAAAGGTTTCATTGATATTATACTTTTGTATTCGTAATGAAATATTTTTCATTCTAAATATAATATTTAATTTTATAAAATACTTCTTCTAAACCAAATTATTTAAATTTATAAGTTGATAGAAATATAGGGTCATTCATTTCGTGGTTTCAACTTGGTAGCGCTGGAATTTGACACCTGTCATACTCAGCTGTCATTTAAAGTGTCATAATATCAGTTGAATGTTTGCCATTTATGATAATGGATCGCTTAACAATCGAACAAGGCGTTAAAATTATTAAAACTTACTACAAAAGTGGTAATTCAAACGTAGCCACTTTTCGCGAATTTTTCGAACAACATTTTCTTCAGCGATGAGGCACATTTCTTACTCGGTGGGTATGTAACAAACAAAATTGCCGCATATGGGCTCAGAAAACCCACATCTGATCGAAGAGATGCCGTTGCATCTAGACAAAGTGATTGTTTGGTGTGCTCTATGGTCGAAAGGTGTCATTGGTCCATATTTCTTCGAAGATGCCAATCGACAGACGGTTACAGTCAATTCGGAGCAATATGGTTGAATGATAACCAATTTTTTTTGGCCAACGCGACGATTAAAGATCATGACTTGGACGATATGTGGTTCCAACACGACGGGGCAACAAGCCACACAACACTACCAATTATGACTTTATTGCGTGAGAAGTTTTCTCGTTCCGTAATTTCACGTTTTGATGAGGTCAATTGGCCACCAAGACCATACAATTTGACACCGTTAGATTTTTTTCGTTGGGCTACGCAAAGACCGTATTTACGCGAATAATACCTGAACTCTAGACGCATTAAAAACCAACATTATACTCAAGCTATGGCCGAGATACCGCCTGAAAAAGTGCGAAAAAGTGGTTCAAAATTACCTCAAAAGAATCACATGCTGCGAATCTTCCCGAGGCGGCCATTGTTTTTGACGCATAATGGCAAAGTCCAAACTTTATAATGAAATAAAATTTTCATCAAAAATATATCGCTGTGTGTGTTTTATTTAGCTTTACTTTCGAAACCAAAAAATGAATGACCCTTTATAAGGACTTTTAGTTGTCTCGTCTTAATATAATATAGAGGCTTGTTACTACGATATCGATGCAAAAAAACAAAAAGTTAAAAGTTGATGGATAATAATATGAGGCTATGAAAATCATTACCTCCATGTTATCTATATGCATGTGTACTTTTTGGATTCGTGCTTCATCAACTATTGATATGACCATGTTAATCTTCCCACGCATAGGTGAGTTCAACTGACATATACTGAGACCTATAAGATATCTCTTATAATAACAGATAACATAAGGTTGTCCGTTAAGAACAATAAAATTAGACTCAATATTTTACCCCTAAAAAATACCTATATAGCTAGTTAATCTATTTGGCGGTATAAATTTCAATTTCATTTTTCTCAAGTGATACGCTGTTTGTCTTCTTATAAAATCATTAATAAGAATTAACATCAAAAATATTCCATAAACTATGTATATATCCTATATGCATGATAGGAACCTATTTGAAATTAAGAAAAAAGGACATGTTGCCTTTTTGTGTATACGTATAGGTACGTGCACAACAGACACACTCATCAGGTAATCTTTGCACCATCAGTTTAGAGAAAAACAATGATTAATGATTATTATAGATTCTAACAGTAAACTGTACAAATACTCACAACATACATATACATATAGTCTAAAGTCAAAAGGCGGTTTCTTGTGAGAACTTTTTTTATTTTTTTAATATGTATATAGGTATAGGACACGTATATATAGGGATAGTTCAATCATAAGCCGATAGATGCAAAATTCTTGCAACAATAGAAGATTAAATTATTAAAATAAAAGATTCCGACAGAGGTATTTAGGGCCAGTTTCACAGTGCACACATAACAAAATAAATGGCACTTAATTTTCTTATTTTGGCACTTAAGCCGCAGTTTTACTACCTGAGTAAGTGGAACTTAAGTGGCCAACATGGGAGACTTTAGTGTCACTTATTCCGATAAGTTTACACTGTGAAATTGGGTATTAGTTTTCCATATTTGGCACTTAAGTGACACTTACTTCACTGTGAAACCGGCCCTTAGTGTTTCAACGCTTGTTTAGGTCCATGTATTATTTTTGCGGTTATTTTAAACATTAATCAAAATTATTACTGTATAATTGTGTAGATTTGAATAGGTATAGCATTGTAGTGGCTGACACAAGCCGTGTGAAGATTTAAGCAAAATTTGTGTGACGAAATGTCATAATTTTTCTTAAAGTCACAATGTGATGTTAGGATATGGTTTTGGAAATTCAAACCAGAACTGAATGCTAAACTGATGTCATCATTGGGAGAAATGTTTCTATACAGCTGGTAGAATTTTTAATTTATTTTTAGAGCGGAATATCACTGTGCAGTCGACTTTAATGTTGCCCGATTCGATAATAACTTTGATATAGAGGTCTTATGATACAAGTTGCTATATAGTTTCTTCCTATGTTTAAATTCAAAATTAAATATTAATAATAAATTAAAGCAATATAACCTTTAAAAAAAAAATTATCAGCCAAATTAATAAAGTGCAAAATGTTATGAATAAAAGAAAATTTCTAAAAAGTGACGTGTACTAAGTTAAACCACCGGAGAAGGTGCTTTAGCGAAGGAATAAGAACTGATGTGTCAAATTTATTCTGAAATAAAAAAATACCTATAAGTAAAGATGGCTAATTTAACTTTGAATAAAATTAATAATGTCTGCTAGATTTATCGACTTTTTAAACCATTAATTCTAATTATTGGACAATCAGCCATCAACTACCATAAAAAGAAAACTATACAAAAATACATGTATAGGATCTAATGGAACTGCTATGTGAGGAGGATTTCAGGAAGAAATATATGTAGATTTTCCAAAGAAAATATGAGAAAACTCATTGCGGTTGTTGACGAAAACGATGACCTTAATAGGGACCCAACAGGTGGACATATTTCTTCCATCAGATACATTCCATTTAAATAAATAAAAACAAAACAGAAAACAGAAAACAGACAACACAAAAAATTGAAAAATGAAAATAATTTTGACAGAAATATATTAATAAGAGAATTCTTATGTGTGTTTGGTAACTTGAGCTTTTTTTTTACAAATTATCATAATTTTCTGTCAGAACCCATACGAAAAATATACCCAAGTCTGCGAAACTTGGGGAACATTTCAAGTTACCAAACAGGCATCTTATTTATTGTAGTGGATTTCTGGTAAATGTCAATTTACTCTTCCACGAACATTTTGGTTTTATTCATGGAAATTTTTAACCAATAGCTTAACTCTTATTCCCTGCTTTAGTTAACCCGTGGAATAAGCGTTTTTTATTAATTTGGCTGTATATGTACATGCTTAGCCACTTAAAAAGTTTCGAATATTTATAGTAATTGACATATACCGAAGCAAAATTGCATTAAGGTGACAACAACTTAAAGATCTATATTTCCACACCTCATCACTCTAATACTCATATGACGAGTTTCGAAATATGTATATAGCATCAATGTTTATTTTTATATATGTGTGTATATATAATTTGAATGGAAAACATTTCAAAATCATTAAAAATACTTTCGACTTCAAGACGCCTCTGATGCTTTTCCGCGGTGTTTTGTATACACACCCCTTCGCCACCCATTCTTCAAGACAAATAAAAAAAAAATATTTTTCCGACAACCATCCCGAAACTGTGTCAAACGAGACAATTTCAGTTTTTTTTTTTTTGTTTCTTATTATATTATTTTGTAAAAGAATTTCCCAAAATACCTACATATTCATGTTAGAATCTGAGAATATTGTTTTTTTTTTAATTGGTTTTGCCTCTACAATTATCTACATAAGTGCTTAATGGAATTCGAGTATTTGTCAGTTTATATAAGTATAAAGAATTTAATTTTTCATTATATAAAAACTTTTATTTGCGGTATACATATCTACATATGTATGTATAATGTCCATACATATGGTATGTACATTGTACATGTGTAGCAAATTTATGTAAAAAAAAAAAAAAAAAAAAAACAAATAAAATCGAGATTTTGATAAAAAAAAATGGAATAGAGATGATAGAAAAATTAATAAAATGCACAACTGGGTCGCACAAACTTGCTCTCATGTGCGGCTCCGGGATCTTAGCACCTTATACATGGGATATTCGCAAAAAAAAGTATGCCATCTAAAAGGTCACAAAAGATCACTAATTGGTCATAAAAGGTAACCTACTTTCAGAAATTGTTCAGGCTTAGAAAACTTGTAATCCAAGCTTGAACTTTTTCAAGGTCATCAGCGATTTTTAGCACCTGCTTTATGGGATATACCATTTGAAAGGCCACCGAATCTTGATAAAAATTCAGCTAGTTTCAGTAATTGGTCAGGCATAGGATTTTTTTTGTATGAATTTAAAAAAAAAATTCAAGGTCACAGTATAAGACTTTTAGCACCTCATTTGTGTGCTTTCGCAAAAAAATGCATACCATCTGAAAGGTTATTTTATACTTATTGAAGGTCAGCTAAATTCGGAAATTGGTCAGGCATATATTTGTTTCATGATTGTTTGCATTTTTTTGCGAAATTCCACAAATGAGGTGCTAAAAGTCTTAATTATACTAGTGACCTTGTTTATATTTTTTTTTTAATTCATAAAAAAAATCTATAGCTGACCAATTTTCGGAACTAGCTGACCTTTTATGAGGATTGAGTTACCTTTCAAATGGTATATATTTTTGTCGAATATCCTATAAATGAGTTGCTAAAGGTACACGTGAACTTGCATGACCTTTAAAAAATTAAAACGCTTATAAAAAAAAATCTATATCAGACCAATTTCTGAAACTGCCTGAATTTTTATAAAGATTAAGTAACCTTTCAGATGGTATATACTTTTTTCGAATATCCCCCAAATGAGGTGCTAAAAATCGCCATGACCTTGAAATTTTTTTTAAAAATTATTAAAAAAAAATATATGCCTATAACCAATCACTGAAACTATCTGACCTTTTATGACCTTTTAAATTGCATACTTGTTTTTTATAAATTCCACAAATGAGGTGCTAAAAGTCTTATACTGTGACATTGAAATATTTTTGAAAAATTCATAAAAAAAAACCTATGCCTGACCTATTGCTGAAACTAGCTGACCTTTTATAAACGATCCGGTGGCCTTTCAAATGGCAGTACCCAAAAATTCCCTTTTTTTCCACGCCTTTATTATAAAAAATCCCACTATCCTCCCATGGCAAAATAAATAAAGAAAGATATAACCAAAACATTGACCTATAGCCCACATATAACATATTATGAAAATTATTAAAATATGAAGGTTACTAAAAGTTATTATACAGGGTGTCCCGGACCTGGTTGGAAGTATTTTAGAGTGTAGTTCTTGGGTATATTCTAAGAAAAAAATGGGTGCACGACTGGGTCGCACGCACTTGCTCTTATGTGCGATCACACTGTGTTTTTAAAGTTTTAATATTTCAAAAACTATATTTATCTTATAAAAGATATAAATTAGTTATGGGAGCCTGTATTGTTTACCACCTGCTTAAGACGTTGTTAAGTTCAAGGCAGTATTATGGGAGTAGGTACCTATATTTATTTATGAACAAAACCTATATAGCACCGTGTTGCAAATATGCATGGAACTTACAGTTTAGACTGAAAAATTGTAAAAAAAATATTTAATTTAACATAAATTGATTAAACAACCTCTGAAATTGTTTTGACACCAATGCACCAATGCACCAATGTACATACTTCATTCGATTTCTTAAGAAAATCTCAATTTATGAGAAAAAAGAATTGGAAATCGTTGGAGCGGTTTTTTAAAAAAATAATTTTTTATAAATTAGATTTTGAAAAAAATAATTAATAAAAAGATTGTACGCAATTTTTTAGCCTTTATTAATGCGGAGTTAAAAAAATTAATTAAAAAAATATCATCTACCCATTTTTGGAATATGGAATTTTCAAAAAATAATTTTGAAATTTTTTTTAAATTAAAAATTTATTTTTTTGAAAATTTTTGTATGCAATATTATTAGAACTTATTTGAACTTTTTGTTAAAAAAATTCATTAAAATCAGTTCAACTGATAATGAGAAAGTTACCAATTTTAAACGATAGAAATTATTTGTTTCTATTCAAATGGTAGACCGTACAGATATTAGTTCACGAAAAAATTTTAATCAAAACCATAGGAGCGGTTTTTGAGAAAAATGAGATTTTCAATACCGGTTTTTAAACATTTGTATCGGAGGTCCTACTGTTACTTTTGGTTATAAGAATCCTCAAAAAAAAAAATTTTTTAAACTTTTTTAAAAATCCAAAAAAATTTTGTTTGAAACTTTTGGTATACAAAACTTTTAAAACTTTTTCAGACATTCTTCTTATTCTATGTGGTAGAAACTTCGCTGATAATTTTATTTTTAGCAGAAATACTAGCCTTTAAAACTATTTTTGCATTAAGTTGATATCTTTTCTCAGTCTTAAGATATCCAGCTTCTAGCCTGTTTCATTTTTCCCATAGAAAACCGGCAGCAGGTAAAAATAGAATTTATTATTTCCCCCTACGTTTCTTATAAAAGTTGAAAACAAGAGTGGTTTTCCATGAAATTTTTCCTGATCGACGACTTCCTAGAGCAATATTTGGAAATACGTATTGTAGGCTTCGAGAAACTGGAGTTTCTAGAATTTTCTAACTGGTTGCTGGAGCGGAACTTGGATTACAACGAGTTTATTAGCAGAATTCTTTGGACGGACGAATCTCAATTTAAAGAGAAGAATTTAAAGGGATAGCAAATTTCCACAATCTTCATACATGGGCTCCAGATAATCCACATACAAAGAGACATAAATCATTTCAACACAGATTCAGCGTCAATATGTGGGCAGGTGTAATTGAAAAAAAAAAAAAAAATCAGCCCCTTGAAACTACCACCCAGGCTGAATTCTACAATCTATGTGGAGTTTTTGCGCAATGATTTACCAGAACTATTGGAGAACATTTCACTTATTCAACTAACTTTATTGATTTCCAAAAACGGGCTCTACCATGCATAAAACACCAAGGAAGACAATTTGAGCACCTGATATACATATCTGTTTTATTACAAATTTAAAAATTTAAAAATTATCTAAAACCACACAAAATCATTTTTTTATTCATAGCATTTGGTGTAAAAGGCAAAAACCCTTTTTTTAATTTTACCTTCTGCCGGTTTTCCCCAGTATCATAAAATCAACTTTCAATAGAAAAAAATAATAGAGAGTTATGCTTACTACACATTTTCTCGGGAAAATCGCCCTTAAAGTCAAAAAATTAGCATGGGCAGGAAAAATGGAATAGGCTAAAAATTGGATATCTGAAGACTGAAGATATTAACTTTATTTAAACGCAGTTTTGAAGACTGATATTTTTTCTAAAAAAAAAATCCTAAACGAAGTTTCTACCACAAAAATTACCAGAGCAATTTTTGTTAACATGCAGGTCAGGGTACACCAAAGTAAGCGTTTTCTTAAATCCACGATAAATGATGTCAAAATTGGAGTTAGACCTACGATTTTTTTCTTAGAATATATCCAAGAACTACACCCTAAAATACTTCCAACCAGGTCCAGGACACCCTGTATATAAAAAAAAACATATATTAAACTAATTTAATTTTTTTTTTATTTTTTTGTACTTAATATCACAACTTTAAATTGTAGATGTTACTAGGGATGCGTTCCAGAATATTACTCCATCTTCGCCCGAACTACATACTTATAAATAAGTCCATGAGTTTTACTATTTGTAAAAAAAAAAAAAAAATAAAAGCAAAGCAATTCGATAACAATAAAACTCAAGTGTCAATTTTTCGTAGTACCACTTCAGATCGAAATGCAGAACGGCATTTTTCGTGTATTATTTAGTTGTGTCATTTAAGTATGCGATTTTTCGTTTCGCAGCAGCAGCTTAATTATAGGCAAAATGCAAAACCCCTTTGTTTGGTACAATAAGAAGTTCGAAAAGTCCCTTTTACCTTATTTTACACGTGAAATTCTCACAAAAAGGGATATACATTTCACGATCTGGCACCGCTGAATCACAAGTGCTTTCATAGCAATAATTTGCTGCTATTGTTGTTCCTAACCTTACTTCGCCCAAAGGGCGTTTTTTATTTTTTAGTTTAGAGTATGTAAACTCTGAACACAATCTAAACACTCCGAACATACTCTAAGCGATCTTTGAACTGGGCGTGCTCTGCTCTGAGAGTTCAGATTTATTTAAAGAAACAAGCTTCACCAGCTGTCGCTAGTCAAATTTGTGTATAGTTATTCAACTCCGTCTGCTCTATCAATTTATTCTGAGCTCAAAGAGCGTGCTCTGAACATGTTCAGAGCGAAAAAAAAGAAACACAAAATTGGAGCTCTGAATGCTTTGAGCTAAAAAAGAAACACGATTTTTTTTGACAGTTCAGACTCTACTCTGAATTAAAAAATAAAAACGCCCTTAGGGGGTGAGAAAGCCGAACTAATTTCCGGCTGCGACTCTGTCTGCATGGGTAAACGGATGTTTTAATGGAATCAGATATTATTTTAAGATCTTTTCGTGGTATATGGAATCTATATAATTAACCTTAATGCCATATGGTTAGTAAAAAGCCTGTGGAGACCGGCTTTTTTAGGTTATTAAGGTAAAACTAATTCCAAAGCTTGTACCTTTTTCCTCTCCGCTTTAATAAGAACTCAACTAAGAATTCTGACCAAAAAGTTCGAATAATTCTGACAATTTATCAGCTTTAATGCCCCCCATAATGCTCGTTGCATATAGAGGTTAGTGCGTTGGATTGTCATACCGGAGGGCTGGGTTCGACTCCCATATCAGCCTCATCCATCAAAAAAAAGAAAGTTTTTTCAGGGGTAGATATAATCTCTTGAGTTGAACTAAAAAATCCTCCAAGAGTATCTTTTGTTATATCAAAGAGTTACTCTCATCTTAGTCGTATATTTTCTTCATTCTGGCATAGCAAAAAGCATTACAGAAATGGTTGAGAGTTGTCTTATTACCGAATTTATTATTAAAACCCCATAACCATTTCATGAATCCAGACCTGCATTTGTAACACACAAACTCAAATGTAACAAAAACAGTGAGTACAGACTTGAGTACCTTGAACCAAACCGATTTACATCACAATCTGCATATTGTCAAGCTAATGTTGAAACAGTCAACTCACTATTTTTTGTATTTTAACCCATTCATACATGAGACACACATACATATATCACGTCTTATTCATGAATGAAAGTGAAGACTGTTTCGAACAAAAAAATCAAACAAACAACTGACATCGACTCCAATTCAAGAATCACAATATAATGCGTTTTTGTCGATTGTATATCTGATGACAGTTTCATTCATAGATTCAGGAATGATTGACAAAAAAAAAATTCAACTAGTCTTCGATAGCTACGTTAACCTCACAGTATTTTACAAGACATTGCATCACAGTTGGCTTGGCATAGTGTATATTGATTTTTATTTTGCTATTTTATACGCAACCTACACACATATTGAATCGGATGCGTTTGAGTGTTCATTGTCAAAGCGATTTAGAAATCGAAAAACGCCAACACTATAAAGATTAATGCCGATTCAAATCAGATTCACTAAATCTAAGCACGTATACCTAATGATGTGGAGTTTAAATCGAATCAAGTGCGCCGATTGTCATTTTGAATTGTGATGTGACCTTAAGAAAAAGTGTGCTTCATGAGTTCTCTCTCTCTCTCTCTCTCTCTCTCTCTCTATCTGACCAGCTGTCTATTTGATTTTTTGGCGCATTTTAAATCGAGCGGTTTAAATAAAATTCCATTCATAGATTTTTATATTTTAAAGTTTGTAGTATTTTTTTAATTGATGTTTTCCAACCGGTCTAGTATGTATCTACTGTATATCTAGGTACGTATATTAAACCACCTACTCTTTGGCTAATACTTTAAACAACACAGATCTACCTACTCCAATCTTTTAACTCTGACTATGAGGTGCTGCCGTGACTTTTCTCACCTTTTTGCCATATTTGTGCATCCAACCCAACCCACACGATTAAAGATATTTTTTTTTTTTATTTTTCGTTGTTGTTTTGAGAAAAGATACAAATAAATGTGCAGAACAGCAACTTCCTGTCGTTTTGAAGGTAACAAATGAAGAAAGTGGGGATTTTAATAATAATTGTCTTTGTGTTTATGAATGGAGCTAGTTTGTTATGGGAGTTTATTAGATTTGTAATTTAGACTGCTTGAGGGTTGGGCAACTGGCAGTGGCACTGGCCTATACTGGGGATAGAGGAGTTAATGCGTAATTCTTATTTCTAATACATACATATATCTAGTTGTAAATGACGATTTTTTATAGAAGTATAAATTAGAACTCTTTGTACTCGGTAATAAATATAAATTTGGTTTTCATATTTGACCCAGAAATAATTTTAAAGGCAAGGTTTTTTTTTAAACTGACCAAAACTGTTAGTTTTGTCAAAAGATTTTTGCGAAACCTGTACCTACGTTCTGCAACTCTCGCATCGACAAAATCAGTCGAGAAACGATCAAAATTGAAACAAATCGTATGAGTTTTGTTCCATTTTTCAACGTTTATCGACCAATTTTAACGATGCGAGAGTTACAGAACGTTGGCACTGGTTCGGCACTCCTCAAATTGGGCGGTTTTAGGCAGAAGAGAGCGCTCATAAAAGATTAAAACATTTCCCCTTCCAGTCAAAGAATGTTTTTGGGCCGAAATCGGCAGGTTTTCGTTGTGTCAAAAATGTTCAATTTGAATTCAAATTATACAAAGCCAAATTCAAGTAAAGTAAAATCTCTGTAGACTATTTGTGATTTACAATGGTAAAATAATGCAATCAATATTTTTGTTTTGGATCTGTCAAAAGACGATTTTGACAACTTTAGCATTTTATTGGGCGAAACAAATTGATTTACTTATAATTTATGTAAATCTATTTTGCAAATCGAAAATCTTGGAACACAAACCATTCCAGAATTTTTCGGAAGTTTATTTTTTTTTTCTGTGAGAATTTCATCTCCAAAATTTGACAGATTGGAAATTTCCCAAAAAAAGTCAAATTTTTTTTCTGGCTTAAAATTAGAAGAAGTCAGTTTTTTTTGGAAAACAAGCCAGACTTCAATTTTGGGCGATATTTCCGAAGTGAAATTTCAATGATAAGATAATCTTTAAAAAAAAATCGCGGCGCATAAACTGCTTTGGCACATTATAGGATTTGGTCTAGGTGCTAGGCTGGGTGTATGCAAAGTCTTTTGCATTTAAAGAATATATGGATTTAAAGAAACTTATGCATACACCCATACTTTTGATGAGTGAATTGAAACAAACACTAAAAAAATGAAAACATATGGAATTTCAGCTGAATTTTATAAAAACGGGACTGATGTCGCTGTAAGAAACTTGATTTTTGAGGCCCTGATCCAGTCCGGAAAATTTGGGCGAATTGAGGGTAGGTTTTATCTTGAGTTTATATGCGAGCATTTTGTTTTTTTTTTTTATGAGGGTGGGTTGATAGAAAATTACACCAACACAATGAGGATAAATAAAATTCCTGTCTGCCTGTTATACAAATTTTTGTAACCACATTTACTTAAATCAAAAAAAAAATTCCTTCAAAATATCAAACAAAGAAAATATTAACCCCCGTCAAGTTATTACCAATACCCATTCCCTGGCAATCAATTAGCAGCTATAATCGATTACCAGTCCACTCCATCTCTATGAGAAACTAAACAAAATAACATAGACACAAAGTCCCGTTCTACATAGGTTTCCACAAAAAAAAAAACAAAATTAATTACGATTCGACAACGTGTTCTCCCGGATCCATTCTCGCACCGGTACGAAATCAAAATGTTAATCTCACCCACCTTAACATTTTGTCTGCCTTCTGGTCACACTTCGCATATACTGCCCACCAGAGTTTGCTATATATAAAAAAAAAAAACAAAATAAAACCAGAACCAGATCCACCTCCGCCGACACTGAACTGTTGCTGCTGTTCAGTCACACGTCAAAGTGATTTTCGATTTCTGAACAAATGCCGCCATTACCGCTGTGCGTGCAAATTAAGCGGAAAAAAATTGCATGCTTACACACACCCCCACATAATATATACAATATACATAGGTACTACCTACCAACAATGTTGATTTGTCTTATACCTCTATAACGACCTACGAGGACGAGGCTTGGAGTCGGAGTTGGAGCTCGTTCGGACAGCAGAAGCCATTTGTATCAGCTGCACCAAGAGACACACAGAATTTCACATCCCATCGATCGTTTTTCACCTACGAAAAGCTCGCCAGTGAATGAGTCTGCCCACATACTTACTCTTGACGAGCACCGAATTCACCGCCATTCATAAACCGAGAACATATACCGCCTGGGGACCCAAAAAAAAAACAAAAAAAACAAAACAAAAACGCAACTCTTCGTATACTGCGCGCCACCGCGGTGGTGGTGCTCCACTTTTGAGCAGTGGATTCAACCAGGTGGCAGAAACTAATCTTTGTCACTGTGCTTGCTGCCAACTGACAGCATTTCCAGCTGAGTTTCAGCTGTCAACTGCGCTGTATGGAAATTTTCTTAAAAAAAAAGTATTTTTTTTTTAGTTACTGTTGTTTCTGGGCCAGTTCTATAAAGGAGGTGATCTCTTCACATCACCTCTGTATATGTTGAATTTGAAGCCATCATGGTCTTGACAGGAACCCGTTTGGATTTGGCTATGACACTGCGCTGCACACTGCTGTCGCCCATTCTGTGTGAGAGATGGCAGATTCTGCGCATGCATTGAAGCGAGACATCCGAGGAAGTGTGTGTTGTGCAACAATTTTATTGCTCGCTGAGCGCTGCTTTCATAACAAAATTCAAAACGTACTTAACTGTCTTATATGCGGGAGACGTTATAAAGCGGGGGCGCACTGATGAGATTCTAGGTCTTGGGGCAGACGACAGTAGATATATCGTTCTGCATTGGCTGTGCCATTTGAAGCCACGATTTATTGGTTTCTGTGGTTTCGACAACGTCAAGGATATACATATGCTTAGTGATGCTGCTTGGCCAGTGGACAGTAGAGGACGGTTTTGATAAGTTTATCAGGCCTTATAGACGACCAGTAGATTAAAAAAAAAAAAAAAAAAACTCGAATCCAAAACCGAACCTAGGCCCTAGCTAAAGGTGATTGTGACCTTTTTGAATAGCCTATGGAACGCACCTATGTATGTACATATGTATATGACTGCGAATCGTCGTTAAGTCACTCCTGTGGAGGCGGACAAACATTTCCGATTAGATTTTGAAATTGGAAATGCTCAACTCTAAGCCGAGATATGCCCGCAGCAGAAGGAGCAGCACATCGTCGCATCATTACTGAAGAGTGATGACGATGTGATGACACGTTCAGTCCTCCCGCCCGGCCCCCCAGCATACAATAACCCATGTGTGTGTGTGTGTGTTCAGTTCATAGGATTTTTGATTTTTGTATTCATTTTTTCTTTAACGCGCGTGCTTGTTCATCTCGCAGCGAGAAATAGCTTGCTGGTGGAGATGCGCGTGTATCTTCTTCGATTGGATAATAAATTGTTTGCGTCAAATTCAATTACGATGCGATTGGTGGCAACAGGCAATGATGAATGAATCGATGATGGGCTGGAGCGCACTTTGCACTTTTGTTAACGATTAAATGAAAAAACGTTTTGTGTTTTCGGATAAGGCAATCTTTATTTTTTCGCCAGAGGAGTTATTCTGATGGTTACTGTTTAATACCAAGTAACTGAATTCTTTTTTTTTTGATGATTGAATGTAATGTCTTTTACAACGACCAAAGAAAAAATAAAACAATGTTTAGAGTATACCTACGATACGAGGTTGTGAAGACTTCTGTTTGATTCTATAATTTTTTTCAAAACCATATACATTTTTTTTGTGATAAATATAAAGTATGTGTTGAAAAGAATTTCATTATTGATTGCAGGTTGTTTTCGAATCGATAATGAGTGAAGTGAATTTAGTACTTTTAACAAAATAACCTCTCAGAACCCCAGGGACCCAAATGAATTTTAATAAATGCAGCTGGCAGTGTTCATATGTTTTAAGCTCAAGTCTAGTACCTACGCTACTGATGCGAATAGAATTTTTTCTGTGGGTCTTAAAAACAGCGAAATGTTTGCGAAACCACATTGAATAATATCCGTGATGAATGCAAACACAAAAACACAATAAAACTCAAAATCACACATATGTAATGAACAAAAAATGAAAGAAACAAAAAAAAAAAACAAATAAAACCCAAATGTCATTTTAAGCCCTGTCTCTAGTAAAAAAAAGGCCTGACCTGATAAATCAAAATGTTTTTAAATATACGTCTGATGAAGTTGGCATAGCAATTTTCAGCTATACTAAGGGGACCACAACAAGAATGTGCTGCAGTGTTTTTTTTTGCATTTTTTTGCATTTCTATTCCCGATTTTGCTGTTCATCAAAAATGGGGTGAAACCCCCTGTATTCCTAACTTCACTGTGAAGTTAGCAGAACATACTGTTTTTTCAACAACCAAGCAAGCTACCTGTTTGAAATGGGGCTCCAAATTTGCAATTCTTTTTGCACTCCTAGAAAAAAAATTTGAAGTCATCAATTAAAAAAAAATTCATACTGTACTGCCAACTTCATCGTGAAGTTAGCAGTACATGGGGTTTTTTCAACAACCAGACAAGCTCCAAATTTGCTCCAAAAACTCCATAATGCATGGCCGAATTCAATGTAAATTTAGCATGAAAGTTTTTTTCTCTGCAACCACGTAAGCTAGGAATTTGCAGTAAGGCTTCAAATTTGCAGTTCCAGAAAAAAATATTTAAAAAAAATTTGAAGCCATTAATAAAAAAAAAAAAAAAAATTACACTGTACTGCAAACTTCACTGTGAAGTTAGAAGTATATGGTGTTTTTTCGACAACCAGACAAGCTATCACCATATTACAATAATTCACAAGCCCTCAAAGTTAAAAAATATTTTATTCAAGTTGCGAACGATATTTTCAACAAACTTTAAAATGTCTTTTTCTGAAGCTTCTTAAAATAAATTCTGTTACTTTATACAACATTTTATTGGCCTATTATTGACTTTATCTAAAAAAAAAAAAAAAAATAATAATTCATTAAAAAAGCCTTCTATATGTAGCCTCAAACAATGGTGCTAAAAAAACAGGTTTTAATGAAAACTTTTTGAGTTTTAAGTTTAGTTCCACTTTCCTCCAAGCAGTGACGTATATCAACGTGTGCTCCATACTTTCAAGTTACAGCATAGAAAAAATCAGCTGCAGATATTTGCAGATCTGAAAGTTATGTTCAAATTTGTCTCACTGAATAGGGTTTCAAGAAACTTGGTTTTGAAGGTGGTATATATAAAAAAAATTATGATTTCTTCGGTACTAACTGTCAAAATGAACTGGTGAAGCCCATTATTTTTAGAAAAAATGTGTACCTTTATTTTAAAAATAAAATAAAATTAATACATTGACCCAGGTCTGTGAAATTTGATTTTTTACGAAACCGTTTATTTTTGCCTTTAAAATTTTTCAACTCAATTTTCTCGAAAAAATATAGAAAAACATTATTATTTTATGATCGCTTGAGTTATAAAATAGGGTTAAATAAAGAATAAAAAAAAAAGAATTAGGGATAATCCCACAATTATTTTGGTTTCACGCGAAAAGTACAAACAGGTAAAAATAAAAAAGGGTGTTTTTTTCTGATTTTTGCCTAAAAATTAAAATAATGTCAGTAACTTTTTTGTGATGAGTTTTTCTTAACCACATTTTGACCAAATATTTTTAAGATTAATCTTAATATGTGTGTCGAATTTCAATAAAATCTGATAAGTTGACTTATTTTGAATTTCAGTAGGTACCCTGAAGTTTTAGAAAAATGTCAATAATTTTATTTTTAATAATTATTTCTTAACCAAATTTTTATCAAATATGTACAAGACGAATCTTGTTTCATAAAAATCCGTTAAATAGTTCAGTTTTTTTTTTTTTTTTAATTTTGGTACAACATCAAAATCCTCAAATTTTAGAAAAATGGAAATATGTTTTCTTTTCTACTCAATTTTTCGTAACAAAATTTTGACCAAATATGTAAAAGAGCAATTTAAACATGTGTGCCAAACTTAATTAAAATCCGTGAAATATTTTAGATTTTACAAACTTTTTTCCGCTCTCCCATACAAACAAAACCACTGTGCGGCGCGGCGCGGCAATGAATTTTTGTTTTATTTTTTTAAAGAATGACTTTAAATTTTTGTTTAGATTTTGTTCTTGAACTGCAAAAAGAACTGAAAATTTAAAACCTTATTTCAAACTGGTAACTTGCTTGGTTGTTGAAAAAGCAGCATGTACTCTTAACTTCACAGTGAAGGGTTTCACCCCCTTTTTGATGAACTGTAAAATCGGTAATAGAAATACATACAAACAAAACAGAACACAAAATGAAAAATTTATTTTAATTATGTATTTTATATATACAATTAATTTTTGAGTAATTTTTTTTCATATTGATAAATATTGATATATCATTGTTCTCATTTCTCATTTCAAATACGATTCTTATTGATTGATCACTAAAAAAAATTGTTACATCAAAGATCTTAAAAAAAATGAATTCAAAGGAATTCAAAAATAAGGTTGAATTGAAAATAAAAAAGTCCCAAAAATTTTAAAATGAATACGAATGATGGAAAATATGTATATTTTCAGTATATAGAAGGGAAAAATGGTGATAAGAATATTACTTTCATATTATTGTATGTTTATTCTTCCTAATAGTTTTCATTTTTCAGTGTCTCCTATCAAATGGAAAACAATTGGAAATTTTAAATTTCTAGCAACGATGAGAAGGATTGGGGAAATTAACTTTTATTTTTGTATTTTTAGAAAGTAATATTTAAATTTTTCCCTAATTCTCTTTTTTAAAAAACAAATGTAATAAAAGTTATAAAAGTTGTATTTTTCAGGATGAAATACTTGAAGCTTTTGAAATTACCAAACTCTTTGAGGATATTGATCTTGAAAATTTTTCAGCAACAGTTGATAATACATAATTTAAATTTTGAACAACGATTAGAATTGGATAGTAGTAAGTACCTACTTTAAATCAGGGTTGCAAAGGCTTAAGCTTAAGACCTCGTTCAATTCACAAGTCAGTAATGGACTCAAGAATTGAAAAAAATTTAATTCATAAGCTAGTGGGGATTTGTGAATTGAAAATAATTCAATTCATAAGCACCCATTATAGCTTATGAATTAATTTTTTTTAATAATAAATCACCAACTAGCTTCTGAAGCTTCTGAATTGACTTAGTATAAAAAAATTAAATTCTTTCCTAATTTTTTTTTACCTTCAAGCAATGAATTTATAACATTTACTCCAATAAATGGACCTTTTACATCAGTTGAGGCCTTTCTTAATGCTGCTGCATTCAAAGAAAAAATGAAAAAACTTATTGAATGAATTAATTTTTTTTTTTTAAATTTTATCAAACAACATTCTTAATTACAACAATAGGTCAAATTCCAATCTATATGGCATAATTGCTGCACCATATATTTCAGAAAGTACGTATACGCCCGTGTGTATTATAAAAAATTAAGCAAATATTTTCGTCCGAAATAGACAGACATGCCTTCGCTCAACAAATTTCATTGCAATCACTTATAGTCCAGTCGAGTCGAAATAAACCCATTGGAATAGTTAAAGGTTTTACTTTTTTATATAATCGGGTGGCTTATTTAAAAATTATTGCATTTTGTGTTAAAAGCATACATTTTTGTTGTTGTTGGTACATTACATGAACATGATTTTAAGATGTTGGTCAAATTTATTTGTCCACCTCTTTAAATGGGAGGGACAAACTAAAATAAAAAAACATACTGAAAATATAAAATGATTAAAATGATTATAAAAACACAATGGCAACACTTACAATATCATGTTATAGCTTTTTTACAGCGATTTATTCATTCTTTAGTTATAATTTTCAATTAAGTTATTTAAGTGCTTAGTTTTGGTATAAATGATTTTTAAACTTTACATTTCGAGAATAAAATTCGAAAAATGAACAGTTTAAAAATCATTTATTCAAAAACTAAGCATTAAAATGACTTATTTGTACGACTTAAAATATTTTTCAAGATTATTTTATGTATGTTTAATAGAAGTGCGTTTTAAACAAAAATATTATTTTCTCACTGACTTAGAAGTACCTATATCGATATTTTAATTAAATATTTAATTCAAACACTTTATTCAAATCATAAGTATCATTAATTATTCATAAATTACCCATATATGATGTATGTATATAATAAAGTGCAAGAGTGGTTTAATTGATTCAAATAATTTTGCCCATAAAAGAACACAAAAACATCATATAACCGCCCCAATCGTAGGTGTGTTGTGCATTTGCAATCCAACCACAATAAAAATAAAAAATAAAATAAAATAAATAATAACCATCGTATTTTAATCTGGTTGGCTCCATATAGAAGCAGTTAATAAGACGATAACTGCAGCGGAAATCCATTTGACACACAAGATTAATGTTAAGCAACACAACACTCCATCTAAATGAATAAAAATTATATTTTTATTCATAAACCACCTACATTCATAGCTTACAGGAGAAAAAAAAAAACAACGCAACGCAACGCAACACATAACCATTAACCATTGATGTATTAATCAAGCTTCTTTAAGTGTTCTTCAAGCTTATTCATAAGAACAAAAATAAACTTTATGCTATATATACAAGAAGACGACCTCAATAATTCTTAAAAAATTCTAAATAAAAAAAAGAAGGCAAAACCACCTCAAGTAAGGCTTAAGCGAGTCTGCCCACAGATAAAAATAATAATAAAAAAAAAAAAAAATATAGCGAAAACCCTTTCTCAATTCCAAGTCATATTTTTAATTAAAAATCAATATCACGACCGCAAGGTGATTGAAAATCATTAGAGACACCAAAGCTGCTGATGATGATATTGCTTGGTGTCAACTTGGCATCGACGACGACGGCGGCAGCGGCGCCAAAATCAACGTAGGCCGACCACGACGACGCACTTCCAACTTTAAATACCACGAAGTTTGATACACGATTGCATCATTGATCTGAAAATATATATTTTCCATCAAAACTTACCTGTTTCAATCAATCGTTAATGACGAAGACAACGACGAAAAAAAACACGATGATGGAGGCGCGCGCTATAGGGAGGGGAAGTTTGCGGCATGGATATATACATATAGCGGCAGTGTGTCCAACCTACACTCGCGCCATCACCAAACAACCGACCGGCCGGCCGCATAGATTTTTCGAATGAATTGCCAACCGCAAAATTATCATTTTACTGCCAGAAAAGCATCTAATCCCCGCAACAACAAGCAAGATTGCTGGCGATTGCAGTCCATTAGCATGGAGTCACGTTTAGGTGGTGCGCGCAGCCAGCAGCTAGCAACCAGCAGCAGCGGTCAAATTTCATTCATAAAAATCGAAAGTAGCTTCGCTATATATTATAGCTGCAAACCTGCAAATCATAGCGCTTACGTTCCGCTACGTTGCGCCACCACCAGCCATACCACCTAATTAACGTGTATACAGGTGGTGTAGTACAGCGTCGCGTGCCTCACTCACTTTTCTGGGGCGATGACAACAACTATATGCAACACAGATAAAAGCAGTGGCAGCAGTGGCGCGTCGCGTCGCGTCGGTCGGCAATCGGCAGTCGGGATTCCTTCTTACGGCACGATTGGTGGTGGTTCAAACTCTCTTAGTTTGCAGACCATCAGAGCGAAATAATAGATCAAAAAGGATACTTTATACCCTTCCTACCGTCCATATATATATATGTAGGTAAGATATCGTAGCTTTGAACGACTGCCGGAACAGTGAAAACAGCAAGCCTGATAAAAGATCTACAGATCGATAAGTATCTAGATACACGATAGAGATAAATCAACCGTATGGAATGGATGGCGCGCGGTTAAATATGTATATATACCAAAAAAGGTTCGTTCGATTGTCGAGATTTTGCGAGTGGGCAATACTCGCCTCTTCAGCAACAGACTGACTATAGTAGTTCTCGAGATCAATATATTTATTATGATTAAATTCTGATTTCATCTTAAGTGTCTGTGTATCCATAGAAAACATTCCACACAGTCTTTTGTACATTAAAAGTAAGAAAAAAGATGATTTTTTTTTTAATTTTATTTATCCAAGAAATTGCTATATGTATACTGCTGGGCTACCCACATTTCCAGCAGCACACTTCTTGTCTTGCTTAGGAAAAAATAAATAAAATAATTTTTAGTTATAAATTGAATCTATAGGATGGATATATTTTTATTTTGTTCACTGCAAAAGGTAGGTGTCATATTGTTGATTACTAAGTAAGTCTATATTTATGTTACATTGGAAAACATAATTTAAATTTTTTTTCTTTTTGTATAGATATATGAGTAAACCTTGTAACTTCGATTGAGCTATTTTACGGATACCGATATACAGTCTGATCGCCCATAAAATATTCTTTACACAAGAAACAATGAGATGAATTAGAGGTAGCTGGTTGGCCTATATGGGTGGAAGAAAGCATGCCCAATGACTGGATGATCAGTTTAATATGCCTCATCTTCAAAGAAGGCAATCCTATGTCTAGAAGTAGGTATATCCCTGCTAAACGTCGGTCGCTAATTAGATCCTCACTTATTCTGTGTGAGCGTTTGAAGGCCTTCTGCAACACTTTACTGCAGTTAAACACAATGCCCTGCTGCAATTAGAATTGGAGCCGCAGCTGCAACTGCTTTCAAAAAATGTCGTACGTCTGTTTTTTTATCTGCCTCAATCAGCTGTACAGCTTCTTGTATATTTTAAAGAAAAAACAAACTTTTTTTTCCTTCCAACATTTTTGTTTTAATAATTAATTTTTTCGCGACACAAATAAGTACTACAAGCTTCAATATTTTTTCAATATTTTTTTCCGGCTCTTTTTTCTTTATTTAAATTGAAAAGTTAAAAGTTCGCGAACTCCTGCTGCGGCTCCTTTGCATTGTGTTCAGTTAGTTAATCGGCAAGTATACCAGAGTGGCTTCCGGACCGGCAGATCGATCATAATAGACCACATCTTTATCTTTAGAAAAATTCTGGACAAGACCAAAGAATTTTAAGTCGAGATTTGAGACCCACCAACTTCTCTTCGACTTCAAATTAGTCATCATCGCATCAGCTCTGTAACTTCTTCCTCTGAAACACACATTGGTGCGTTTACACGGGAGGCACGATCTTAAACAGTTCCATCTAACTATACTAGAGTATGCGGTTGATATCGATAAAACAGCTCCCAACGAGCCGTTTATGGCAGGCAATTGAAGAACAGTCGAAACCTGTCAGTTTTGAAGTAAACGAGAACAATCAAGTATGTGTACCTGCTATATCACCTGCTATTTATCGCCTAGAACAAAATGTCACTATTGATATCTACCAACAACTTCGAAGTTGTTAGGAAGTTCATCTACACCTTTAATACCACGAGTGACAAATTAGTGGAAATCTGGCAAATAATTAACCTAGGAAACTCCTTACACGTATAAGACGAAGTGCCAGTCTAAAAAACTTGTTTACTGCCGTTCCTGCTTAATGGCGCTATATGATGGTGGACTAAAAGGGAGAACTGGATACTGGGCATTTTCGAATGAAAAATTCTCCGACATTTCACCGATATTTGGTCCTGACTCCTGTGTGACAGGAAGGTGAATATATAGGAGAAGATACAACCACGAACTCTTTGAGCTTTACAAAGATGCAGATGTAGCCCAGAAAGCCAAAATAATTAAATTTATATTATCTCGACCAAATCGATTGAATGGACAATAATGCTCCTACGAAGGTAGTCTTCTAATTCCAGTCCCCAGGGTGTCTAGCTCGTAACTTTGATACAGTCGAGTTCATTGGTACAATCGAGGATAGGCAGTTCCTAATTTAACTCGGTCTACTGTTTTCGATTCGATTGAACAAAATTAGGAACTGCCTACCCTTGATTGTACCAAAGAATTCGATTGTATCAAAGTTACGTGCTAGACCCCCTGGTTCGAGATACCAGGGAAAATCTGAGATTTAGGGACCAACATATCGCATATGCAAAAAGCGCTTGGTCTATATGTATGGAAGCAGAGTGCTTGGGATCGCAGATGATGGAAGAACCTTGTGTCCCAAGAAGAGACCTTTTATGAATTGGGAGCAAGATAAGTACATACCCATTAGTATTGGTAAAAATTTACTTCGTAGCCATCTTACACAGCCCTATTATGGCTATCAAATATCAATTATTTGATACTTGATAACTTCTATCAATTTATTGATAATTTGGTATTATGAGTATCAATTGATAATTTTAACGCGATTGTGAATATCGGTGAAAAAATTATTGTGAATGGATTTTAATTTGACGTTTCATATTAACTTGTCTTTACTTTTGTTTTGTGGTTTACGAAGTTGGTTGAACAATGTGAGTTGTTTTTATAAAATAATATTCGCTTTCCTAAAAATATTTTGTTTATTTAGGAACAGGATTGTAAGCAACAGGAAACAAATTGAAAGACTCGTGGAGCTGATGGAAGAAAATCCAGAAGTAGCCAAGGGCATATGTGCAAAGCCTGCCCTTACAAAAAAATGGGACGATATTAGTTTGGAACTGAACAGTTTGGGGCCTCCACAACGAGACTCAATTAAGTGGCAAAGAGTTAAGCGTTTTTATTTGCCTATAATATCATTTTTATTTATTTAAATAATCCTTGTAGGTATGGGCTGATTTAAAATGCAAAATAAAAAAAAAAAATGCACAAAACAAAATTGAAATGACTGCAACTGGTGGTGGTTCCAATCAATTGAACCGATTGACGGACACAGAAGAAGCAGTCAGTCGCCTTATGCATTTTTCTGCATGTGTTGATCCCCCAGGAGTTGAATTTGGCCTGGAATTACCACATTCTGTTAATGAAAATAATGAAAGGGCCGAAGACATCGCAATGCAAGAGGAAGAAGTGGTCGCAGTGCAATCTCCGAAGCCTGCTCGGAAGAAGTCATCAAACAAAGAAAAAATTGAAAATCAAAGAATTGTGCTGTTGGAAAGTCAAACATCGGCGCAGGAAAATTTTTATAACAAAATGATAAACATCATGGAAAGTGTTGAAACAAAGTTGCAAAACATCGAAAAAAGTATTTATAACACGGAATATTATGCCAAAAAAACATACAATTTAAAAAAAGAGAAAAAAACTGAAGTGCTTAAAATTAAAAATGAAAAGTTAAAGCTTTATAAAGAAAATATTAAAAATAAGGAGAATGACAGAAAAATAAAATTAAATTTAAAAATGCAACTCTTAGAAATTGAGCAAGCAAAGCAAACTGTTATGAACTCTTATGCCCCAGTTTGAAAATGTGTTATTTTGAATAAAAATCCAATGGATTTTTGTGATTTCTTTTAAGTTAATTCTGTACCTAATGAATTGTGTTATTACTTTTGAGTTTTTAGCTTTGTAAGGATTTTTTTTTGTTATTAGTACCTACCTATACCTATTAATAGGTTTTAAGTAACTTATTATTACTTAACATTTTTCTTTAACTTTTTTTTTATTGAATAATTAGTTAATGAAAATAAACACTAAAATGAGAAAACTGCCCTTTTAATTTTTGTATAAAATTATTTTATTTTATTCGTTTTGCATAAAACTTGCGATTGAATCCCTTATGCGACTGCCTTCAGTGAATGTTGTGTTTGTAGAATCTGCTAACGATTCATGTGTTTCAGGAACATTTTCGGTTTCTTCTTCAATGACTTCTGGATTTTGTAACCCATATTTTAGACAAATATTATGAAGAGCTGCACATACGTTGAATATTTGGGTTGCTTTTTTTGCGGTGTAGTGCAGTTCTCGTGCTTGCAATAGGCACCTAAATCTACTTTTTAAAACTCCAATAGTGCGTTCGATAATATTTCGACCTTGTGCATGTTTTTTATTGAAGGTTACCTGCAAAGAACTCCCTTCAGCATTCCTATAAGGTCTAATTAAGTACGGTGAAAGAGGATATCCCCCGTCACCAAGAATTCGAAAGTCGGTTCTTCCATTTCGATAGTCATCTTCCAACTTCGCTTTTAATTGTGACATATTCCAAACGTTGGCATCATGAGATGATCCTGGATATTTTGCATTCACATACCTGATATACATTAAGTGATCACAAACCTTTAAAACAAAGCAATGAAGTAACAATTATCTATTTCACTGTTCAAAAAACTTACAATCATCGCATTTATACTATAATAACCCTTTCTATTGTAATACACATGCCGAAGGTCTTTATTTGGACCGATTATTTTCACGTGCGTTCCATCTATAGCCCCAACTACATTAGGAATTCTACTTTTTTCGAAAAAATATATTTTTGCCCGACGTTCTTCTTCCTGGGTGTAATTGTATTTAATCCATTTTGGACAAATATACATTTCTAACACGCTAAGCAATTCACTAAGAACGACTGACACTGTTGGTTGAGCCATGCCAATGTTAAAATCGTTTCCTACGCTCAGTTGGTAGCTTCCTTGAGCAAGGAATTTTAAAACTGCTGCTAGTTTGAGTATATTTGGGATGGATTGCTGGCTTTTTATCGGTTTAAGTTTACTGTCAATATCGTTCAAAACTTCTAGGAAGGCTTGTTTGGATAGTCGAAAGTTTTGTATGAATCTGGAACCGAATCACATTAAGTGCTGAAGTGAAAAATGAAAAAAATTTTGCCTACATATTTTCGTTCAAGTCCAGTGGGTTTGAAGCATCTCGTAATGCCCTACGTATGTTGGCTTGATCGATTAAATTTTCTTCTTCATCATAATCGTCTTCAAAAAACAATTCTACAGAAGACATTTCGGTTTTAAAATCAAGAAACACAAATAACTTTTTATTTTTATTGTAATTTTCTACCACGAAAATAAATGACACATTTATCACCGAAAAATTTGTGACTGATAGAAGATTTGATAGGTAACAATATTTTTGACAACCGTAATACCAATTGTATCAATTGAACTATTCACAATAGCTGCAAAATCAAAAACAATTCACAGTTCATCAAAAATTTTGACAGATGATCACCATAATACCGATTTATTAATTTTGTTGATACGTATCAAATGTTATCAAATATCGTGTTGATATTTGATAACCATAATAGGGCCAACAGTCACCACCTACATATATTGAGGTAAATTGTAAAGCTACAATTAGACAGTCAAGGTAAATATGGTCAATGCCTCCTTGAAGTTACCAAAAATATTATCAATATATTCTGTCAAAGTAGACTGTGTCAACGCATGAAACTTTGACGATCAGAAGAGTGATACCAATCGATCAATGTTGTCCCAAAATGCGTTGACGTATTATATGTGTCACTGTGTCAAGTCAACGAGTTGGCATGTTAAACTATGACGATTACACGACTTGACCACATTTGAATACTTAGAACTTTGATACCAAATTGACTTGACAACACTGCAAAAATCAATAAATTTTCGGATTGACGATCCCATGACGCACGCTAAAATGTTAAATTAGTACAGCTTATAAACTGTTGAAGGATTCAGACAATGTTGCAATGGAATAAGAAACCTTCAAAAAATTCTTAATATTTATATGAAATTTTTGCTTCGGAAGTAGGGTTTTTGGATGACATTTGGATCGACATATTCAATATTCGTCAAATTATAGTTTGCTGTCTATCTACCAAGCAATAAACTGTCAAATTCCATTGAAGGATGTCTACGAAGTCGATGGATTAAAATATCTATACAAAATCAGTAACTTTCGAAAATGAGATAAAGGTCAACGCAGGCAACGTTGATTATGTAAAGAAATGTCTACTGTATCAAAATTGAGATACAGTCAATGCACATGTGGAGCAGTCTGTCTATTTAACCTTACTGCGTTAACAGGGTGATTACATAGTCAGACAAAATAATCAACGCGTTGATCATAAAATTTTTGTCAACGCGAGTGTCAACGCATTGACAATACGTACCTACTCTGTGTTGACCTTGACGATCACACGCCTTGACAACTTTTTTATTTATTTTATGAAAATCGCTACATTAGTTCAAACCGTTGAACTATACAGACAAGCATACATTACATATACAGACAGAAGAACATAGTTACAGGACCCACTTTTTTTGAGTTTCTTATATAATCTTTAATTAAGGTTTCTTAAAATGCCACGAGGTCGATTCTTTAAAAATTCAAGACTTGCTTCTATATACCTATGTATATATTCCACGTAAAAGAGAACCATATACATAATATGTACATATTATAATAAAGAGTAGAAGGAATATAATTTTTGTCTCATCTTAATGTAAGTAAGAATTTAAATGCTTAATTTTGTCTATCTTTAAAAATTAAGCGAAGCAACGTAAGCCCGGGTTTTCTAGTGTATGTAATAAAACCTTATTCAAGAATACATTAATTTATTTTTCTCAGAAATTTTGATTGAAAACAAATTTTAAACCATCCTACTGTTAATTTTAAATGCATGATCTATCAATAAGGAATATTTTTATTTGTCTACATCAACATCGTTATATACATAAATAGAACATAAAATATTTTCGTGTCCCAATTGCTTGTTAAATTCTCAATTCCAAACGTTTAAAAAGTGTTATTTTTATATATATAATTCACCTTGTTATAATAATTGTATAGCAAAGGGACAAAATATAAAATAAAAAATAATTTCAAAATAAAATTGCGTTGAATAAACCTGTTAAAGCACCCCGAGAAACAACCTTGATAATTCCTCCATTCGTCACGTCGCGTCGCATCGGTCGCTTGCACCAGCACCACCACCAGCACAACTTGATTATCTAAATTCGATGGCGTCGATTAAACAAAACAAGCGCCATTTTCTTTAACAATGGTCAAATATGGGGCAGACATAGATATCTTATTCACGTCTTGACATTATCGTCACACCAAACACGACATCCACTGTCAATATACATATGCTGTACCACTGCTGTAGACTGAGGCGAACAACACACCCTTTATCAATAAGACACATTGCTGGATTGCTGCATGCATTGTTGTCACATACAGTTTGCAATTTTTAATGCGATTGTCATTTGACAGGTAACATAGTTTGCAAGTTGTCTTTTCAATTTTCTGTCGCTATCTCTTTTTCTCTGGATGATTCTATAGTGCTGTGCAAAATTAAAAATTTTAAAATTCTCAGATTTAATCGAATGAAATTTCATAGGTATGATGAATTTGAATGTAAAAAATAACTTGCGTTGTTATGAATTGGTAAATTGAAAATTATAATATTTATTTAACGAATTACAATTTCGACGAAATTATAAACGAACATTTTTCATTTTGCAGTACGCTGTTCGAGTAGCAGATTATATTGTAAATGTTTTCGCTCTTATTTTTTCGCACATGAATTAAAATTACTTGAATGTCTAAATTACCTACATTTGTGTTTGACTTATACTTACTTTTATACTTATACAAAAAAGGTTGGTGAAGTAGAATCTTTCACTTTATAAGCACAAAATTTCACAAACTGTTATATTTTGAAGAAATAAGGATGAAATTCTTTCGAAACTAAGCAAAAGTACGGGGAATAAAATTCACAATATTTCGTACTACCCAATGTGAATGAGAAGCACTAAACGATATTTGAATTTCATTATTTTGCTTCCATAATGACATTTTGCTGAAATGTGAAATTCTATTCACAGAAATTTTTTTGACAGATTATCACAGTTGGAGGAACTTTTTTACTCTCTCGAGAGTATTTCGAAAATAAACGGAGATTGTGTTGTGTTATAAAAAAAGAGAAAAGTTTTTGCTTATAGATTAGGTTTTTTCCCGACATTTCTCGCAATTAGGCTGACCAGACGCCATCTTCCAAGAGGAAAAATCCTATTTTTTGACTTAATAAACTTTTGTCCGGTATTTTTTTTTTTTTTTGGAAAATAAGCGATTATTCCTTTTTTTTACGTTTTTAAATTTTCAAATTTTTTTGTGAAACAAAATAATAATACAAAATTTATTTTGGTGATACGATCTTAAAAGTATTTTCAAAACCAAAAATTGAACTGCAATTGAATTGAACTTTTCCTAAATCAAAATAAAAATTAGTATTGTATTGAGTTTTACAATTTTATAACTATGTATTTTAAAAAGCCCCGACCTTTTAAATGAAAATAAGCCCCCATGATAAATAAAACGGGTCCCAAAAATTCACGCAAGTAGTTATTTTGATGGCGTTGTTTTTTCGTGTACCACTCCATATTTAAAAAACCCTTGTCAGCTGTCAAGCTGTCTTTTTTTATTGGCAACACCTTGCGTGAATTTTGGGACCCACTTACCAATCAAAGCCAAAATGGTTGTTCTTGAAGAAAAAACTATTTTTGTGATATGAAAAAATGTTATTACATAAAGTTATTTTCTTGTTAAATAACTACGAGATTTTATGTACTTTTTTTCTTTGTTTATTGTTATTGCTTTCTTTTGTTAAATAAAACACTACGTTATGAAGTCTTTTTTGATTCAATAAATCAAAAATAATATTTTTATTTTTCGTTTGAGGTTTTGTCGGATGTCCTATTTTCATTTAGGATAAATATGGTCACCCTACTGGCAATAAACTTGGCTAGGTGTCAAATTTTGAGGAGTGGGGGTGAAATTCTCTCAACGAAAAGGAAAACTGTCAAAATGTCGGGAACGGTTTTTGCACTGAGTTCCCAGCAACTTTTAGTTTGTAGGTAGGAATAATACGAAGTAAGGGGAGGAAACAAAATCTCCCCGGTCGACGATTTGAGGAAATTTATTTGAAATTCCTCTTCACACAGACAGTTTAGTGTTTACGATTTTGTTTATTCGTGTGAAAGGTTCATGAAATTTAAAGAAAGCGTCAGCAAATCTCCGGCAACTTGTTTACTCGTTTGAAAGGGGACGAATTTGCACTAATTTGGCCCCTAATTAAACGTCAGAAAATATACTTGCCTATAGAGTTCCCGTAGATTTTTTTAAAATTATTTGATTATATAATTTAAAAAAATCAACAACTATTAACTAAAATAAAATAAAATAAAAAAAAATAAAAAAAAAAAAAAATAAAAAAAAATAAAATGAAATGAAATAAAAAAAGCTTTAATTAAACAGTTGAGACCTATTGGAAGTCCAATCTGAGAAGCTAGTTTTCCTCTACACATAGAGCACCAACAATGTTTACCAAGGATTTCTCTTTCAATTGTCTAACGGTATCTACTGTACAACCATCTTGGGCATACAACAGCTAAATAATAATTAGTATAGTTTTAGTTAAAATAATCTTGTGGGAATCCAACAGCCTTATACTCATTGTGGGCCCATAACAGAGATGTTAAGGCTTCGTCTGATTCCTTTGGGGCCACAAAAGCTGTCCTTAGAGATTCAATTTGAAGAGAAAGATTTTTTTTAAAGAACAGAAAGTTCTGTTTCACTGGTTTCCCAGTGGCCCAGTCCTCCCCTGCTTATTACCCCTAACCCACACTACGAATTATTTTATCAAAACTTAAGCAGTTCGAACACGTTCTATATCTCGATTCTTGAAAAATGTATAATGGGATGTGAAAAGGATCGAAAGGATCGTAACTGTTTTGTTCAATTGTTTTTAGAGAATTATTTTGACAGATAATTTTCTACCCTGACGTAATGGTGAGTAAAATCCTATACGCAAACGGAATTCATCGTCGACGATTTTATTAATGTAATGTTCAGAAAGAGCGCTTTGGTTTACACTGCACAGTACACATGTTAATTGTGTAACGATTAAACTTCGCAAAATGTATTATAATTCAGCTTTGCCGCCCAAAAAAAAAAAACTCTCGGCCATATTTTTTTAAAAAGCCGTGCCATTTTCGTGCCGTATGAAAAAAACTTAAATTCTTATACATATATTTAAAAAAAATATTCAATTATGGGATGAAATACATCATAAAATTAGAACAAATAATTTGCTCTATTCGTGCCAGAACCAGTTATTACTTCGTTTGGAGAAAATTTACTAACTTTTTTTTCAAAATAAACTTAATTTTAGTAAAAAATGGAAAAAAGAAAAACGTGCCATATTGAATTTTCTTGTACCACCTGGCCATGATGAAATTTTCTCAGTTATATATAGAAATTATTTTTAGCTTAAAGAATCCTATTAATAAAATTATCGTCTTATTCACAAATTAACTAAAATATTGATAAAAAGTAAATTATTAACAAATTAAAATTTTCTTATTAATAAAAAAAATCTTTACGAACATTTTGCACAAACACGTCCTCAGGTGAAGTCAGACTCAAGTGTTCGGACCCAAATAAACCATTTAAAAAACTTTACGGTATAGCATACCTACAGTTTAAATATATATTTAATTATATCAAAACTCTTAAACTTGCTTAAAGAAAAATGAAAACAAAATTTCTACAGCACTGTACGACTAGGTATATTCAATTCATTCATTCGTTTTGGTGCGATATCATTTCAAACTCACCGGATAAGAAAAAGTCAATAATGTATTAAGAGAGGTGGGAATTTATCACAATAACGATGTCGAATCCTGTTCAATACGTGGTGGTGAGAGAGTGAGACCATATATATGTATACGGCAAACTGCCAACATTGCATACAATCCTTGGATTTTTTCACAGCAGAACATGAAAATATTTTGAATTCGTTGTAGAACGTCGAAAAAAAAAAAAAAATAAAAAATAAACCATAATAAAAACGATCGTGTGGATCATGTCCAAAGATCCCAGTGCGACATTTTTTTTTTTAAGATCGAACAACACAAATTCTTTCGAATTCTTGACATTTGGCTGATGCATGCTCGAGTGACATACATACATACCTTAAACTGCATCAAACAGTCAAAGTTATATTAATTATGGCAGTGCACCTGTCACATTTGGTTGTGCTTTAGGAATTTGCAGGAATTTCTCATCGTACTAAATTTGGTGCTACTATACCACTACCGGCCGCACGCGCACCGCCGTTGTGGCTATATCATCGTTTTGTTTCTTGCCTGGGCGTATTTATCATAATCCACAATTATCACGCCAAATAATTTTTTTTTATTTTTTTTTTTTTTTTTGATGCAGCTTGATGCCGCACAAACGTGTCAGTCGACTAAAATGAAAATATATTGACGACATTAGAGTGGCGAACTATTTTTGCTCGTTGACCGAAATAGACTATTTTTAACTGTATCATATGTAAATATAGACGAAAAACGAGAGTGACGTCCTTGTTATGGGTGCTCGATGCTAGACGAGAGTCATGGATACACAATTAGATTGACTACTAAACGCCACCAGGGCACCCGCGTTGCCTCTGCAGCCCTCTTTTCGCTCTATATACAATTTTAATAGATTTTGTTTTTGTTTTGGCATGGATATCCCTACTCAGAGGTTCTAAATATAGATTGGGCTATATTCAGCTACACTGTTGATCGCGTAGCGTATAAGACAAAATTATTGTTGGAAAAATACTGATAAATAATTTCTCCAACTGGGATATATATATACTTATAGTTGTGAGAAGCTGATGAGCTTTGTTGTTAATAGAGGATCACTCTTTTTTTTTCTGTGGATGTGCAGATGAGATTTGGTATTTTTGAATTAATCATGTTTTCTTAAATAAAATTTGAAGAATAATAAATTGTAGATTTAACATAATACTCCGTTTTCTTAAATGAGTTCTAATTGAATATCACTTAAATTTTATAACCCCATAATTTGTTAACTTGAAAACAATTCATATACCAAATCTTTACTACACCAAGAATTTCAACTTCTTTAAGACTTTTGAAATCATTGTTCTAGTGAGAATAAAATAGTTAGAAAATGAAAATATAGATATGCAATATAGCTACTCGGCGCATATTCTCAGAAAATTCTTTTTAAAAGCTTGATTAATTAATTGATACTGTTAAACACCAGCGATGGGACTTTTTGAAAAAATATCCGAAGTAGATTTGGAATAAAAACGCAGTAGATTTAACTTTTTCGCAGTAGATTTTTATATTTTCAAAATATAGATAAGAAATAACATAAATAAACATAAAAAATTTAAAATAATAAAATAAATATTCATTTCTCTTTAAAAAAAACTTAACAAAAACACAACAAATACAAGACTGGGCCTATATAGTTTTAACTTGGCATAGCTTGGATATGAAAACTTTTGTAGGTGTCATTTTGGGCCTAGCTAGTGTCGCCACCTTATTGGCGTTGTCTCATAAAAACAGGAAGGGACCCAAATAGTTTTCGCTTGTTGTAGCCAGGATAAGGAATTGTATCTGGGCGTTATCTTGGCGTTAGACAGTGTCGCCTCTTTACTGGCGTTATCAGGTGTAACTAAGACTGGGCCTAGATAGTTTAAACTTGACATAGCCTAGATATGAAAACTTTTGTTGGTGTCATTTTGGCCTTAGCTAGTGTCGCCACCTTATTGACGTTGTCTCATAAGAACAGGAAAGGACCCAAATAGTTTTCACTTGGTGTAGCCTGGATAAGGAATTGTATCTGGGCGTTATCTTGGCGTTAGACAGTGTCGCCTCTTTATTGGCGTTATCAGGTGTAACTAAAACTGGGCCTAGATAGTTTAGACTTGTGTAAGGTCCATATAGTAAATACATGAAGTATCAACTCATAAACATTTTTACATCCCTATTCTGTATCGCAAATCAGCCAGGTGGGTAGCGTGCTGGATCTTTAATTGAAAGAACGCGAGATCAAATCTCGGAGAAACCAAGTAAGTAAAAGTGAAGTTTTTTTTAAATTAAATTAAATTGTATACATTTCAGATAAAAAGAAAAGCGGTCCCAAATCCCTCTAATATGAGGGGGGCGGCTATATGGGTATCAGTAAAAATCTACCTAGGCCCTAGCTAGTACCTAAAAATGTCTCAATTTTTAGCTATTCAAAGCTTGACTTGGAAGATCTATCTAGGGCCCGTATGGGAACCACTAGCAAGGCCCACAGAATACAGATCATTAACAAATTAGCCAGGGCCAAGCTAGTTACTGCTCGATAGACCCACGACATAAACTAGGCAAAACTAGCTGGGGGCTAGGCAATTCCGAGTCGCAAGTTCTACCCGGGATATTGAATGATTTTTTTTTCGTAAAACCAAAAGTGCAGTAGATTTTATTTAAAGGCAGTAGATTTATTTTTTTTTGCGAAAAAAAATGCAGTAGATGTACTGCAATTGCAGTAAAGTCAGAACTCTGTTATACACTTTGGTTCAAAATAGTTTTTAATGATTTTTAGTCTGCAAAAAATGGCGTTTCGTTCTGGAAATCAGTGCTACCGCATCCAAAAATATTTATGAATCCCCCCGAATGAAAAAAAAGAGTCCTTTTGAAAATAAATGAATCCTTTTGAAAATAAATGCAAAATTTTTAAAAATGTCAGATTTTAAGAATTGTGAAAGCTTTTCTGTTTTATAAAACTAAAATTAAATATAATAATTTATAAATATACAAACTTAAATATTGTAAAAAAATACAATAAAGTTTTACTTTTCATAAAATTGAATCCCAGTGGTAACTTTTCTGGCAATCTCACGTAGATTTATCACTTAACTAATGCGAGGGCATTGTCAGTACCTTCGTTATTTCCAACAAGAATAAAATTCTTAAACTAAAGGCTGTTATTATCGAGTGCTTAAAAATAAGAGGCTTTAAACTATAAAAGACATTTAAGCATTTATTAATTATTTAACATAGCAGCACACTTTAAGTTTGACTTGAATCTATATGTAAATTGTAATTCAAGGAAATTATAGGATACGCCAATAATTGCAGATTGAAACCTTTCGTGCAGTTTTCATCAAATTTATCTTTTCTTTAAAAAAAGATCGCTCACGTTCGTCGATGGCTTAAGTGAAGGTGGCAAATATACATGACAGGATCGCAAGTACCTTATACTTTCTATACACAATCAAATTCAATAAAAATATTTTATCTGAAATTTCTCACAATATTCATAGTGACGTTAAAAATTGTCAGAAATTAATAAACAATATACCAAAGGCCCTCACTAGTCAATTACTGATGAGTCCAAGTGAGATCGCCGGGACGAAACGCCAATTTTTGTAGGACTTAAAGGCCGTTAAAGGCTATTTTGAATAAATAATTCAACAATTAGTCCGTTAAAATAAAGTGCTAAGTCTTCTACTTGGCTGAGGTATTTTAGTAGTATAGTATATAGAGTATGTATTATTAAAAAAAACCTTCTAATATACCATTTTGTTTGTTAAAATATTTTCTAAAAAACGGTTTGCAAGCAATTCAAAAATAAGGGTGATCAAGTCCAAATTTGTACTCGTTTTTGGTTAATAACTTCTAAGTTATTTGCTCTATGTATATAAATGTTGTACATATATGGATTTGTAGATAATATAAATTATAACAAAAAATATTTAATCTTTTTTTTTTGTGCTACACAAACGGAGAAAAACAACAAAAAAAATATTATTTTCAAACAAAAATAAAACAACTTCTGAAATAATTTGATTTGGAAAATATGAATCTCATCTGATTTATTGAACAAATAAAGATTGTCCCAAAATTAAAACAAGATTTGTATTTCCCGCCGCACATTAGGCCGTTTCGACTTTTTTTTGTTGATAAAATCATAACTTTTAAAATTTTTTTTTAGCTCAATTTAAAGTCGAAAAAGGCCGCATGCCATAAAGTGGTATTTCAAAAAACATTGAGTTAAATAGTTTTGAAACTTAAAAAAACAATTTTTTAAATTTTTTAAAGCCAAAAAAAAAGTACAAAAGTTTTTACGCACTTCTTTCAAAATTTCAAAATGATTTTTGTTTTTATTATACAAGCAAAACAATTCATCCAAACGATTTTTTTACAGCAAAACCAGCTTGAGAGAAAACCTCGCTTAACTGAAACAGTTTTTTCATCCCCGAGTATTTACCTTTAAAACACTCCGCTTAAAGCCTAGTACATATTTCCTCGTGAAGTGAACAACTATCAGTGGAGAAAGTGAATTTTTGACACAATTTGCTGGACTTTTGCAGCTTTTATGGTCAAACTGTCAAAAATACACCAAAAATCAAAGAGTTCCCGTACATTTTGCTCGTGAATATGGTTCACCGCTCGTGAACGCTCACGGGTGAACAAAAATGCAAATTTGTATGGATTCACGACATGATTCATAAGTATGTACATAGGCTTAAGCGAAACTTGCCTAAGTGAAAAAACCGGATACCTGAGATATATTTTCAGTTAAGTTTTCTATTTTTCATTTAAAAAAAAACTCTCTTAAGTGAACAAAAATTTAATCGAACACAACAAAAAATTTTTTTAACTCTTTCACTTCTTTTTTTTATTTTTCACCTCCACCAAATTTTCAACACGAAAATTACATTTGAACCTCTGGTATCTCACAACCGTTTTTGGAATTTTTAAATCCACTCCAATGCTCCAAACATTTGTAAATTCAGTGAACTTGAGTTGTGCATTAAAGACCCACCCGAAAAATGATTCTTGCAATTTGCATAAACGGGCAACTGTAAGCCCGCCTCGTGAGTAGTAAAGTATTGGTAACCATACAAAATAAAACAATTTGACAGCTGACAGTTTATAGGGTAAATATTTCATGAGAAAAGAAAGTGTTTTCATTGTTGAACAATATTTCAAGTGTGAAAAGCGAAACTAAAAACTTCAGGGAGACTGCTTTTTTTTTATTGTTTTATTTGAAATCAAAGGTTTATGCCGACAAGAATTGAAGTAAAATAAATAAAAACTTATAATTGTTATTTTCTATTTTCTCAAAAACTAGAAGACATTTAACAATCTATAGTTTTAAGAGTTTAACTAGGAACTGATAGGAGCATTGAATATTAAAATCAAAAGTACTATAACTCAATAACGTAAAATTTTGATAAAAATTAGTTTGAACAAATTTTTTGTAATTTATTTTTCAAAAATTTAAAACTTGAAAATTAAAAAAACTAAAAAAACATACGATTTTGATGAAAACATTGCCTTTTAAAGTTTAAAACGCCAAAACGCATAAGAGGGAATTCAGAAGCTCACCAAAAATATTGTAAAAAGGAAGGAAGGAGTTAAAACGTATTAAAATTCAAAATCAAAAAAATCTGTGTCAAATGTACTTTTCACGATATTTTTTGTTAATTAAAAGTTGTATAGTAAAATGCTCTAACAAATTTAATACCGCATGTGATTTAATATCATATGAATTATGAACAATTACAGACACGTAGTGTTGATTCATTATTGAATTTTGAAACTATAAAAATTGTCGAGCAGAGAATAATGAGGTGGATGCTAAAAGAAAGGCTTTTTTTAATGTCGAGTGAGTTTAAATAAAAAAAATTATTTTTAAGAACAAATTAACTTTTAAAAATATATTAAAAACTTCAAATACATATCAAGCAGTATTAAAAATGTCAAAATGCAAAGCTGTCAAACTTTGATTTATTTGGTGTGTTCAGAGAAATGAGATCTCGCAGAGAATTTTCTCACTCAAAAAGTGAGCATGCGAATCCAAGATTTTTTTTCCTCAGAGTTTTGACAGCAAAGCTGAGAAATTTTACTGAGGAATACTGTTCAGTAAACTGAGATTGCTGAGTTCTCCGAGATCTCATTTTCCTGAATATGCCTATTGAAACTTCTTTTTCAATACTCAAAATTAATTAAACAAATATGTAATTATAAATAAAATAAAATAAAAAATTAATAACGGAAGACACAAGACCTTGGCTGCTTTTTAACATTTTTTTAAGAGTAATAGATTAGACCTGAGAAGAATGTTACCACGTTCGAAAAAACGACAGAAAAAAGGATTATAAACAAGACCTGAAGCCCACTTATAAAGAAGTGAAATTTTATTACTTCAAAAGGTCACGAAAAAATAAATATTATTATACATTTCATACATTAGTCATACTCAATACTCAAACAGCTTTAAGCCTGTAATAACCTTTACTGATTTTTTTTTGTTCGTGTGATAAGTTTGCTAGTTTGATTTCTTCAGAAAGAGTGGCAATTGTTAATCTTCGTTGTCAAATTTCATTCTTACCATTTTTGGACACTGAATGTCTTGTTTTTTTATTTCAACTTTCAATAATTAATATCTTGCGTCAGCTTTGTCATCGTTTGGTTATCGGCTTAGTCAGGGCTAAATTTAATGGTGAAATATATTGAAATTTGTTTATCCAAATTTATTTTACGTTATTGCCATATAGCCTCGAAGCAAACTTGTCGTATATACCTAGGTTGTAAAACCTTGATTAAAACACTTTTCCTCAGGATTTCAAAAACAATTTATGGATGATTCATATATATGTACATAACTCATTGTCATTGAACAAGGTTAAGTTAGTAAGTTGTTCAAACCATTAAAAAAAACTACCGATTATATCCTCACCTGTCTTATAAATACAGGGTCATTCATTTCGTGGTCTCAAGTTGGTAGCGCTTGCATTTGACAGCTGTCAAACTCAGCTGTCATTTTAAGTGTCATAATATTGGTTGAATGTTCGCTATTTACGATAGTGGATCGCTTAACAATCGAACAACGCGTTAAAATTATTAAAACTTACTACAGAAGTGGTGATTCAAACGTAGCCACTTTTCGTTTATTACGCGACGATTATGGTTGTCATAATTGACCGACTACGCAAGAAATAGCCAATAGGTGAAATTTTGAACAAATTTGAAGAGAATGGAAGCGTTACTGATGTCGTAAGTCCTGTTCATCATCGTAATGCACGCTCAGTGAAAAAGATTGCTACTGCAAGTGCAAGTGTTGCTGATGATTCGAATTTATCGATTTCCCGGCGTTCGCAGCAATTGAACGATTTTTTTTGGACGGCGTGGCGTTTTAAGATCAAGACTTGGACGATATGTGGTTCCAACAAAGAAGGGGCAACAAGCCACACAACACGACCAATTATAGCTTTATTGCGTGACAAGTTTCCTGGTTGCGTATAAATTTCACGTTTTGGCGACGTCAATTGGCCACCAAGATCATGCGATTTGACACTGTAAAATTTTTTTCTGTGAGGTTGTTTAAAACACCGTGTTCTTAAACGAACAATCCCAGAAGTCTAGACGCGCATTAAAAACCAGCATTACTCAAGTTATAGCTGAGATACCGCCCGAAATGTACGAAAAAGTGGTTAGAAATTATCTCAAAAGAATCGCATGCTGCGAATCTTCCCGAGGCGGTCATTTGAATGATATTGTTTTTTCATACTTAATGGAAAAGTCCAAACTTTATAATGAAATAAAATTTTCATCAAAAATGTATCGCTGTGCCTGTGTTTTATTTATAGGTTTACTTTCGAAACCGAAAAACGAATGACCCTTTATAAGCTTACTAATTTTCACTATATAAACCTCCATATCACCCCAATAATATTCCTTACGCTGTGTTCCACATAAATGAAAATGATTTCCGCGTTTACGTCTTGTTTCCCAAATACGTCGAAAACCACTCTGCTCTCACATCAGCTTGTACTAATAAACCTCATTCAATATATAAATGCCAAACTGACAACTGTTTGTTCAAAGATGGCAAGCCCAAAAAAGTTTGTCCACAAAAACTATACAAGATTCCTCTCTCCAAATGAAGTTCTTGCGGAATCACCATTCAAACAGAATAAATATAGGTATATGTACGTATGTAGAATAACAACAACAACAACATCCAAAATCACACAAAAGAACAACCATCAGCGAACAAGTTCGAAACCAATGTATCTTTTCGCATGCAAATGGATTGGAATTAACATTTTTCATCAAAGATGATGATGAAGAAATGAAGCAGGAGGGAGAGAAGGTTTTCTGCCGGGCAAATCTGGATTCATGCTTCCATTTGTGAAAAACGGTCAATACGACCAAAAATGGAAAACTCAACCAGACACAATTTGAATTTCGTTTTGAGGTTCACGGCTATACCAATAATATTGGTTGTTCTTATAGCTTATAGTCTTGTTTGGTTTTTGGTCTTGGTCTTGGTCTCGGTCAGTATTTTGTATCTTATAACCTGCAACACACAATTTCAAAGATGAAAAGCATAAATGCGCAATCAAATGGCCGTGAATAGCAAGGCAAACAAAAAAACATATTATAATAACAGCCAGTCCGCAGGTCCAGAACCATCACACAGAACCAAACAAAAAAAAAACAAAAAAAACATTCACAAAAGTTATAATGTTGAATTTCCTTCCGTGGAGAAGTTGTTGGCCAAAAAGAGTTCCACGATCTGCCGGATTTGGTCAAAGTGAATTGGTGACGATGCGAGAACAGCCTAACAGTTGTTCTTTTTCAGATACAATGAGTGGGAAGGTGGTGCGCGTGGCGACTAATTTTACTTCAAGTTCGGGTAACTCGCAGGTATAAGGAGAAGAAATTCAATATATGAAACAGATGCTAAATACTGATGAAAAAATGTGAGTGGGTCACTTAAACTAAAGGAACTTTGATTTGACGTTAGCTTTTAAGCCTTTAGAATTTCACTTTACTTCTGATTGAGAAACACAAAAGGTGTTACTTTATAAGTTTTTTTTCGCAAACTGACACAATTTTTTCTTCCAGACAAAATTTATATGGAAAGACTTAGAACTAAAAAAAACAATACAAGTTGACTCCCGACGACAGCAATTGCGAGGAGTTGCTATAATTATAACACAGGGTAAATGAATTGGCGTGAAACTAATGTAAGAATACTAACTTTTATTTCTTTTTTCGTACTGTGGATTATTGGGAATTTTAGTTTAGTGTTGCGCCATCTAAAGTCCAATAACCGATGCAATTTTTTTTCGCCCGGATGTTCTCTTTTAGGGCTAACAGGGTTTGGGAGGAGTATTGAAAATAATTAATATCTGGTTTATCTATACCAGAGAAAATCAGACGAAGGAAAATCAGGAGAGCATGCAAGTCGGGATATATTTCGGCTTGTTGTTTGTCTGGTTTCATATACATTGACAGCTGTTCGTTGTTCAGCCTTTGTTCATTGATTTTTACGAATTTTCATAGATGTTCACGGATGTTCTCGGATGTTCACAAATGTTCAGGGATGTTCACAGATGTTCACGGATGTTCACAGATGTTCACGGATGTTTACAGATGTTCACAGATGTTCACGGATTTTAACAGGTGTTCACGGATGTTCACAGATGTTCGCGGATGTTCACAGATGTTTAAGGATGTTCAGATGTTCACGGATGCTTATCTACAGATGTTCATGGATGTTCACAGATGTTTAAGGATGTTCACGGATGTTTACAAGTGTTCACGGATGTTCACGGATATTCAAAGATGTTCACGGATGTTCACAGATGTTTAAGGATGTTCTCTGATGTTCACGAATGTTCACAGATATTTAAGGATGTTCACAGATGTTCACGGATGTTCATGGATGATCACGGATTTTCTCGGATGTTAAAGGATGTTCATGGATGTTCTTGGATGTTAACGAATGTTCACGCATGTTCTCATTCATTTTCACTAATTCTTGGACCATTCAAGGAATGTAACGCATTGAAATTCCAAGGACACGTTTCGGATCAATTTGAATTCGTTCAATGTTTAATAGACTTGTTATAGTCTTCTGATTGCTACGATTTGATTCCCCATTGAACAATGTTTTCAAGATCTGAATTTACTGAGCTTTCCATACGCTGCCATTGCAGTTCCACAACCGATGAAATCGGTAGAAGTTGCAGACAAAAAAATACTAAATGAAAGAGAAAGATAATCGGATAATTTAGCGGTCCAAAAGGTTAATTCTCATCCATTGAAGAAAAGATTCATCAATACAAAATGTACGCATATTTACGATAAGAGACCTTGATGCCAAAATCTAACAATGGTTTTGAAATATCGATCGAAGTATAAATCTTACTTTCTCCAGAGCAATGTAATGATTGTTGTCACTGTTCGGGGAGATATCAGATCACAAGTGGGCGTATTACTATGAAAGCTATAATGCTGGCGGTGATTTATAAATGAATTCGGTCTTCAAGACACTTCTTTAACTGGTTTTAATGACCTTCGAAAGATGGAAGGTAAGTTAGTAAGAAATTGAATACGCTATTTACAGGGGTTAGAAGATTCGCTATTTTTAGGGACAGACTGGACAAAAACTATTTTCCATCCACCGGAAAAGATACGAGTAGAGTAAGACAGATTGAAAAACTTACCAATAGATTTTGTCGGCGACGGAATACACCTCCTTAGAACAAAATGATGAATATCTGATATCGTAATTTTTCAGAAATTATGCATCTACACGAGTGCGAAAGAAGATTTGTCCAATAAAATCGTTAAGGTTTTAAGAATAAGAGAAATCATAACACTTTCTTGCAGCATTGATTCAGCAGTAAATTGTGCTGCAAGCTAATTGAAATTCCCAAGTCAGCCCATTGCGGGTGTGACGTTGAAAATAGGCTTTGGGACCAAAGACTATAATGTATAGTAAATCGCATCTTTCTTTAACTGAATTTTCCTGGATGTGCCTAGAAGGAAGGTATATTACTGATTCCAATTTGCTCACCAAAAAGCTGAATATAAGGATTTAGAGAATTTCTTCGGCATACATTTTCGACATTGAACTTGGAGTAGATTTTGTATGTATATTTTATAGTTCCGAAAGGTCAAGTTAAGTCCCCAATCTTTCTGACAATCATGTGGATGGCGAAAAATACGAGCACTTTCAAAAAGATAGCAGCCTGCAAAATGGCGCCCAACGTTTGTCTAAGTAGTTTTTTTTTTTCATTTATTTCTCTGGAATTTACAGGACTACGATGAAACAAAAAACATGAAGATCCACTATTCTGAACTATTAACGACTGAGGTAGCGTGGTGGCTTGCATTAATGGAAAGAAGGAGTTACAGATATAGGTCACTGATTATTAATTTCCCTAGAAAAAAATACATATTTACCTAAAGGGGCTTCAGGTCTAATGAAACAATATATTAGGTGTTTTTTTTTTTTTGCAAGCCTGGGGGAAATTGGCGACGAAAAAAACGATTCGGGGCTTAATAATATGCATGTTAATTGCAACAACAACTAATCCCCAACGGGCTTAGCTAAACCCAGATAATTTTTGAGGCTTAACTTAAGTACGAAGAAAAACAATGTTACCGATTTGAATTAAGTAGGTATACTTATTATCGATAGTTTGTATGAAAACTGCATGTTTTTTTTGTGATAGCGTTGCTAATCCCCGTTGTCGTTTGTTCCATGTCTCCTAAAAATATTCCTAGTGTACTTGAGTGTATAAGCGAGAAAACCCGAACCAGTCGATGTCTCGTCTTTAAAAAGAATTTAGACTTTCTGAGACTTGAGTAATTTTACATCGAAACTTGATGCTTCACCCGTTTGAAATCCAATTCTTTTCTAATGGTATTATATTCCTCTTTACTCAATTTATGTTGCATTTAAATAACCTTAAGGTTTGCAGACATATACTCAAAGTTATAAATATTTTAAGATGTTTTAATATTATGACATGTATGGGTTCTCTTAAAAAAGTCGAGGTTCAAATCAACCATTATTTCGTTTTCCGCTAATTTTATATTTTAATATCCTTTGATATATGTATGTACCTACCACCTATTCTGGTACATTAAGAAATAAGATTAAAAAATCATTAAATGTACGTTCTACATAGATTTGCTTCCTTCCGTTTTGTTAATTATTTAAACGAAATTTTTTTTTTTAAGTCCTTCCACTTTACCTATAAAGTTAAGGTTCCTTCTCCTTTGCACTTCAGATAAATCTTTTTGACCCTCATATTCCCAGTAATTTCAATCAACTAATTCCCATAACAAAGTTGTCAACCCCATGACCCAATCCTTCCACACTAAACATCTTGATTAGCTTGCGAAAAAAAAAATTATTAATCTCCATTCCATGCAAAATGGTATATATACCTACATATATTCAACGTCATCATCATAAGTCACAAGCGCAACTAAACGTCGCTTTGCCGTCGTCATCACATCATGATCTTCAAATAATTAACCCGACACAACCGTATACATATGTGAGTGAGGATTTTAACCATTCGAAAATTACCCAAAGGAGGCATCGCATCGTGCAAACAGCTCAGTTCACACCTGAGATGTTTGCAGCAACTCCAGCAGCCAGTCAGCACCAATGCAACTTGTCAAAGTCATTCAACGGAGTTGTTGTTGTTGTTTTTTTTTATGTCGTTGTTGTTGTTGTTGTCTGTCTATTCCATGCGGATCGTTCCAATCGTTCACCATCGAGTTAATTAACAATCAATGAAAACGAGCAAGCCGTCTTCTCTCCATCCTATATACGCTGTGTGCCTTCGGAGGGAGATATATACTAGCCAGAGGCTCCAAACAGTCAGTGTGGCATTTCCGTTTGGCACGATCTTGCTGATGCTGATGACGACAAAGATCACCCAAGAAGGTCAAACCTGCGCAGAAGCAATTGTGTCACAATATCTGCACGGAGCTGAGGACAGCTACACATATATATTTACACCGGAAGGCCAGTACCCTCTGGTAATTAAAGCCCTTCCGAGTCAATTATAATTAAGTTCGAAATGAAATCTGAAAATCTCTGCGAAAAATCCAGAGATGATCCAATAGAATTGTGTACAGTGACACCAGAATCATTGCAAAAAAAAAAAAACGAAGGCGCGCGGCGGTGGTGGCGCAGAAGAACTTTAATGAAGATTAATTGCTGGGAGTTTAAAACTGGTCTAGAATCCTCCCTCTTGGTATATACAAAGCGATGACAATTGGACAAGGCACGATCGATCATTTGGCGGACCTACATCTGAGATTTTGTGCAATGCGCCTGGTTATATTCGTTAGAGCCTTTGGCAAAAGGAAAAGTCTCTTCAGCCACACCGCATGCACCACTCGGATAACTAACCACCACCATCGTCGTCGTCGTCAACGGCCGCCGTCGGTGTTTGCGTCGCCGTGAAGCTTGCAGGCGATCTATTGAACTTGATGCAGTTGTCCATGATGACGACAACCACGACGCCAGTCGTCTTTGCGGGCCTTAATTACTTAATAAGTCAATAGTTCTGCGCTCATAGGTCACCATCAGTCACAGACACAACACTATACCACAAAATACCGCATGACGGACAGACAAACCAACAGACAGCTAGACCCGGTGTGGAGCAATTAGTGGAGAAAAAAAAAACTTTGTGTACAGTCTTCACAGAATTCCATATAGCCCAGTGGTGTCATTAGTGCAGTGGTTACAAGGCTCTGGACTATAGCGCAAAAAGGATTTCAAGGATGTCTCCAATGGAGGGAGACGTCACATGGACTGTTGTTTGACACATCTTGGACTTCCCGCAACGAAGCAACAATAATGTCGAATTTGCATTTCAATGAGAGTGTCTCTCTGAGGCTATATCGAAATTGTGTTTACACACACACACACACACACATAGCCAAACAACGGCACTAATTAAATGACACAAAGAGCCATTAATGAGAGAGTGGTGGAGCTTTGAAAGATTGATGCGGTTTCCGGTCGATTAGGGTCGCATATATACATAGATCTATACGAGCTGGATGCAGACGGAGAGGCTTCCTGTTTTACATTTGTTAATTGTTTGGTGACCAACGATCATCAAGATGACGAAATTCATGCTTCTGCGCAACTTATGTATATAATCTTTCGAATTTGAACAGTGGGGCAGCCTACATGTGGCTGAATCTGGATAAATTAAAAAAAAAAATTAACCTGAAAAACAAGAATTTTTAGGATAACATTTCGAATCACAAATTTCATCTTTTTATGTTTTAAGGTTGGCTAAAATATTTCTAGTGACGGTTAGTTTGACAGCTGACAGATGGTTTGTGCTGAGTGTGTTTAAACATAACCTATACTAACTTTACTTTAGATGGTGCTAAAAGTAAACTGATTAAAACACAGCCTCAGCCATCAACAAGCCATTACAGCCAGCTTTGGTCCACCATAGACAGTTGCCTAAAGGTTGATAGAGGTCGTTCTCCATTTGGATGAGCCACTTAAATTCGGGTCTTTCTCTGCTATGATTTTTTTCCTCCAGATTTAAAGCTTTTTTGGTCCACTGTACATCAATTCAATAAACCGTGCAATGTTGTGTTCTAGTAATTAAAGTTAAAACAAAGATAAAAACACGAGGGACAACAGTGAACGACGATCACGACGGATACACAGATGCATGGTCAATTAAACGTGATATGATGTTGATGATGATGATGGTGATGATAATGATGATGATGATCTGTAACATGGGGAGATGGACGCGGTGAATTAAGTGATAGAGATTGGCAAATTGATTATAATTGCTGATTTTATTAGAATTCCCACAAGCTAATGGATGGCAGCGGAAAAGGAGGGTTATAATATAATATGTCATTTGGGACAATGTTTTTCACTGCGCGTATTCTTATATTATATATGTATGCAAGGCCAAATGTGTGACACTTGCTTTGGATATAATTTGATCAGGGGGTCTAATTCGATGAATAAATGGCATATAAAGTATTTTTTTTTTGTTTAATTTCTATCTGTTTCTTGGTATATTAGATTATACAGGTCAAACTTTTTATAGCAAAATGATTAATATAAACAAAAAAGTTGAGCTTAGTTAAGTCATCGTTATGTTTGGTATGTATACTAATAACAGAGCTTATACCACCGATCTTCGTCTCTTAACTAAAACTAACCTTACAGAGTCATTAAAAACGTATTCCATTGATAAATCAAGAGACTACTTACAATTACAATTGAATTAGTAAATAAATCGTTACTTGAGCATAATATGTGGTCGCACGACGAAGTGAAGAAACAATAAATATAGTACAGTGCAAATAAAAATTTTGTGTTGGTAGGGGGGACCGCGCGGGAGACTTGAGCTGCTTTTTATAGCATATTCTTTAATTGTCTATTTTCTGAGTTTGAAATTAGTAAAGGAATGTACTACGAAGAGCTACCTACTTCGACGCAAGGTCATAAGTCCACAGGCCAAAAGTCCACAATGGACTTCTGACCCACCTCATGAGCCAGAAGTCCACAAAAAAGTAGGCACTATAGGATTTGGGATAGGTGCGAAGGTTGAGTGTATTCAAAGTATCTAGATCCAGAATCTGGATCTGATTCTGGATCCAGATTCTGGATTCTTTAAATGCAAAAGAAACTTTGCATACACCAAACCTCGCACCTATACCCTAAATCCTATAGCGTGCCAAAGCAGGGGGGTTTCAAGGGAGGAAAGCATGCCCCCCCCCCCATACATAGCTCACTGTTTATACAAAGGTGAAGTAATTTCCCATGTGAAGGTTGTTCCCGCGAAGTTTGTACCCTGCACCTTAATTTTCCTATTGAAAAGTTAGAATGTAATAAACTTAATATTTTTGAAATTACTAAAGTGAGCTAAAAGTCCACAATCGATGGGCCAAAAGTCCATTAGAATTTCTTGTGTTGAAACGTTCCATATTCCATGCTGTTGAACCATTACATTATATCCAACGCTGCAGGTCATGGCAGCCAAATCTCATTGTGGATTATAATAAAGGTATGGGAGGTGTTGACCTACACGACCAGTCTGTAAATGTGTATAAAATAAAAATTATGGGAAAAAAGTGATGGTGAGTACTTTTAACTTCAGTGTTAAGTTCTACACCCGTAAACGCTTGGAAGATTTACAAACTCGCGGCGGATTACATTTCAGAAAAATATTGCTCGCCACTATCTAAGAAGACACACAATTCAACCTTCAACGTCGAAGCTTTCCATTTCAGCAAGCGTCCTCATTTTCCCAACAGAATTGATAAGCCCCTTAGATGCATAGAATGCCACATAACTATACGAGTAAGGTGGATTTTTTAACTTTTGTGGCATAGCTCTGTGCGTTGCAAAGGTAAGCTTAAAAAAATTTCAACCAAAAAATTAGAACCCATATCTTACCACTGTACCTGCTTGTGCTTGGGTACAGACTTATAAACATATTATGATACTTTTTTTTAAAAATGGACAAAAAAAAATTCCAAAAAATTAGTAATCCTATGTTAATATTTAATAAAGTTTTGTTACAAAAAGTTTGAGTTTTTAGTTTTAAAAGACCTCGGTAGTTAATGGGTACATTTATTTTTTTACCTACATATTTTATTTTATTCTGTTTTAAATTATATTTTTATTTAGTAACTGTTATTTGTTTTTTTTTGGAAACATAACTTTTATAGGCTCAAGACAAAAATAATAATAAACTGATTTTTTTATTAAAAATCTTAAAAAGCCGTTTAGAGATAAACTCCCGAAATCTAGGAAAGATGAACTGAACTTTGTAAAAATTGTGTATTGACAATGGCCCTCACTAGTCAACTGATGAGTCCAAGTGAGATCGCCGGGAAAAACCGCCAATTTTTGTAGGACTTAAAGACTGTTAAAAGCTACTTTGAATCAATAATTCAACAAAGTCAAAATAAAATAGTGCTAAGTCTTCTACTTGGCTGATGTATTTCAGTATATAGGTAAAGTATATAGAATTTATATTATTAAAAAAACAAAATCTTAGAAAAACTTTTAAATTTTTTTATTGTGTTAGGTATCGTTATTATAGGTTCAAAAAAAAATGAAAAAAAAAGGGTGGATAACCAAAAACTTGGCACGAAGTTTAAAGAAAATCCATCCATAGCTAAGAACATGTGTCCGAACAGTGTTCAAATTCCAAAGGTATATATATGTAGGTACGACACATGGTATTTTATTGAAGAAAAAAAATTTGTATGCCATAAATCAATTAATGAATATTCTGTTTTCTTCTAACAATATATACAGTGGCGTGGCGATGCGAAAACACCTCCTTTTATAAAATTATCCAGAACTCATGTCCTATTTTCCTGTATATCCTGTTTTATTGTAAATTCCATTGCCATCATCATCGCGGTCGTCCCGTAAAAATTCCCGTGGGCTATTATACCTAGTTCTTTCTTACATATCAGATCAGCACTGCCCCAAAGTGAATGTAAAACAAAACGAAATGCCATAAAGAGTAAAATAATTGTCGCGCCACAGCGGGATTATAAAGATGTGACACACGATTACAAATTGATCAAGTTCAGCCCACAATTTTGATGATGTCTTCGTCGCAACTCACAAGTCCTCATCGTATTCTCAATTTACATTCCATATATACCTTACCTTTATAATATTATGTTCTAATAATACCGAAGTAGAACGCCTATTCCTCATATGTAAATAAAAAAAAATCTGTAAAATTGTAATACAGTAAAACCCGCTTAAGAGAAACCCGCTTAAGAGAAAAACCCGCTTATCTGAAACACTTTTTTCATCCCCGAGTATTTGTCGACCAATTACCTTTATAACACTCCGCTTAAGCGAAACTCGCTTAAGTGAAAAACCCGGATACCTGAAACATATTTTCAGTTAGATTTAATATTTTTCATTGAAAAAAACTCTTTTAAGTGAAAAAAAATTTAATAGAACAGAACAAAATTTTTCTGAAGGCTTTTACTTCTTTTTTATTTTTCACCTCCACCAAATTTTCATCACGAAAATGACATTTGAATTTCTGATATGTCAGAACCCTTTTTGGAATTTTTAAATCCGCTTGAGTGCAATTTTTTTGTCACTTATCCGGACTCCGCTTAAGTGAAATTTTTTTTCACTTAAGCGGGGTTCGTTTAAGTGAAAAACCCGCTTAAGTGAAAGAAAGTCTATGACATTTTGCAGTTTCTCTTAAGCGGGTTTTACTGTAATTTTAAAATATCTTCTTTTTTTCAATCTCAAGTAAGAGTATCTATTTCTATAGTCCAATATCAATTATTGCAGAAAAAGGACATACTTTTCAATTGAATGGCATGTTTAAATTTTATTTGTGCATTTAATGTGGTTTGGCACAATGCACATGAAATCTTATGTTCTGTACACTCCGTTTTAATTGCTTAATGATCCAAATTTGTGCAAATTAATCCCCCGCGGGTGTTAATTCCCATTTAATCAAGAGTCGTTTTCGGTAGTAATAAAATTTTCCTATAGCCGATTAATTTTTATTTAAAATTTACTATTTTATACGCATAGGTTTAATGTTAAATAATCGCTTGGTGCCAAGTTTAATAAAAATTGATCGATTTGTTCTCAAAACAATGAATTTAAAAAAAAAATCAAACATTTTTGAAAAATCCAAAAATATATTTTTTTAATATGGTAGACAAATTAAAATTCTCTATACAAAATTAGAAAAAAATAAATTAAAAAAAATAAGCTTAGCAAAATTATTGATACCGTTATTTTTGGTTCTAAAAAAATGACTAAAAACGTGTCAGAGAAATAATTATTTAGTATAATTTTTGATTTTTGCTTAGGCCATTTTTTTAAGCGTTATTTCTTTTCGACATTTTGTTCCAATTTAAAATCAGCGTTTGGTCTTATTGCTCAAGGTATATATAATAATGGGGTACCTATTGTTTCGCTTTTTTTACTTCGCGTTTTCTTACAATTATTTCTGTTTATTTCGTAATACCTTATTTTGTTTTTGTTTTATTTTGTTTCATCACTTCACCCTACAGTTATTACTTATTTCGCTCTTCTTCCTCTCTCTTTTTACTCGTTTTGCATTTTTGTTAAAAGTGCAATGAGTTATTTAGGTCAAGATTATTTCGCTAACGGTTTATTTCGCATTTGGTTTTAATTAGACTATTGTTTTAGCGTGGGTTTATTTTGAACCCAACGAACTAACTCCCAAAAAACTAACTGCCACTAAAATTGAACTAAGTCCCATTACTGCGCCAAAACACCCTCTAACACCTACCCCAAATCCTATAGCGTGTCCAAGCAGGGGCGTTGCAGGCGGCAACATGCCCCCCATACATACCTCGTTTGTATGTCGTAAGCGATGGCGAAATACACGAAATGTGAAACGACTTAAGCGAAACAACAAAAAAAAAAACGAGATAAAAAAGACGAAACAAACCATACCCATAATAATGCCCAAATAACAAAAATGTCATAGCGCCCAAAAACTTTTTCAAAAAATGTCACAAAGCCTAAAATCAATGCCATAGCTTCCAAGCAAAATTTAAAATATCAAATTAGTAAGTGTCATATCTCCCAAAAGTTCTCATTTGCTTCAGTATGTGGGCATTGTGACATTATAACATTTGGTTGTTGTGTGGCTTGATATTTTTGAGCCAACCATTGTCAAATATTTTTCTGATGCCACTTAAAGAATTTGTATCACTTAACAGCCCTGCAGGACACGAACATTCTTTTTTAATTGCTGGTACCTTGGTGTTTTTAGTTCATTAAATACATTTTCTTGGTCAGCATGAATAAACATTTAAGAACAAGAAATCCTCTTGGCAGACACATCGACATTCTGGGTTTTATGACGTTGGGTGATATTACTTATAAGAATGATAGAAATCAAATTCGTCATAAAAACCAAAACAAATGCCAGAAAGCCCAAGACCTATGGCATAACGCCATAATTATTTCAATTAATGAATTTGGGCGTTGTTAAGTTTTTGGGCTTTAGGACATTTTTGGGCTTTATGAAATTTTTCGATTTGGGCGTTATGGTTTTGGGTGAAAAGACCTAGCGCCCAAAAAATCCATGAACGCAAAAAAATTTACATTGATGTGTATCAGTTTAAAAGTCTAGAGAGGCGACAAAAAATTTAAATAACGTTAATATTGATGTTTTATACGATAATCCCAGTTGGAATAAACATTTGACAGGGACAATATTTAATTGTATAGACTTTTCTTTCAATATTCGTTAGAGGGGTTTATGAAAAGAAAATTCGGCTGGAGCTTAAGCCGCCATCTTGGATTTAACGATGAATTAGTTTTAAGTGAATTACTCGATACCGTGAATGAAAGCAAAAATTTACTGGTATTTTTAGATAGATCTTAACTTTTAATATCCAAATATGAAAGGATTGCATTCCGTGGTAAGGGACTCTGTTGGTATATTGGTGCATTTTTTCAGTGCACCTGGCAGAAAAGCGGCCCCATGAAAAAAGTCTTGGAGTTCCATATTTGTTATCAGAGGGGAAGCTTTTGTCAGCGAGAACATACATATTTCTAAATGCTATACCACAATTTATTTGAAAATGGGTTTCATCAGCTATGCCAGATCGTGAGATATTTGTACCTTTTTGTGGGAATTTCACGTCTAATATAAGCTAAAAGAGAAAATGGGATTTTTAGAGCCTCATATAGTACAAAAACCCTTTTTTGTTTTACGATTTGCTCAATTTTTTTTTCTAAAACTGCTCATTTCAATAAGAAACAAAAATTGAATTCAGCTATGGTCAAATTAAATATTGTCATTGCATAGAAATACTCGATTCTAATTATCTAAATCCGTTCATTTCTATTTTTGCATTTGATCTACTAAAGCCTAGTACGCTGCTGATGCGAAACGAAAAATCTCTTACAAAAATAACACAACTAAACCATAAACGAAAACTGTCGTTCTAGTTTTCGTTCTGCAAAACTATATGCTATTCGATATGCTATTTGATAATACAAGCAGAGTATTTGGAGAAGTTTGCACTTTTTTTCGAACATAATTAATTAAATGACATGAGTTTTATTGTTTTTTTTTTGTTATTCATATTTGATTTCTATGCTTTTATTTTTGACTTTTTTTTACAAATGGCATGAGGCATTCAATGTAAATGTTCAAAGGCTATATAATTTTGGCAATGCGGAATGCACATTTGTTTATAAATTACAAAGAAATATTTTGTTTTTGTAAAGGGATAATTGTGGGATATATTTATCAGAAAGACGTGGGATAAAAAGGAATTTTTAAGTATCATTGTGGGAAAACCTGCTCCCAAAGTCTGGCATCACTGGGTTTCATACGGATCTTTGGGTTCGTCTTGGATTTAGAAGGCCCCACCCAAAACTTCTAGGTCACCCATTTTCATGTTTAGTCAGATCAGATATTTTATTAAATATACAGTCTTGTTTATTAGATTTCGCTAAACAGATGAATATTTATGCACTGCACTTGGTTTTATGTAGCCTCTAATGTAACTTGGCATAAATTTCCATTTATAAAACATTTCCCTATACCCTGCATAGTTATATTAGGCTTGTGTCAAAAAAAGTACCAAACAGAGGAAATCTATTACGTTTTACTTCCAAAACTGACAAACCAATCTCAGCTGTTCATAAAAAAAAATAATTCTGTTACGCCGAATTAATTCTTTTATTATCTCCTAATATTATTCAGATTATTGTTATTTGTGTGGTTTTTGTGTTATTTGTCAAAAAAGTAAAATATTTTGAAATAAAAAAATCATTTTTATTGATTCATTAAAAGATTTGTGTTTTCATTCGCTCTACACGGTGGTGTTTTTTATTGAAAAGAAAATTTATCTATTAGGGTGGCTCTTTTGTTCGCAATATCTAAAATTATTCTAAGTCCTTTCCTGAAAGTGATCAAAAATCTTCATATGTGGCACATATTTTAAGTAAATTTGGCACACATTTGAAGTAAATTTGGCACACATTTGAAGTTCTATTAAGAGTGCAAAAATTTAATTCCTCGGAAGAGGTAGATAGTATAGTATTCAATAAAAAAACATTTCTAAAAGATCACTAATTGGTCAGAAATATATACATTCTTTAATTTTGGTTTTAAATCTAATTATTTATGGGAACAGTTTTTAGAAAATTATTTTTTTTTTTAATTTTACATTATTAGAATGTATTTTTGTTTGTACTATTTAATGCTGTTGTCAATTTATATTTTTGTTTATACTATTTAATACTCTTGTGAATTTTTAGCCAAATACCAATATGTCTTTCGAGTTTTTGAAAAAATTGAAAATATCAAAATGTACCTACTTTGCTACTACGAAGTGGAAATTAAATTTTTAGAGCAATTTAAATAACGGTCAAATTGAGGGAAAATTATTTTTAATATTTCTCATAAACTAAAAGGCATCAACTTAAAAATGTAAAGTTGGAAAAATTTAGCTGGAACATTTTTTTCTCTTTTTTTAAATTTTGAGTTTGAAAATTAATTTTTTAACAATTTGATTTAAAAACAGAATTAAAAAATATCTTTTCCGGCTTAAAAACCGGTTGCGTATGCGTATTGATATTGTTAAGTTAAGATTTACCCCAAAAAAAAAAATATTCTTAATTTCGGTTCTTAAAACTTACTTATAAAGTTCAACAAAAAAAAATCATAAAACAATTTTCGAAATGATTCTATTTTTCTATTGCTAGATGTAAACTAAAAATTCGCTGCACTCATTCAAAAAATGACTAATACTAAAATAAATATAATTTATAAAATATCGTGTCCTCAAACAAATGAAACGGAGTGTATATGATGTCGCTATGGATGAATATTACATACGTATATTCCTTATGGATGTATAATGTATATATAGTTACTTCAATTTAATTAAAACGATTTCAAATGAAAACAAAAATATTCTGTCGCGCAGTGCAATGGATAATTAGCAGCAATGTCGTGTCGATGACAGTCGACCAACCGACAGAATGATAGACCGGCCTTTCTGATGAAGTGAATTGCATATTGCAAGCAAATTGGTATCAGCTTCAACATGGTTGCTTGGCTAAGAAGTTCCGGTTGGTATATATGCTATATAGCTGGGCTGTCTGTCTGTCTGTCTGCCTATATGCGCCCACCATATCAGAAGAGCTGTTCGTTCGTTCAGAATTGCGCGTGTCGGTTCGGTGTCGATTGAGTTAGATATCAGTGCAGCGCACATATACGATGTATATATTCACTTCACCGACAGACGAAGTACTTGGCTAATTATTTCCGAATTGCTGTCATTTTAGATATAAGTTTCCAATAATTGACGTTGGTATATATTTATAAGTGCATTGGAATTTGACAAGTGACGATGGCTGAAAATGCAGTGTGAAATGATTTGTGTGTGATTTTGCAAACAAGTAAAAGAATTCCCTTTTCTCCGATTTAAACTCGATGATAGAAGCTATATGTAGAAGCTTAAACCAAATCTCAAATCTGTTTTTGAAATTTTTTTTTTTTTAATTATAGAAATTTGATTTCGTGTTGAAAATGGAGGTTTTAATCTACGATTTGTTCTTCCATGCGTCCAGGTGTAAATTGTAAAGGTAGAACTAGAATAGGCGGTAGCTGTCGGAAGCTAGTGTCAAAACCGAACGAAAAGTTGCTTTCCAAAACGTAAAATTCACAAGTCACCCATAATACACTTGAGTGGTTGAATGTGATTTTTTTTATTTTTGAAGCTAGCTGTCAGTCCATTTACGAAAGAGCAGTCGGTGAGTGCTCTCACGTGTGACGGCAAATGTTAACGAAAACTAAACGAAAAGTTCCACATCGAAATTATGTGCACGTCATATGAATTTCTTGTTTTCGCTCGTTTTCGTACGACCACGTATACGTTTGGCTTCCGGATATTCTAGTTCTACCTTAACCGGATTGACGGATTTGCTTGAAATTTGGTACGAAGCACTTTTATTTGATTCCCCGCAGAGGGAAAATTTGAATTTGGTTGCTGCTCCATCAACGTTTCCAAAGATTTCACCGATACCTTAGATGACAGAATAGATTAAGATGGTTTATCATGCGACTTTCTTAACATCGTTTTTGTGTGCCATCTGTATAAACGAAGACGGGGATTGGAAGAAAAGCTACAATAACTAATTGTACGAGATGTAAAATAAAACCAATCCATCCAAAAAAATAAAAAACACAAAGGACTTTCGAGTCAACTCCCGAGGATTGGCAGAGTGTTTCGACTTTCTAGAGGAAGACCGCGACTCAGCTGTTAATGGTTGAGTCCTTGGTCCACTCCAGACTAGGACGGATAATGCTTCAGGTGATTCTGAAATAAATTATATAAAAAATTGAAAAAAAAAAATTCCATAATTTTCTATCGATTTTAATGAACGATATTCGTAATTCTCATTTGTTATAAATTCCCAATTTTCACTTCGTTTGAATTAAAATTTAAAATTTCAATGAATAACTGACAATTTGAGATCAAAATTAAATTTAAGTGACAGTTGACACATCTGAAAAATTATTTGACATTTGAAACGATGGATCTACTACAATTTAAACATTATTTGGTGTGTTCAGAAAAATGAGATCTCAGAGAAGGTTTTGTTTCCTCAGAGTTTTGACAGCGAAGATGAGAAATTTTGCTGAGGCATACTGTTCAGGTAATTGAGATTGCTGAGATCTCCGAGATCTCATTTTCCTGAACATACCTATTAGGCTTTTTTCTTTTTGAGTTCAGAGCAGAGCCTGAACTGTCAAATAAATATTTGTGACTCTTTCTTAGCTCTGATCGTTTAGGCTAAACTCATACTGGAGCTGCGAGCAGAGCGGCGATGCGAGAGGTGAGTAGAGCGTTAAAAACAAACACATGCTTTCTTATGAGAACTGATACCTCCTTGCTAGAGGCCTCAGTATGAGAGCTCGCATAAGAACACATTTGTTTGTTTTCGTTGCTCTGCTCACTTCTCGCATCTCCGCTCTGCTCGCAGCTCCAGTATGAGTTTAGCCTTAGAGCTTCAAATTTGTGTTTCTTTTTAGATCTGAGCATGTTCAGGGGCCCTACTATGTAACTTGGTTCTACTTTCGAATCCATTCGAAAGTTGATTTCAATGCTTATTTTCAGTGGTAATAAGTATGAAAGTAGGATCAGTTTTTGGTGCTTTCGACTTTTTGCCACAGAATCTTCAACTAGCGCTGTTCTATTTCCGTTTATATGCGTTTGCTAAAGAATTAGCGAGCTGAGATTTTGCGAATTCCAACATTTTTATTATAGAATCGAGTTACATAGTTGGGCCCTAGAGCTCAGAATAAAATAGTAGAGTAAACGGAGTAAAATGCTGAGCACAAACGAGAGACATTTGAAAGGCGGGAAATAAAAAAAAATCGTCGTCAAAACTATAAAAATGGCGGAAGAGGCTCTAGTGGAGAAGTTAAAATAATAATTTTAATTAAATAATATCTAATCATGACAGTTCAGTGCTCAAGTTGTTTCATAATTAAATCAGAGAGCTCTGAACATACTCAACTCAGAAATTACTCTGTTCGCTCAGATTCTTCTCAGTGCTCAGCTCTGAACTCAAAAAGAAAAACGCCTATTAACTATGCACGTTTAGGTAACATACGTAGCAGCAGGTAGGTAACAATAATGTAATTTTCTTTGTTAAATGCGACAGTTCAGCTAACTTTGGTTGCAAGTCACTAAGTTCTACTGTTTATAATAACCCCCTTAACAAGCCAAGCCAAACTCAATGAAACAACACTCAAAAACAATTACAAATACTCTCACTCACTATACATACATAATATAACTCTCAAGTTGGCTTTTGTGATTTTGAGAAATTTATTTGCTGTTCATATTTGGAACTACAATTCTAAATTTGATATAAACAAAATTATACATAAATATACATAATATTTTCGAGTAGGTATAATGTGCTTAAAAGCAAGACAGGCCAAACCCCTTGCAGACAGCCTTCCGTTGGCGGACACAAATGTGTAAAGTATCTTTTTGCAGATATTTTATCTTTATTGGGGTCCCCTATATATTCGTTTTTTTTTTTTATTACATTTCATAGCTCTCAAGAAAATTCAATTAATAAATAAAATACAGATTGTGTGTGTTTTGTTTTTGGGGGAAACTTCTCGATTGGCTAAGCGCGATAGAGGGACCCAGTTAGGGGAATAAAAAAAAATAAAAAAGGTGTTATGGCCTTAAGAATTATTTTTTTTTACGATTTATTTATTATCTGCGATATAGACTTAAATATTGCGAAATATTGCAATGGAGACATAACTCAATTAGCAATTGACCAATGAACGTTTTAGATTTAGAGCAGACAAATTTGTAAGTCTGGACAGCAAGTGTCGCCAATATTTTGGCTAGAGTTTTTCTTCTTTTTTTTTTTGCCACATTATTTCTTTAGAAGTCTGTGAAAATAAAAAATCGATTGCATTTTGGGCGAATAAATTTTGTAAGAGGTAAAAATTCTCAATACCTTATATAATGATTAAAGTTACTTAGAAGTTGAATAATTATAGTTGGAGTTATAATTTTACAAAACACTTTGCTTTGCTTGTGTATGGCGTAGTGATTATTTGTCACTTAAGTAGTTATAAAAATTAATTAAAGTTGCAATTTACTCACTGGAACCACTCACTCCTGACTTCTGCAAATACATATTATATAAGAACTTTTTCTTTGTCACATTCATTAAAATTGTAGGTAAGTAATATGTTTTCCTAAAACTTGGGCCCCAACTTACAAGTTTAACTGTGAAAAGAATTAGCTTGAGATTTGAGAACATTCTCTATAAATTCTCTAAAATATAAATGTTTTCCCAAAACTTTTTCGACTTTAATACTTTTTTGTAAAATCAAAGCCATTTGGAGAAAAAGAAAAATTGTTGATCTGCGCTGTTGTATAGTTTCCACAGCCTAAAGCCTCAACTACATAAGCCAAAAAAGTGAAAAAGTGCAAAAGTGAAAATTTTTAAATTGATTTTGTGATAGTTTTTCTGACTAGAAAACTTATAAAAATGATGCAGAAAGCTTAAATTTTGGTTTAAAAACAAACTTGTGTATTCTTTTTCACAAAACAACGGCGCAGCGGTAAAAAAAATATTTTTACTTTTGTACTTCAGTACTTTTTGGCTTATGTAGTTAAGCCTTAATTCGAAAAAAGTCAAGAAAAAATCTAGACAAAGCTGAATTTTGGTGGAGAGTTTTATTTTGACATTTTGAGTATATAAATACTAAAAAATATATAGCGCATTCAGAATAAACATTTGACCGAGAAAAAATTTAAGTTTACACTTATTTTTCACTTTTCGTTAGAGGGTAAAATTAATGTAAAATATTGAAAAAAAAATTGTTTCAAAATTAGAAATATAAATATTTTTGTTTCATTTTTTTTCCAAAATTTCTAGTTTGAAAATTAATTTTCCAAAAAGTAGACATTAAAATAATTTTATTTAAAAACAGATGTAAAGAATGAATTTCTGGCTATAAAAAAAGGATAACAGCACCCAAGTAACATTTTTAGTTACTTAAAGGCTTTAGCAGTGCTTCTAGAGCTAATCTTAAAGCTCCTTTTTTTTTAAAATGAGCTCTAGAAACACATTTAGAGCTTAAGTCGAGCTTATTTGCAGCTAATTCTTTGAGTTTGAGAGCACTTTTTTGCTCTTAAGAAGCACGTTATTAGTGGCAAGTGACTCTGAAGGTCTATGTCAAACACCTTTAAAGAGCATCTTTTGAAAGATGTTTGTTCGTATTGGTTTGAGTAATAAATATAATACCAAACATAAACGCAGGCACGCTTTAATACTTATGTAGAATAAGTGAATCGTTTGATAGTATAAATAATACATAATTTTGTATGATATGCCAATCAGTGTTGTCGCTGAGAAATTTGAAAAGGTCGCACAAAAAGGGGTCACGAGAAAAAAAAGACAGCAAAACCAAACGAAATCGGTATAAGTAAATCAAGTTTCCGAGTAATTTAAGTTTTTTATTAAACCAAAACAAAAGAAATAAATTTTCAGTATTAAAAATAAAATACATTTCTATTCAAATAATAAATAAATTACATCTACAGGGTGTCCGCCGGGAAGGTATACTACTTTGTAATTGCTTATAATTTTTGATGAAATGAAAGAGAATGGATCTTATATTGATAAATGTTTTATTTAATGTCGGCAATTACGTATAGAATACAATATCAGGTAAATGTCCGCCTCTGTTAGTCTCACAAATGCGAGCCCTTTTGAGCACATTTTTCATTACATTCTCAGTTCTCACACATTTCACGCGGTATTTCATTAATTTCATCACGAATATTTTGTTTGAGTTGCTCAAGCGTTTCTGGTTTGTTTGCATAAACCTTGCTTTTCAGTCCGGAGCAATCAAATCAGGCGACCGTGGAGACCAATCAACATCACCATTTCTTGAAATAACTTGTTGTGGAAAGAGGTCTCGCAGTAATTCCATTGTAATCCTGGCTGTATGCGATGTGGCACCGTCTTGTTGATACCACATGCGTTAATCAAGCCCAAAGCATGCAGTTGTGGCGTTAAAAAGCTTCCAATCATATCACGATATCGCTCCCCATTCACAGTTACCGTTACGCCGTAAGGTAAGGTCCAATGATTCCTCCTGACCAAATTCCACACCAGACTGTAACTCTTAATGGATGCAAAGGTGACTGATGAATAATTTGAGGGTTTTCCATTGCCCAGAACCGACTATTCTGTTTATTCACGTGCGTTCTATTGGCACGTTGTTTCTCCCAAAAATTTCACGTAACTTTCTCATCGTCACAGTAATCGATGATTGATTTTGATAAAATGTTTTAACAATTGAAACACGTTGGTTTATCGAATATTTTTCCACAATAAATTTGCCACGTGTCTACTTCACGACTGCCAAATATGAACTATCAATACTAATGTCTACAAAAATGGAGGCAAAACAAAGTAGTATACCTTCCCGGCGGACACCCTGTATTTGTCTATACTTATTATGATTTGTTGAATTTTAGTATCACAATTTTTTGTTTTAAGAAAAAGTTAAATTAAGTGGTGAATGACAAGTTAACTATAGAGCTAAAACAAGGAGAACAGTGTTGATCAGTTTGTTAAAAAATGGTCTACATCAGTTTTCAGTTTATAATATCATTTTATTTGAGATAATATAATAAATAAATTACATCTATTTGTACATATATTCTTATATGATTTGTTGAATTTCAGTATCACAAGTTTTTTTTTTAATAAATAAAGCGGTAAATAATAACTAAACTATAGGAACAAAGAAATCAGTGCTCATTGTTCATTTATAAAAAACATTAAATCGTTCTTTAAAATTAACACAAAGAATAAATAAATTCATTATCATAAAAATAATATTTATATATACATATACATATATATGTCTGTATCTTTAAAAAAGATACAATATTCAGCCGTATAGTGAGTTTCACTTTAAAACATTCCACACGGAAAATTTGTCATTTCACTTTTCACCTATTGTATGTTTTGCACAAAATTTCATTTTTGAAAAATACCTGTTATTGTGAACATTCATTTTGGCCTGAATGTTCAGGCGAGTTTTCATAGAACGACGACGATATTTTGACCTTTTAACATTTTTTCGTTAAGATTTAGGGCCAGTTTGTTCACAGTTTTTTGTTGATGTTTACCAAATTTTTTATTATTAATGCATGCAAATCGCTAATCAGCCGATTTTTTTTGATCAGCGTCATTTAATTAGAGCATGTTAAAGTGATGGTGTAGATCTATCCCACTGTGAACAAACTGGTCCTTAAAGTTGTTAGTCACAAGGGCAAGTTACTGCGATTTATGTTATGCAATTTGTTTCTTAATTCGCCCTTTTTTGCATTTTTAGACTTTTGAGTTGGTCATATTAAGACATCCTGAACATGAATATCTAATGTGACTATAAAATACAAATAGACCACCACTGCCATAAATCACCTATATTGTCCGTCTTATGCACATACATATCTACATATGTAAAAGGGTCATTCATTTTTCGGTTTCGAAAGTAAAGCTAAATAAAACACACACAGCGACACATTTGTGATGAAAATTTAATTTCATTAAAAAGCTTGGACTTTGCCATTGATTGCGAAAAATAATATCATTCAAATGGCCGCCTCGAGAAAATTCGCAACATACGATTCCTTTGAGGTAATTTTTAACCACTTTTTCGCACATTTCGGGCGGTATCTCGGTCATAACTTGAGTAATGTTGGTTTTTAATGCATCTAGAGTTGGGGGATTATTCGCGTAAACACGGTCTTTTGCGTAGCCCCACAGAAAAAAAAAATTTAAAGGTGTCAAATCGCATGATCTTGGTGACCAATTGACGTCGCGAAAACGTGAAATTACGACCAGGAAACTTCTCACGCAATAAAGCCATAATTGGTAGTGTTGTGTGGCTTTTTGCCCCGTCTTGTTGGAACCACGTATCATCCAAATCATGATCTTCAATCGCCGGCCAAAAAAATTGGTTATCATTCGATCATACCGCTCCGAATTGACTGTAACAGTCTGCCCATTGGAATCTTCGAAGAAATACGGACCAATGACACCTTTCGACCATAGAGCACATTGTTTGAGTCACTTTGTCTGGATGCAACGGCACATCTTCTATCACTTTTGAGTTTTATGAGCCCCATATGCGGCAATTTTGTTTGTTTACATAGCGTCATCGCTGAAGAAAATATTGTTCGAAATATGCGTAAAATGTGGCTACGTTTGAATCACCACTTTTCTGGTAAGTTTTAATAATTTTATCGCGTTGTTCGATTGTTAAGCGATCCATTATCGTAAATGAAAAACATTAAACTAATATTATGACACTTCAAATGACAGCTGAGTTTGACAGGTGTCAAATGCCAGCGCTACCAACTTGAAACCATGAAATGAATGACCCTGTATAATAAATATTTGTCCTCTAAGTTTATACCTTTAAGTCATCAGTCGTCACTCAAAATGTCTGTCATGTATGTCCCCTTTCAGACGAGGAGGTTTCCAACAACTTTCAGTTTATAGGTGAGAAGGGCAAGAAGTAAGAGGGGAAAATGTTATCTCCCCGGTCAACGATTTGAGGAGATTTTTTTGACATTTCTCTTCACATATACACAGTATAGTGTGTTCAACCAAGCTACTTTAAAAAGAAACTACAGAAAATTTCCACGATTTTGTTTCTTCGTGTGAAAGGTACAAGAGATTTTTAAGGAAATTAAAGGAAGACGTCAAAAAAAACTCCGGCAACTTCTTTCCACGTGTGAAAGGGGACTAAGTAGTAGATACATATGTCGATATTCACCCGTTCTCAGCATTTAAAAGGTTTTATTATAATATAAATAAACAAAAAAAAAGTGTGAGTACCGGGACTCACGGTTAAGATGTGTAAACATACGTAACGTAACGAATCACAATCACAGAATCACAATCACGAACACAAGATACGTTACGTTTTTTTTTCATCCTACCCGCCAGTATAGATGTTTACACATCAAAAAGATGTCTGAATTTTTGAGGCAAATTTTGTATAAAAAAATTGAAATAAAATTGACTTCAATTCCAAATACTCGTACATAAGTAGAAAATTTAATTGCAAGAGTTACCTCATTCGGCAACAGCTTAAATTTTCGGGGATATATGTTTTTTTTTAGATTTCCTTTTAATATATACCAAAAATAAACAGAATATAAAAGAGTAAATATCATGTTTCTATCTTAACTGGAACTGACATAATGGGTTAAAGTTGACAAATGATGTGATGTGAGTACTGAGTATCATGAATTTGTTTGGCAACAAAAAATCCTTAAATTTATATTCTTTTGTTTTAATTGTTTACGGATATACATTTACCCTAAATCTGTCTATTTACTGTTATGACATTTGAACTTAAATAAAAATGCTTTAAGTGTTAATGTCATTAGTTTACTAAGATGTCAAAAATCACTTTATTAAATTTACAACTATGAGGAAAGGCATTAAAAATTAAGAAGTTATATTGAATTCTAGCATACAAGGACTAAGAAAAAAAAAATCGGTTCTAAAGCGATACTATTGGAAGAGGTAATTCAGTAGTACATAACTTCTTTTAAGATTTGTAGGTACTTTAAAAAAACTGTCGCAGGAAGAAAAGAAACACCTAAGAACTGCACATAATTGAAAAAATCAAATCATCAAATGAATTGAAATGAAACAACAACCATTTGGATGAGCTACACATGTAGGTATGTACGTAGGTATGACCAAATTTGTATAAGCTAGAGTTAAAGGTATATGTCACGACTATACCAGATTCAGATTCCGGCAGTTTTCAAAAACGTCAAATGCCAGAAACGCAAACTGTAAAAGTCAACTGTTCGAAAACCCCAAAATGAAATTTTTTACTAAAAGAAATATTTTCAATAATAATGTTTGCTAAAACTCGAGTTGACAACAAAAAATATTGAAAGGCAGAAAGCGTCAAATGTGTTTGTAGTAAAATTGATTATTTGACGAAAGCTGCGTCTGCGATATCTGCGTCGAAAAATGACGATCAAATTGACGTTGACTTGACGTTTTCCAAAACGGTATCGTTATTATTAAAGAGTTGCTTAAGAGGCCTTTCCCTTTATATTTGCAGAAAAAAACAAAACAATGTTGATTCGCTTCGCCATACGCCAATAATTTGAAAGGCATATAAAATAACTATTTATTAAATCCTCACAAAACTGATCTTGTCATATATTCTACAACAAATACAAAATTCCGCACTTAGACCTCCCTTCTATCAAATTTATACCACAAGCATTCGCAGAAGAAGCAAAATATCTGGGTCTTATTTTAGATAAGAAGTTAAGCTGGAAACCTAACATACAGGAAAGAGTAAAAAATCACCGATGCCTCTCTTTTCCTGGCAAAAAAGCCATCGGGAATAAATGTGGTCTTCAACCCCGTATCAATAACTAGCTATATACTTCGGTTATACTTATAAGACCGATTCTAACATATGGAGTAGCAGTATGGTGGACCGCTCTATAGATAAAACTATAAACTGCGATAGACTCAGTAAGGTCCAGCGAACTGCCTGTATGAGCACAAGCGGAGCACTTCGCTCCACCCCCTCTGCTATACTAGACATTCTTTTCCATCTGATACCCACATTTTTAGTAAGCAAATGGCCGCAAGCACAGCTATTAAAGTCTTAAAGTCACTTCACAGTGGATCAGCTATGAGATTGTTCACTTCACTCCGCAATTCTGAATTCATTCAGATCATTTTCAAGTAACATCGACTACATATCCTAAACATTTTTCAACAAAAGCTTCCAAGTTACCATTCCACCCAAATCAATTCTTGGGAGGATGAAACTTTCCTGAAAAATGAATCCGTTCATTTTTATGCTGACGGACCAACAAGCTGCGGTCAAATATTTGGGCTCTGTTTATACAAACTCTAAGCGCCAGTTGTACAAATATTTAAACCGTGGTTCAGCAATTTTTATCCACCGATTCCGGCGGATTAATTGAGTTTCAACAGTGGTTTACTGTTCAAGTGTGTGATAATAACCAATTACATACTTAAACCAGTGTTGAACCTTTGTTAATCCGCCGAAATCGGTGAGTTAAAATCTTGAACCGAAGCTGAACCACTATTGTACAACTGGCCCTAAAACAGCCCAAAACTGTCGATCATCTCTCGATGAGATGGCACAACAGTTCAATTCAACATTCACCTTTGTTGCGTGCCGGCCCATAGACACATTCCATGAAACTGTAAGGCCGATGAACTCGCTAAAAGTGGAACAACAATACCTATTTTAACAAATAAGACAAATATTGGTATATCTATTGCAACATGTAAACTTATGCCAAAGCAAGATGCTATAAAGAACACAAATCTTAGGTGTAACAACCTCGACCACTTGTTTGGCGACAAAAGAGATTTGGCCATCGCTTGATCTTAGGTGTACTATCTGAGCGTCTTAAACCTTTCTGCAACACTGTGATTAGCACGTACCAGTGTGGCTTCAGGCCAGGCCAAAGATAGATCAAATCTTCACATTGAAGCAAATCCTGGAAAAGTCCGACGAAATTCAAGTCGATATCCACCATCTATTCATCGACTTCTATATTAAAGTCGCACAAGAGCTTCTATTGGTGATGTCAGAACCCGGGATTCCGAAAAAAATGATTCAGCTATGCCGCATGACGTTACAAAATACGCGGTGCAACGTGCAAATGGATAACAGCACATCCGAGCTATTTCAGATGTGTACAGTGACAAGGAGATGCGCTATCATGTGATTTTTTCAACCTAGTCCTGGAGCAGATAGTGCGCAAGAGTGGTGTTAACTTGAAAGGCACTGTCTTCAACAGGTCTTTCCAACTGCTTGGCTATGCAGACGACTACAACATCATCGGCCACTCCAAGCGAAGAAGCTTCAAGAAGAAGAAGAAGCATTCACGCTGACCAGGCGAAACGCATTGGTCTTGAAGTGAATGAGGACAAAATAAAGTATATGCAGTCAATAAACAAAGCCTCATCTTTCCATCGTCTAGGACAAAACGAAACTGTTGGTAGCAGTAATTTCGAGGTAGTCAAGGAGCTCACCTACATCGGAAAAAAACATCAATTCCACGAACGACACCTTAGTGGAAATCTGACGAAGAATTACCCCAGCGAACTGCTGCTACTTCAAAACTCCTTTCTCAAAAGACAAAGTGCACGCTATACAAAACGGTAATTTTATCAGTTCTACTCTACGGGCGGCGCCGAGTGCTAGGCTATGAGTAATAAAGTGGAACTGGTACTGAGCACTTTCGAGAGAAAAATTCTTCGGCGGATATTTGGTCCTATATGGGAAGAGGGCGAATAGAAGAGAAGATTCAATCGCGAATTGTACAAGCTGTACCATGATGTCGATGTAGTCCAAAGAGCCAAAACACGTCAACTGCACTGGCTCAACCACATCGAGCGAATAGACAACAATGCTCCAGCCAAGAAAACCTTCGAATCCCAGCCCAGCCCAGGTTCGAGACGAGCAGGAAGGCCGAACCTCAGCTACTGGGACCTGGCGGTTACAGACGCAAGAGCACTTGGTCTCGACGACTGGAGGGAGCTTGCGAAGGGCCGCAACCGATGGAAGACCACACTATCTTAGGCAGAAGCCATCCATGGATCGGGAGCCGGATAATTAAGTGGATCTGAGGCACTCTAAGCATTTGATATCTTTAAGCAGATTACACATTAGCTCCGTTATAGGTGTCATAATGAGACAATGTCTAATTGGAAGGCACGCCAGGCCACTAGGTATCTACTCAAACGATTTTTGCAGAAGCTGCATGGATGAAGAAGAGGAGGAAACGATTCCTCACCTTCTTTGCACATGTCCTGCTTTGTCACAAAGACGTAGACTCCACTTGGGAGACTTCTACTATAACGATACGAGTGATCTGAAAAATATTATAACACGCTTCGTAAGAAGCTCAAAATGGTTTAAGGAGTAGGGAAAAGTTTCCTAGATCCATGTGGTATCAAAATTGGTCTAAGTGTGTCGGTCTCTGACAGCAACTTCTACCTAACCAAAACAAATTTATCAAGATTGCAGTTCAGGCACAAATCATGTGCAGATGTGAGGTTCTACAAACATTTCGCACATTTATAGATGAAGGGCTCTTAAGCAATAATTCTATGAGCAAATTTATATGTAATGTATTCATAAATTCTCTTCAATTATTTACTAACATATTATTTTACATCACTTGCTTTATTATATTAAATAACTTGAACTATTATAACAAATATGTTCATAAGTAAGTGCGACCCATAAGTGTTTTTTATAGGAATATCTGTTATTGACTTTTAAGTAGGTACATAAGGGTTCCCTACTGTCCATAATGTATAATATCTATTTTGCAATCGGAACTGATATTTCCAATATTATCTAACATTTTTATATAAAAAAATATTATTACTTACATATGTATGTATATTAAATTTCTTTTCCGGTGAAATACAATAAAATAATACAGGAAATGTGGTAACAAATCTCCTAAGAATTATTTACCTTTAAGATAATAACAAAATAATAATATTTTGTACAAAATAAAAAAAAATTCACCCCAGATTTTTGAACTTTCCCTTCCCCTTCCCCTTTTCCTTGTTTATTTTTTATTTTGTATAACTTGAATTCCTAGAAACATTACAGTTATGTAGATTATTATGCTTCCTGAAGACTGAAATGTTATATAATCAGCATTATTGTTTATGAGGTTATATTTTGCGAGAGAAGAAGAATATAATATGAATTATTTTTCTGACAGTTTTACCGAGTAATATTCATAAATGTGGTTAAAAATTACCATTTTATTGGAAATTATATACAAAATATTTAAGAAATTTGTATTTTTTCCAACTGCATCGCATTAAACCGTGAATAATGTGATAGACGTAGATAATCCTAGGGTGGTCCTTATAAAGGTTATTATTTAAATTTTGATAGTTACGCCCCTTTTATTTCTTCCAAATAATAAATAGAAAAAATAATTTAAATAATAATATTTAAAACTTGAAATTTAAATTTAAAAAAATTATAAAATTTAAAGTTCTAAAAATATACATACATATGTAGGTACATGTTATATGCTCTTCCGTCGTCTTGGGATTGTAGGGGTATACATTTTTGTGATTTGTAAGAAATTAAGCTGGTGATTAAAAAATAAACAATTTTGGGTATCTACCTTTTGTAGGATTTAGATCAGTTTTTGATTTTCTAAAAAAACGAAAATAATTTTAAAACAAGCAGTGAAGGCTGCGACTGGGAGCTCTAGTAACAGCAAAACATTTGAAATAACACTGGTTTAACACTGGTTGAATTGCCGAAAATTAATTGCGAAAATCATCAGTTTAAAATTAATTTAGAAAATTTTGACTATAGTTTCGAAGAAAACGAACGATTTTAGAAGCTTTCTGAATGCTTCTGGACTCTTCCCGAGTGCTGACTACAAAAACAAAAACTCAATTGTTTGAGTCAAAAGTCAGCGAATTTGAAAAGTAACCGATGATAGGTTAGGTTAGGTTTATGTGGTTGTCAAAAGATACGATGGACACACTTAGACCAGGGGGTTGGCCTATTGTGATACCACAGCAATCTAGGAAGCTTTCTTCCTACTCGTTGAACCATTTAGAGCTTCTTACGAAACGTGCGAGACTACTAATGTCATGATATGCCAGATCACTTGGATCATTGTAGTATAAAATTCTCCTAGGTGGAGCCTACGTCTTTGAGATAGAGCAGGACGTGTACAGAGAAGGTGAGGAATCGATTGTTCCACTTCTTCGTCCATAAAACTTCTGTAGAAGTCGTTAGAAAATACTCCAAGCCTCGTTGCGTGGTTGGCTATTAGACAGTGTCCAGTAATAACACCTATATCACAGAGCTAATGTGCAGTCTGCTTAGAGATATCAAGTTCCTAGAGCCCTTCAGATCTAGAATAGGCCAGATCTGTATCGTGGCCTGACAATGTTATGGTAATGTTATTCCACATAAGCTTTGTTTTCTCTATTACATTTTGCTTTACCATGAGTTTACAAGTAGCTATGGGTATCTATACCAATATTTGTCCGATAGTAGTATGTCTATATTGTCAGTATAGGTAGATAGTATAGTTCCACTTTTGGTGAGTTTGTTTGCTTTATAATTGCCTGGAATGTCCCTATGATCCGGCACCCAGGAAAGGTGAATGTTGAACTACTGTGCTATCTCCATGAGGATTGATCGGCAATAATTAAGGACAGTTTTTGATTTAGTAGACAGAATCCGGAGATTTAATGGCTGCTTGGCTATCCGAGAAAATACGGATATCTGTGCTTAATATCACATTTTTTTTGAGCCAAGACAGAAGTTCTTTTGTCGCCAAAAGTTCCGCCTGGAACTCGCTACAGTGATTGGGATTTTGGTTAGTATCCCCGCTTGTCACGCGGGAGACCGAGGGTTTCAATTTCCCGTCGGGGAAATCGATGATGATTACAAAAAATTTATAGGCAAGTTTTTTTATATTATTTCTAAATTGATCTGATTTATTTTGACATTTATTCTGTTTTGGTGTCATTTTTGACTTTTATACAATTTGAAAACTGTTCACATTTCTCTGAAGGATCTTCAAATAGGGACTTCTTAACTTTGACAGGTGATAGCAGCCATATTGTTGAAGCTACATCAGTCACTACATACGGATAAAGCGTTTAACAACATGTGCAAATGATTAAATTGTTTAATCAAAATGGCTGTTCTGTTCAGGCAGCATTCCCCGTGCTTCGCCCATTTTACGGTCGCCAAAATTGTCCCACCGAGAAGACTAGACACAGTGTGATGGATACATTTGAATCCACTAGTTAAGTAAATGATCAACTAAGACCTGTACTTCGTGGAAACGCAAGATCTGCCGATAACATCACCGCTGTCTGTGGGAGTGTGGAGCAGAATTCGAGGTAGTCGATTTCTCGTCACTCACAAGAAGTGAAGGCAAACGATCATAGGCAACGAAGTGTGTTCGCTGAATGAATGAGCAGTTGGAAACTGACCCCAATTTTCATCGAAAAATCATTTTCAGCGATGACATTAACAAACAAAATTGTCGAATTTGGGACGAAACCAATCCACAGGAAGAGATCCAAGAACGTCCAATGCATACCTATCCCGATTTTGTGGATTTTGGGATGGCGGTGTCATCGGGCCATCACCGGCAACAGTGATTATTGTGGGGAATACCTAGCTTCGCTGCATGCTCTCCGATTAGCCAGTATCCTGAACATGTCGCAACGACTCTGGATATGTATCGCCTGGGTCTGCAAATTAAGTCATTTGTTCGGGATTTACTATTTACTATTGGTGGGCCAAATCTTCCAAGAAATAATGCAATTTGACAAATTGCCCCACCTGCGATTGGATTCTGCAAGAAAAATAGAGAATATATTGCCCATCATAATACTCCAAGTGGAATTCTAACTCTTTCCGCAAGTGAGTCATGAAGGGCTGAACCTTGCCTGGCCAATTCGTCAGCCCATTCGGTATCATCAATGCCACAGTGACCCGGAACCCAGATAAGTGTCACCTTGAGATTCACGTTTTGGCTCGCGAATTCACCACGGCATTGCAACACCAATTTGGAAGAAGATGCAGCTGAACTAATAACTTTAACAGCTGCCTGACTGTCTGTCAGGATAGCGGTATTTCGGTATCTTGTTTGAGTATCTTACATGCTTCCCTAATTGCCAATCAGCTTGAAAAACACTAGCAAAATTGGGTAGCCGAAAAGATCTAGAGATATTCATGGATTCGGAAAATATTCCTGAGCCAACACCACACTCCATCTTTGAACCATCAGTAATCAGTAATTGTATCGAAGTCACGATTTTTACTTACTTGGTTTACTTAATTTTATCCTATGATAAGATTAAATGCATTTAAACGCTTATTGTTTTGACAAGGATTTGGCACCAAACATGAAGAAATATATTTAAAAAAAAAAATAGGTACCTAGGCTGTAGGTACTTTATAACCAATCTAAAAAATCAGTGCTATATTTCTTAAGATACTTTCAAGTTTTTGTAGGTAGTAGATACTTTGATTAATCTGATTTTTAGAGAATTGTACCGAAACGTGATGTTAGTAGTAGGGTTAGTCGAATAAAATAAGTGAATTTGAAACGCACCTGATCCATTGCTGCCAAACCAAAGGGCAACGAGATCTTCATTTGGCGAGGTGTGATAATGGTTCCCGTACAAATAAGGACTAGGATAGTCTAATAATACTCGACGAGATGAAGGGGATTCAGCTAAATTAATTTGGAACAAGAGGATACAGAGAGTCAAATGGACAATAAATTATATTAAAGTATGTGTTCAAAAAATTAGGGAATGTTTTTTTTTTTTTTTTTGAAAAATACCTTGAATTTGTGCTGCGTACTCAGAAGCCTTTTGTAAGTTGATTCTAGGCCTTGGAAGTGGCTTCGGAAGATATTGTGAATTGGAAATAGCTGTTGATGAAGTTGATGTTCCACTTGAACTTCCCGATGAAGAATCTAGAAGAAGTTGTTGAACTTGTAGAATATCCACGTATTCGTCGAGTCCACTGCCTGATGAATGTGGCAGAACCGAACGACTTGTACTTGTGAGTGGTGGAGGTGGTGGTGGCGGCGGTAAGGGCAATTGTGATAGATGATGCGAATGCAAATAACTTCCACTGGAACTTGGATTACTATAAAATCCGTATTGATGTGGAACCGATAATTGTTGATGTGAGGCTGTAGATGTTGGAGGAGGCAGATTAGGTTCAGAGGTCGATTGAAAATTAGTGACTGAAGATGATGACGATGATGATGCTGTTGTTGTTGATGTTGTTGTTGCACTTATTTGGATTTCCTGTTGGTCTTGATCTTCTTGTATTGGATTTTGATGATGGAGAATGCCACTTTGATGATCAGATTCAAGACGCATTGCTAACAACATTTTCTCCTTTACAGAAGTAGCGATGAGATAATTGACGTTTTAGAAAACAATAATAAAGGAAAAGAGTGCTTATTATAGTTGATGATCGCAACTCCATTGATATTTTGATAAAAATTGATCTATGTACATATATTATGTTTTGTTTTCAGTCTTATATTGTGTTTAATTATATTTTCATTTTATTTGGGTTTGTTTTTAAATTATTTATTTGAGAGTTGAACAGAAGACTCCTGAAATGAAAAAAAAAATATAAAAAATTGAGGAAGGTTCTACAAGTTATTTTATTTTGTATTTTATTTAAAATTGTAATAAAATGGAGGACAAGAATTTATTCAGGTAAAATTTATATTAAAGTGAATCATTATAATAAACGTGATGGTATTGCAAAAATGTAAGTTTTTAAATAAAATTTAAGTAATTTTGGAACTCATAAATACCTAAGTTTTTTACTTGATATGTAGGTACATAGATGAATTACGTAAGATTTGGATTTTTTGAAAAGTTTTACTCAAAATCTAAATTAAACCTATTGATTACGAAAAATTGAGTCGCGGAATTCTGATTTCTTTTTTTCGATTTTGGTACTGTTTTTAATTGTTATATACTCTAGATGGAAAATTAATTTTTTTTAAGCTCAAATTATTACGGTATGGTAGAGGTGGCACCCTCGGATACCTTAACATAAAATTTGTATTAATTGGAAAGTATTTTTTTTTAATTAAAAAACTATGTACATATTATATATTTAGCCAGTTCAGGTTCCTGAGATCTCACTGAGCAAACTTCTGTCAGCTCCATTGAGCAGAAGGAGAAACTTCAACAAGCTTTCTTCTTTATAAGTCAAAAGCAGTCTCTATCTCTTTTTATACATTGATCAACTGCGACAAAAAATAATTGAGCAAGCGAATCGAAAAAATTTCAGTCTCAGCTTTCTGATAGCAAAAGTGAGGAATCCCACTGAGGAATTACGCTCAGATTGCTGAAATTTCTGAGATTTCTGAGATCTCAGAAATCTCATGAAACCTGAACTGGGTAATTCTAAAATTGATTTTTGGCAACATATTGACGGAGAAACCTCTAACCTACTTGGCTAAAGCCCAAAACGCTTAATATGTCGAAAACAGTTCTAAAGGTTTTGATAAAATTTGCAGGTTTAGTGAAGTAATTTTCAACTTTCTCGGTTATGACTTCAGGGATTTCGATGAAATGATTTTTTTTAAAATAAAAGCAAGAACCAGTTACTCACTGAGTGATTCATTCATCTGACTCATCATTGTACAATTTATACTGTTAATGCTAAAAATATAGTGCGGGTCTTTCTGAACTTTACCAGTTGATAGGGGCCATATTGTTGAAGCTATACGTCTGTTAAATTGGCTGTCATTTATTCAGTCTGTTTTTCCAAATCATCATGGATGGATATAGCTTTCAACAACACGTGCAAATGATAAAATTGTTTTATCAAAATGGGTGTTCTGTTTCGGGCAACTTTCCGCGAATTTCGCCCATTTTACGGTCGCTATAATTATCCTACCGAGAAGACTATTCGCAGTGTGGTGGATAATTTTGAGTCCACTGGTTAAGCAAACGATCAACCAACACACGTACATAGGTCAACTAAACGCAAGATCGCCGCTGTTCGTGAGAGGTTGCAGAAGAATCCGAGGCAGTCGATTTCACGTCGCTCACAAGAACTCGGCCTTTTGCAGACCATAACTTGGTGAATTTTGCGACGTGACTTGTACCCGTACAAAATTCACCTACCCAGAAGTTAGAGGTAAACGACCATAGACTGAATGAATGTGAATGCGAGCAGTTAGAAACTGACCCTAATTCTCATCGAAAAATCATTTTTTAACGATGAGGTCCATTTCTAGATGGAATGGGCACGTCAACAAACAAAATTGACGAATTTGGGACGAAACCAATTTTTTTCTAGTCAGAGTATTAATAGGTTAAATTTGGATGGTCAGGGTTAAAGACTATTTTAAAAGCCAAAAATGATAGAGAGTTTTTTTTTTCTAATTGATAGATCTTATAAATACAAGAAATTCATTGATAAAAAAAATCTAGAAAATCTTAAATTCGAAATAAAATCGTTTGAGAGTCAGAAAATACATCAAACTTTGCGTTAGATCCGGTAGTTCTGTATTTTTGGTATGTTGTTTATAATGTTGGCCTAGCAGAGAAACCAAGTTTTCGACCTCGAGCGACGAACACATCATGTTCAAAAATAAAGGAAAATCGATTTTTTCAGTTCTTGGCAATTTTAACCCTCAAGGACTATAATTTACTACGATTTAATTTGACTATATATATTTCCTTCAATTTGAGCCTTAAATCGTTTCTGTAGATCAAATAGTTTTCAAAATACGCAGCTATTCAAAGAAGATAAAAACAATATGGTTGAAAATCTAAAAAAATAACAATTACAAATTTGGTGCGTTCAGAAAAATGAGATATCAGAGATTTTTCTCACTCAAACTGAGCAAGCGTATTCAAGATTTTTTGTTCCTCAAAGCTGAGAAGTTTTGCTAGGGTACCCAGGTCAGGTATCTGGAATTGCTTAGATCTCCGAGATCTCATTTTCCTGAACATGCCTATTAAAATTGATTTTTTTCCGAGTTCCAAAGAACTGGTTCATTTTGAAAAGCTGTATTTTGAAAACTATTTGGTGTACAGAAACGTTTCTAGGCTCAAATTGAAGGAAATATAGTCGAGTAGTATATAATCGTAGAATGAAGTTATAATCAAAAAATAGTCCTTGAGGGTTAAAATCACCAATAACTGAAAAAATGCAAAAAATTCGCTGTTTTTTTTTCCATTTTTTTGCGATTGGCGCTCGTGGTCGAAAACTTGGGTTATTCATTAGGCCATAATCATAAACAACTCAGCAAAAAATCTGAACTACGAGACCTTACGCTCAGGGCTGCCCTCTTTAAGGTGACAATGAGACTCGACTGTATTTAGCAAAGTAGATTTTGGTATATTTTTGGTTTTTTTTTTTCAAAAACTGGAAGACATTACAAGCATCTTGTTTTCAGTGTTTGACAATAAATTGATAAAAGCATTGAATACTTATAACAAACAAAAATAGTGCTTCGTAACGTAAATTTTGGAAAAAAAAAAAAAAAATAAAGTTTATAAATTTTGTTCTTAAAACTAAATTTTTCAAAAACTATTGAATAAAACAATTTCATTTAAAAAGAAAATTTAAGAATGGATTTCTGCCTTTAAGAAACTGTATAAGATTTTGATGAACATAGATATATGGTACCATTATTTGTGTATGGTTTCTTTTTCTATGTCAAGTTTGAAGAAAATTTAGTCAGTTTGAAATCGTAGAACAAAGTTAAAATCAAAAAATAAGTCCTTTAGAATTAAAATCACTAATAAATGAAATTTCGCGGTTTTTCTGATTTTTTCGATTTTTGAATATATGATGCGTTCGTCGCTCGAGGTCGAAAACTTGGTTTCTTCATAAGGCCAACATCATAAACAACATACCAAAAGCCCAGAATTACTGGATCTAACGCAAGACCTTCCTCCTATGAGACGACAAAGTTATTGGATTATTAGAGAAAAAAAAAATCAAATTTTATAATTTGTTGGAAACAAATACAAAAATCAAAAGAATCGTGTTTGCAAAATTTTCGAATTAAGCTTTTTTTTTGGTCTGTGAATTTTTGATTAATGTACATATACATTGTTTGATGTTTTTCTTTTAACCCTCATTCTGGTATTTTCATTTGAAACAACATCAACTTAAAGAAAATTCTAGTACACGTACGATGATTTTTGCTAAAGAAAACAATTCTAATAGTCTCAGAGAGGTGACAGCAAATTTGGAAATTAAAATTACATGTGAGTAATAGGGTTGGTAGTTTAGGTACAAGTCAGTGGCGAGGCGTCATTTTGTTCATTTCGTTCATAAACGCCTAACTTTCGGATAAATATAAATATGTTATCCTATATAGCCACCTAAAAAATTGTTTTACTTAGTCTCCTAATTTGACTCTGTTTCCCAGTTTTCGACTCGTGCAACACTTTCATGCTCTCAATTTAAATCAAAACACAAAACAAACACCACTAGCAACAGCAGCGTCTCTCACTTTTGACTTTCAACATTAACTCGTTCACATGATTTGTGAACGAAATCTATTAGTTGGAATGGAAGTATATATACAAAAAAAAACAGCCCACGTTGTTGTAGCACCCATTTCGTTCACATGATTTGGGAACGAAATGTAGGTATCTACTGAAACTATATACAAACAAAAAAAGTATAGCTCTCATCGTACCAACCTATTCGTTCAAATTAGCTGTGAATGAATTCAAGCAAAGTGGCGAACTTTGCTCAAAGTTTTTACGGCTTGCGTACACTCAATCCGTCATCGGCAAAAGTATGCTCGGACGTCGTAGACGGGACTCGACCGATCGATCCAAACGTATGTTAAAGAAAGAGAGTGCGTACTGCGTACAACACTTCAACTGACATCGTCCGATACCGTCCGGGTATTACCGATCCACAGTACACATATTAAAGGTAGGTAATATATATTGCGCAGGTTGTCAAAGTTGGAAATGTCAAAAAATTAAAAATGGCTGTTCGAGTGCCCACAGGAACTCAACGCGCATCATTAGAATTAACAACAAAATATTGAAATTAGACAAGGAAAGGGGAACTGAATCCGCCATTTTACCACCATAATACCTCAATTTTGACAGTGATGCGCAGAACTGAACAAAACTGAATACGCTAATGATATTACCTTGAATATGTGTACTGTGTTCCCGATCAACCGACGAAACCAAAATTGTGTGGATTTGTCGTCCGTTTGCCGGTGACTTTTGGATTTGTCGTCCGTTTGCCAGTGACTTTTGCCGTGAAACATACAAAAAAAAAAAGGATACTGAAAAATTAGCTATACAATCAAGACTGTCATCGAACTAGAACGGCTGCAGTATATGCATACAGTCGTCCCAATAGATCCGACCCGAATTTGGCCGATGATTCGGTTTCAGTGGTACGCGAACCGTTACAATCAAATATGAATATGGGAGTAGTGTAGATACAATGTACTACACATTGTGATACATTAGATATGATAGTTGTATGTTAACAACATTAAAAGATTTAAACAAACCAAATTCTAAAGTTACTTTTCATTGTTCCGAGTGCTCTAAACTCTCACTTCGACAATTGTTTAATCAATTTGGCGCGCTTTTTGCAGTAGTGAATTCTCTTAAAGTGCAATTAGACCAATTATCTGACAATCAAAATAAAATACCTATCTCTAATCCTGAGAGTGAAAACGAAAACAATGTAGATCTCGATAATATTAATGATATGCCTGTAAACAATAAAACACAGAAAAATTCATATCAAAATTCTAATGCCATTTTAAGTAGTGCTAGTTCAATTTTAACAAAAAATTCACAACAAAATATAAAAACTGATTGGCAAACTGTCTCTAATAAAAATAAAAAGCAACAAAAACAAAAGCAAAATAGACAAGTTGTGGGTGTTGATGAAAAAGAGAACGATATGGGAGTAATTTCCCATTATAAATGGTTTCATGTGTCAAAGTTTTCAAATAATACTTCATCTGAAGCAATTGCACATTATGTTGCTAAGAAAATGGACATGAGTGATACGGATGTGAAATGTTTTAAACTTGTCAAAAAAGATACTGAGCTCTCAAGTCTCAAGTTTATTACATTTAAAGTGGGGGTGCCTGAGGAATTTGCAAATAAAGTTCTAACTGCAAGCAGCTGGCCTAGACTGGTTCATGTAAGAGAGTTTCACCATCATACAAAAAACTCTCATGTCGCCACGAGCGATGTTCTAATATAATAGCAACAACAACATCATTATGTAAACAAAACGTCACCAGCAGTACACCAGGTAATCTCTGCATTTATTTCCAAAACATGAGTGGCTTTTCTTCGAAACTAAGAGAGCTCTCTCTTGTAATTGAATCAAACAACAACTACGATGTTTACGCTTTCGTGGAAACCTGGCTCCATAGTCATATTGCAACACAAGAATTATTTAGCTTCAACATGTTCTCAGTTTTTCGTCTTGATCGATTCAATGTTTCAAAAGATCGTGGAGGTGGTTTAATTATAGCTGTCCGTCGGCCGTTAGTGGCGTATGCTATCGATTTAGATATCATTTTGGAAGACAATGTTGAAAATATCGAGCAACTTTGTGTCTGTATAGAAGTTGCCGGAGCTAAAAAATTGCTATTATTTTTAAGCTACATTCCACCTCAAACTTCTGCAGCTGTTTATAGTAAACATATGTCAAACATCGAGTCAACCTTGTCATCTTCAGAATATGTTGATATAAATGTTTGCGTTCTTGGTGATTTCAATTTGGGAAACATAGTATGGGAACAAATACCAAATGACGATAAGATGTTGCCAAGCCGTATCAATTCAGAAAATGAAATAATGTTAATTGATAGTCTTTTTTCTATTGGCCTTATGCAAGTAAATTGGATTCACAATTCTTTGAAGAGATTACTTGATCTTATCTTTGTTAATGAAAATTTAAAATCAAAATTGTTTGAATGTATTCCTTTATTATCAAATTCAGTTCATCATAAAGCAATAGAAATTTCATTTGAACATTTAAATTTTAATAACTATAATAAATTTAATGATATTAATAATTTCGTTCTTAAGTTTAATTCTTATAATTTGAATTTGTTAAATAATTACTTCGAATCTATTAATTGGGAACTTAAGTTCAGGGGCGGACTGGGCCACCGGGCAACCGGGATTCTGCCCGGTGGGCCCCTGGGCGAGTAAAATATGCACAAAAGCTTCTGCAGTACTTTCTGTACTTTTAAAAGAAATTTTGTTCATAAAATTGGATTTCATAGGGGCCTTACAGTAAATATACAGCTTTTGTGGCCCCAATGGAAGTTCAGGAGGCCCACACGGCCCTATTTAGGGCCTCCACAGTTACTATAAAGCTATTGGTTCCTCACAACTGTATTGATGACCCGTGGAATTAATATTGAGGCCCCACCGTACTCCTAGACATTTCAAACGAAACTTTAGTTAGGGTGGTTGCTATTAAATATTGAGGTATTGTGGCCCCATTTGTAACCTAAGGAGGCCCCAAATTGCTCTATAAGTTAACTATATTCTATAGGTTTTGGAAATACTTTAAGTTAATTTAAAGGAAAACTTTCTCACAAAATTGAATAAGAGAGCTTCCAAAAGACGAGTAAAGAATAAAAATGAATTGGATGTTGCAGCGAAAAACTACAAATCTTTCGTGAAAATGTTTAATATCAACGAAAGTACAAAAAATCTCAAACGGCAGTTGATGATACATATTTCAGTGCCGCAGAAAAAAAATTAAAAAAGTACAACAACGATATTTCGATTGTTATGAGTATTTTTGGGAGTTTTTGTAAAAGAAAGAAACATTAATTATAAAGTTTGTATTATTGCAGCAATGTTTTCAAAAATCAAGTTACATTTCTCTTTACTGCATACGAAGCTAAACATAACTTTTTATGTTTAAGTCCTTTTTTCCTAACACAGGTACAGATGTTGACAAAGTTTGTAGCCCAATTCCCAAAATGTAACCCAAATTTAGAATGATTTTTAGTAGGTAGTAGGCCGTGGCGTAATGGTTAGTGCGTAAAGGACTGTTACGCCGAAGGTCTTGGGTTCGATTCCTTGCCTATTCCACTTTAAGAAACAGAATTTTTTTGTCACGGGCTACTGCCTCTTGCGAAGAATCGACAGATCGTCTATGAAAAAGTGATTCTCGTTTTAGCCGTTCGGATTCGACAGAAGATTGTAGGTCCCCTTCATTCCTGGTAATAACACGCACACATGAATGGTTGAGTGTTGTAATGTAAGTCACTAGGCCCTGGTTCTACACGAGCTGTCACCACCCATTTTTTAATTTATTTATTTATTATAATAGAGAGAAATAAGAACCGGCCAGAACCAGTAGTTCCGATTTTTTACTAAATGGTTTGTGATGCTCATCTAAGTTTACAACCTCGAGCACCGAACGCAATATTTTCAAAAGTCGAAAAAACCCACCCATTTTTCGAAATTAATTTTTTTTTTTATTTCAAATATTCATAATTTTATTTGATAGTAAGCCAAAATTCTTATCATTGGATTGCATTTTAGTAAGTGTAAGTACATATTAATATTATTGAATACCTATAATAAACAAAAAAAGTCATTAAACTATTTTTCACATTATTAGAATAAAGGCGAAAGCAAGGCGAGCACAGGTCTGGTAGTTATACATACATACATATATTTTCTATGTTATTTCATTCATGTCGTTACCATATTAGAAATGTACATACACTCGATAGAAATGCCAGAAAAATTTCTTTGCGGGACAAATTTATTTTGAGAACATAACAAACTTTCCGAAAACTTTAAAGGTATGATTTATTTGTTATTTGAAAAAAAGTCTTCAATTTTAAACCAGTATTTTATTTAACATTCATAATTTATGAGTGAACATACAACATAACGAATTAAGGTGTAAATAAATAAATTAAGAATTACCTAAAAACGAAATAAATTGAAAACTATAAAAGTTAACAACATTAAAAGTTAATTAATAATAAAAACAAAATTTTCAGTCTTTAAAAGTAAAATTTCATAGATTTTTACAAGTAAATAGTAGGTAGGTTTTTTATAAGTATTTTTCTGCTGAGATTTTTGAAAAAATTTCAGTTTACCACAGTTCTTTGAATTCTCTACAAGTCAGACATAGAAACTTAATTTCTTTCTTCACGCCATGAGTTTTTCATAAAACTGAAAATTCATTTAGAGCTGGCATTCGAAATTAGCAAAGAAAAAACAAAACCACATAATTTTTCAAAGTTAGGGGCTGAATTCTTTTAAAAAAATTTTACCCAAATATCGACAAATTTTTCGTTCCTAATATTTCTAGGCTCATTTTTATAAAAAAAATTAAGTTGCAAAAATTCTATAATAATACATATTTACATTTTTTAATTTAGAAATATCAACATTTTGAAATAATTCTCAAACTAGGGATTATTTATAAAACTTAAAGCTGATGAGCATTTAAATTCATTATTAAAATCTTTTTCTAAATAATTACATAATAGCAATTTCATAACGAGTGTGAGAAGTAGATAGAATCATAAAAAAACAATAATAACGCAATCTTAACAGTCTTCCTAAACATACTTATGCAATCTTATATATCAGCTGATGATTCACCTGAATATTAAGCTTGCAAGGAAGCCAAATTACAGAAAAGGTTTGATATCTTCATATAAAGTGTATTTCCAAAACATTTGTTAAAGCACGTGTTATGATAATGATAAAATAAATTTAATCTTGATAGCATTAAAATTTTTTTGCGGGTCAATAATTAGGTACTTGTACTACTACTTCTGTAATGTATAGATACAAAGTTTTTATCGTCGTTTTCGTAGATAATCTTTTTTCTTTACTTCTACTCATTTTATTATTTTGTGGCCCTTTTTCTTAAAATCCCGGGAGGCCCTTTGGCTCCCAGTCCGCCCCTGCTTAAGTTTAAAAGTAAATCTTTGAATGAATGTTTCAACATCTTTTTAGAATTGTTTTCTGAAGCCTTAAATAAATGGGTTCCAAAATTTAAAAAAAGGGTAGATAATCACCCACCGTGGTATAACGTTAGATTAAAAAAACTTAAGAATGCAAAAAATAATGCTCACAAAAAATATAAAAAATCTAATTTGTTTGATGACTATGAACTTTTTTGTCGCCTTAGAAAAGAATTTATATTTTTATCTAAATTTTTGTGTAGTTCTTATACTCAATCGATTGAACTAAGCTTAAAGCAAAATCCCAAAGGTTTTTGGAACTTTATTAATACAAAGCGAAAAAGTGTAGGGTTTCCCCTACGTATGCAGTATGTTGGGTTATCGTCATCAAAATCTTTTGAAATAGTTGAAATGTTTGCTAAACATTTTCAAACTATTTATAGGCCTTCCAATTTGCAAAAAGGTTGTACATATAATAATATAATTCCAATTACAGAGTGTTGTAACATATTTTGTGAAACATATGAGGTTGCTGCAGTAATAACTGATTTAAAATCTTCATTTTTTCCGGACCTCCATGGAATTTATCCCATTGTTCTGAAATCATGTGTAGATTCATTGAGTTTGCCACTACAGATTATGTTTAACAAGTCTCTTTCGTCGGGGGTCTTTTTAGACGAATGGAAGATTTCTTATATTACTCCTCTATTCAAGTCCGGAAAAAAGGATGAAATTATTAACTATAGACCTATATAAGTCAAATGCCTACAGTGCCCAAATTACTTGATAAGTTGGTTCAACAAAAATTTGTTAATATTATTCAAAACGGAATTTCTAATCTCCAGCATGGGTTTTACAGGGGTAGATCTACTTGTACTAATTTGATCGAGTTTACAAATTTTTGTTCATCAGCTATGGAAGAGGGCACGCAGGTTGATGTTTGCTACACAGACCTTGTAAAAGCTTTTAGTAGAACCAATCTTAGTATTTTACTGGATAAGCTTAAAGCGTATGGCTTTGATGGTGTAATTTTGAAATGGTTCAAATCATATTTAGTAGGAAGAAGGCAAGTGGTGACCATTGGTAACTATAGTTCAAAAGAAATTTTTGCGCTCTCGGGAGTTCCTGAAGGAAGCCATTTGGGTCCTTCTATGTTCTCGTTATATATAAACGATTTAGTTAATGTTATACAAAATTGTCGTCTTCTTATGTTCGCCGATGATATTAAGTTCTTCAAAAAGATAAAAAATGTAAACGACTGTATTTCCTTTCAAAATGAATTAAATATATTTCAAGATTGGTGTAGTTCTAATGACCTTGAACTTAATTATGGGAAGTGTGCGTTGATGACATATAATCGAACTTTGCATCCTATTTTGATTAATTATGTTCTTGATGGAAATATTTTACCAAGAGTTCATGAAATAAAGGATCTGGGAATTGTGTTCGATGCAAAACTTTCGTTTGATCTTCATATAAATTATGTTGTGTCAAAAGCTAACTCCCTTTTAGGGTTTGTAAAAAGAAACTCTGTGGATTTCAAAGATCCTTATACGGTTAAATCGCTTTTCTGTTCATTAGTACGACCTACTCTTGAATATTGCTGCATTGTATGGTACCCTAACACTGTAAAAAACATTGACAGGATTGAAAGGGTTCAAAAGAGTTTTTTGAGATTTGCTTTGAGAAATTTTTCATTAACTGGAAATGTAATATTAAACTATAAAAGTAAATGTTTGTTGTTAGGAGTTGAGACTCTTGAGAGGCGAAGAAAAATTTATAGTGTAATGTTTGTCCGTGATATTTTATGTTTTTCTATAAAAAGTGATTATCTTCTTTCTAAAATTCATTTGTATGCCCCCTCAAGATCCTTAAGATCAAGAAATTTTTTGTATGTAGCACATCATACAACTTTGTATGGGCAGCATGAGCCAATCTCTCGATGTGTAAGTTTATTCAATACTTTCTATGAAGATGTTGACATTTGTATGTCCAGAGAAAAATTCAAAAATACTCTTATGTTAAGTAAAAAGTTTTAAAATTATTAAATTAATTGTACATATGTATATATTTATATTATTAAAATTATATTTTATTTATATTGTATTTTTAAGTTTCTATGAAAAATCTGTTGATGTACTAGATCGTAGATTAAATAAATAAATAAATAAATAACTTTGTTCCATTCGTATTTCGTGCTGGAAGAATATGAACGAAATGGGTAATTCGTTTGGAATTTTTGCAATGAATTGAGTTTTTTGAATAAAGGTAAGAAAATGATTTTCCTTTAGAATGCAAATTAAATTTTGGAAGTGGTTTTCGTTTATCCAAGTAATGATTATACAATTTGCCTAAAATTTAATTAAAAAAATAGCATCAAATAGTTAAAAACTTTTTAATAAAAACGTATCTGATTGTATTATTGAAAAACTAATAAGTAAGCCTTTGTATAAGTGAAATTCAGTAAAAAAATTTGCAATTATAGCAACGAAAAGACCTACTCCCTTGCTGCCAGAATTTACAACAAAATTTAGCAATTAAAAAAAATGTTACTTAAGAAACTGTGGAACTTCAAGTGACATTATAATGAATGATTATCGTTGTATTTAAAAACAAGAGATTTTACTTTTATAAGTTAAGTAATTTTTTGAAAAATTTCGAGATGATGATGTCGGTCAGTTTTTTCAGAAATGATTAAACTTTGTGAACTAATATTTACATTTCCTTTAGCAAACTTTGTCTGTTGAAAGACTTTTTTCAACACTTAAAAGAAAAAAAACATATACGAGGACTATTGGCCAAAGTAGACTATCAGAACTTTAAATGATTACAATTAAAAAAAAAAAAACTTTTGCAACAGAAACAATAATTGAAAGATTCTGTTCATGAAAATGTTTTAAAAACTATTTTTGAAGAAATCAAGAAGATTTGAATTAGATTATAAGTAATACCTGTAAATTTTAAACTTAAAGAAAATAAAAATAAATGAAGTTAACGACTGCATTGTTTACTAACGCCTCGCCACTGGGTACAAGTGTCATGGCATCAAATTCGAAAGTCTGGCAGTTTTTATTCAGCTTGTCGTAGATATGGCGAGTTAAAAATTTGCGATTGATTATTGTGTTAATCACTTAAATTCTTTTAGGAAAAACAGGAAATGATATGATCCGATCAATAGAACTCACGATAAAATGTGTATTATAAGTCATTTGTTTGTATAAATAGTTATTTGTAGGTTCTATTTAATTTTTTTTTTGTTAGTCGTTAATTTGTTAGGAGTTATACGTTCTGATACTGCATTGAACCAATAATTTTGCCCAGTTTGAATGAAAAACAAAAGTCATAGCTATATAGCTACCTTCATTGTTAAACAAAGATCATTTCTGTATTATGACTTTATAAGGCTTCTTCATTTAATTCTGACGTACTCTTTTGCATCTAAACTAAACAAACAAAATTACAACTCAAGATAATGTCAGTTTTGAGAAGTCATAAATAAAAAAAAAATTGAAAAAAAGAGACAGATCTTATTGTTTGATCAATCTTAAAACACGAAAAAAAAACAATCATGTACATTATACATATACATTACAAGCTGCTTAGTAAGTTAAATTACATCATTTTATTTAAATTGTATTTCTTTCTGTGCATTTGAAATGCATCTCACGAGTAACCATTTATGGAAATAGCATGCAATATAACATTTTGAGTCGGAGTGTTAACAAGAAGTAGAAAACAATTTGTAACTATCATTATATGCATCAGCAGCGCAAAGAGAGACAATCAGCATTCACCGATCAACATCCACTAGGTACCTATAGCGCGTCAACTATAAGTAGTAATATTAACTATAATCATCATCATCATCCACGTCAACACCAATGTCTGATTTTAAGATTACTTCCATGTCATGTTTTGTGGTTCGAAGCGATTGACGTCCAGGAAAGTGAGAGTGCAAATAAAGTAATGATGAGAATGAAAAAAAAGCAAGAATGTTGGTATGGTGTCCATTCGAGTTAAAAAAAAAACAACGTAGTTTACATATTTAAATATTCTTAAGGCATAAACTCATATTATAGTGGTTGATGTTGGTAAGACCATTTGCCCGACTTTTGCTATAATGTGCTTTAGGGCCAATATTTCAGTACTGCGAGTCAAATCTGAATTAAATCAGATTTAAAATCAAATCAAACAAATTAAACACGAGTTAGTATTCATGAAGCTGTTTTTAAGCGAAGGATAAACTTTTAATTGTAAAAAAACCTAGAAATCGAGGTGTGGTATATACTAAGGAAATCTATCTTCCTCTCACTGTTTCCAAATTAATGCACTTCCATTTTCACAGATTTTTGATCAATGTTAAATATGTCAGAAACTTCTTCTCATGTTGGAGTTTATTCCCAAAAATTGGGAACGGGGATTTAGATTTAAAAAAAAATCTGAAAATAAATTTCTCCGTTTTTTTCAATATTTCCAAAAATTTTGTCACTGCCATAAGGTAGTCTCGTAACAATGTTACGCAGATTGGTGTGTCATTTAAAAACACTGAGTTATTCTAAAATATAAACCAATACTTTCTGTATTTCTCTTGATTCTTGAACTGTTCATAATAACAGGGCATATAACGACAAGCTACTGTTATTCTGTCATGCCATTTCCATGAGCCATTTCACCAAATCCCTTCATATTCTTGATCACAACTTGTTCAATTATAATCAAATCAGTAGAAATGATCACCCCAAAATCTATCACTTCTTCGAACAACATGAAAACCGTTGGTAAATGCCGTGTTCACATCAGGACCTTAAAATTCAAGTTCAACAACAATTATTTCATAGTATACAGTCGAGCAGAACATGGCATATAAATTATGACCCAAAAAAAAGTTATCTGCACCTCCTTTACCATGATGAACATGCCAATTTCCTGTTCTTTCAGCTTTTAAGAATTGTTTCATGATGTTGACTCTTTCCAAGTGTTGCAACCAAATGTCGAGGAATATAAATTTCAAAAACAACAGGCGTGTTTTTTTGCAAGCCCGGGGGGAATTGGTTGAAAAAAACGACAGCGGGGATTAGCGACGCCATGACCGTAAAAAACATGGAGTTTTCATACAAACTATCGATAACATGTATGCAATTCATGCCGGTAACACAGTTTTTCGGTGCGCTTAAGTTAAGCCCCGAGAATTCTGCGGGATTAGTTGTTGTTGCATTTAACATGTTATTTGTTTAGCACCGACGTCGTTTTTTTCATCCAATTCCCCCCGGGCTTGCAAAAAAACACGGCTAACATTATGAGTAACATCCTCAATAGAAAGCTCCCAATTGATTAACTTTTACTGTGCGGTAATTCCTGCTTCTTTGGAGAAAAACTAAAAAAGCAAATAATAAATGGCCAGCATTGCTACTAAGGGTTCCGGGTTCCTAAACAGGCTCATGGTTCAAGACAGACCACAATTAGACGTTTTCATGAAATACGCCAAAGTGGAGCTGACGCCACCAACTCCGGCTGACATCCCAGCTATTCGCCAAGGCATATAAGCCGACTCATTAACGAAGCCCGTACTGGTGCATGGACAAATGTTACAGTCCGCGGACCGCGAAGCATGGTTAAACACTTTGATAACAATGGAGGTTTGCTTCTGGTTCTATGCTGGCAAATGTATCGGAAAGCGTCACATTGTAGGATACGAAGTTTAAAGGAGTCTTATAGTAAGCTATTTCGATAATTTATTCTCAAAGTCTGGCTGTAGAGAATACCTTTTCCATTAAAAATAAAAAAAAAATTGATGCAGGTACATAACAATGTTCTATACAGCCTTTAAATCGTCATAAAAGAGCTTGTATATTGCAAGAATCGCTTGATGAAACAAGAGAACAAAATTGGTGTTCAAATAGCTTTTCCAGAAAGCATGTGCCTTACAGCATTTCCTGCGAAGATAATCTCAACAATAGCCGTGTTTTTTTGCAAGCCCGGGGGGAATTGGATGAAAAAAAAAACGACGTCGGTGCTAAACAAATAACATGTTAAATGCAACAACAACTAATCCCAGAGAATTCTCGGGGCTTAACTTAAGCGCACAGAAAAACTGTGTTACCGGCATGAATTACATACATGTTATCGATTGTTTGTATGAAAACTCCATGTTTTTTACTGTCATGGCGTCGCTAATCCCCGCTGTCGTTTTTTACAACCAATTCCCCCCGGGCTTGCGAAAAAACATGCCTAATATACCAACAAAACCTGCTGAACTCATCAAAAAACCGATGCATCGAAGAAAACTTGTGATTGTGTGTACCTTTTAGTCTCAGAATGACCTTTCAAAGACTATCCTGTGATTCATTGGCTATAATGATGCTAAGTGCTTTGTGGAAAAGGGGCTCGTCGAATGTTATGATATGGAATCTAGCTGCATTTCTTGGCATGGTCAACATGGTTGAATTTATGTTAATCTTCGATAGAAAGAATATCAGATGATACACCCAAATGGTTACCTTTATCTTATAGTAGTTGCCATCCTGGAACATCGTCGATTAGTAGATGTGAGAAGTTTAATAAAATATACAGGTTTGCAGATGAGTAAATTTACGCGATATGCTTAATGGTTATACTTTAAGAAACGAATCTAACTGGGGCCTGAGAATGAGAATTTTTTATTGGAATTAACCCCAAACTCTTCCTTTTTTTCAAATGAGTGTTGACGTTTCTTAGTGAACTTTGAAAATCTTCCAGTTGCAGTCACAACGGCGATAATACCTACCCCAATGAAAAGTATACCATATAGTCATCCGTGATCAATTAAAAATTATGTCAAAACTGTGATTGGAATAATTACCTATAATTACAAATTGGAATGTATAAATCCAGGGGTGGAATCGGCTAAGGTGATAAATGATTGTCACACCAACCGTGGTCAAATGTGATTGTCATTTAGTTTTCCGTTTGGGTAAGGTGATTCAACTCAATTCAATACAATTGAAAATATGGTTGCCATAGTGAATGTTTCAAATGTTTGTAATGAGCTATCGAAAATATAGAACGAAAATGACGTCCTTGCGATATAATTCTTATGTTTTCTTCATATTTCGGAATGTAGTAAACTTTTTTTGTCACAAGAATGTTCATTTTTGTCTGTATGAACGGTGAAAAAAGAACTCTGAAAAATTCATACAATTTTTGTAGGCTGCTGGTAACTCTAGTCGTACTCAGGCAGAAACGTCAAATTTGTTGGAAAATGACAATCATATTTTTGATGTGATAGCTCTTTAGCTATCAAATGTGATATCATCTTATACAGACTGAATTGCTTGATTGTGACTCTCACTTATCGCAAATCACCTTACACGATTCCATCCCAGATTATTTGATCAAATGTTCATCAAAAAATATATCTGATTATATTTTTGGATTACCCGTCCCAAAAAACATATAAAATGATACCCAATATGGGTATATAAACAGTTATAGAAAATAATATCATGTAACGGGTAGCCATTTTGAAAAATTGGACAAACATGTCATCGCACTTCGGTAGACTTTTCGCCATCGTTTTCTATGTAAAATTTGCAATAAGACCACATTCACACGAAATTGTAATGCAATTGGTTCTAGGTTTCTCAACAAAATGGACTAGACCATACCATATATATAATTAAGTAGAATTAGAAGGATACATTTTTATTTCCACAGCAATAAATTGACGGCTTGGAACAGCTGTTGTTCTCGTCTAGAAAAATAGCCGAAAATTCAAGAAAATTTAAGTTGTAGGTATGGTCAAAAATGTTTTTATTTTTTTCTCAACATATTTTTATTATTTATCTACCTCATATTTCCAAAAAAAAATTAAACAAATTTGAAATAAAATGCTTTCTTTTCGTTTTCCCTCTTCCAACCTATAAATAGCTAAGTTTTAAAAATATCTTCTAAATAGGTAACAACCTTAAAAAAATAATTTTTAATATCAGATGCTATTTTTATTGTTTTACCCTATTTCAACCTATAAAATCCCTGAAAACATAAAGTACTAAATTGATCCTTGAAGTCCATCCTCTAAAAATGTATAAGCTTTCAGAAACAAAAAGAATAGATATTAAAATTGTGGATGTTTTTTTTTTAGTTTTACCCCATTTCACCCTACAAATATTCAAACTATGTAAAATATGAATCCAAAAGGCCAATTCTTTAGTAAAACTTTTTAAACAATTTTGTTTTATCAGTTGCTGCTTTTGGTCTTTTACCCCCTTTTACCCTATAAATAAATATATAATTTTTGGGCAACCGGTTCAAACATTTAATATCATCGTTGGTTTTACAACAACACTAAGGAATCCTGTCTTGAGATGGCTGAGATCTCAGTATAGCGGGTGTTGCTTTTATACCCAACAGATGGCGCTTTACAAAAAAAGTATATAAAAACTCACGTGCACTCAAATGCAATGTTTTGTCAAAATTTCAAATCAATCGTTGATGAACTTTTGGAGATTAGCGATTAGGAACAAACGAATATTTACATTTTTATTTTTATAAACATATACAACGCTTGAAAGCTTTGCCTAATTATGATGTATCGAGCGAATAATATGGGCGTTAGGATTAGTTTTTGTTAATCCAGAAGGGAATTAATTTTACAAAAAAAAACGCATCGTGGTTAAACACTGTAGGTATACCTACATATTAAATGGAATGCAATAACAACATCCCATAATTCATTCCAGAGAATTTTCAGGGTTTAGCTTTATTTCGGATGAAAACTGTGTTACCGACGGGAATCACCATAGGTACCTACTTTGTTATCGATATTTCTACATTTTTTCTGTGATCCCGTTGTTTATTCCAACCATGATGTCTTTTTTTCGATTGCCTACTGTATATGTGAACAAATTATTTGATTTTTTTTTTTTTTAATTTTGATTTTAATTAATCTAATCTAAGATAAATATATAAAAATATTTTTGCCTATAACCTAATGAATTCTTCACACTCTATATGTATAACCTGACACTCAATATAAAAAACAATTTGTAAGAATTATATTTTAAGATCTTTATTGTAAAATCAACTAAAAATTGTTGTTGTTGTTTTTAAATTAAAATAGCTTAGTTCTTTTGAAACAAAATTGTTTGCTTCATTAAACAAAACTCAATTAATTTCATCTCTCACCTGTTGCTCTCGATTAGTTCTTCAAATTTTTTAATTTCTAAAATTGACACAAATTTCCTTTACGCATATAGAAACTATTCTTAAAAAATATATCAACTTAATTTATGTGATTATCTTCACGAAAAAATAAAAAAAAAATATCACATCACACAAAGAACACACTTAAATAAACAAATTGACGTAAGATTTCAAAAAAAAAAAATTAAAAAAAAAAAACTATTTTCAAAACATTTGCTTTGAAAGTTTTTTCTAAAAAAAGAGACCGTCCGTATCGCGTCGGTTACGTTGTCATTTTCACGCACGATAAATAGCCGGCGGCGTCATTTTGATAAAAATAAAACACAAAACAAAATCACTTAAAAATAAAACTCTAAACTTTCTCAAACCGTTGGAAAACTATGTATGCGTATAATTTCTGAAGTATAAATATTTTCCTAGAAATATCGAACCGGATTATTAGAATCCGCCGATTGAAAGTTTTCCGATATCGTTTCAATTTTGATTAATTTTTATTATCGGCCATATATACGATATTTGTTTTCTTTTATAGCGATTTTTTTTTTTTTTTTTTTAATTATTTTTATTTTGAAAACGAAAAATCAGTGTGTCCGTCCGCAGATGAAAACCGCCACTGATCGGAAGGCAAAAGAAGTCCAAGCTATAGCACGTTTCACCGGCTGTTTTTCTATTTGTGATTATGTTCTATAGGGTCGACTTTACCGGCGACAATCTGCCTCAATGTGTGGCACAACGAAGACGAAAGAAAATTTTCAACTTGTTGCGGCAGCGGGTGTTTTGTAGGAAATAAAAAAAAAAAAAACACAATCCCTCAGTTTTCCATCCAAAGAAATGTGAAAGTGAAAATCAACGAAAATATTTCAATGAATCATATTCACAACACAACCACCCAACGCTGACGTAGGGGGTTTGTGTGATTTGTTATTGTAAAATGAGAACAGTACGTATATGAATTTTTTCTCTGTTTACGAGCAAGAGAACATTTTTATTACCGTCCACATACAATTATTCGCATATAAGGCAATAGATACACTTGTTGAGTTTACTGTATCTATCAATATATATTATCCCTTAAAATGCTGTGTGGATTGTGGAACCTATTATAGATTTGCCGGTAAGAAAGGTTGGTTTGTATATAAAATATTTTCCACCCGCCGCTACCGTCCGCCCATCACAGCCATCAACTCCCACACAATTTATTACTCAACCCCATGAGAGAAATCAAATCGAGAATGTCGTGAGAGAAAGAGACGTGATAAAATAAAAGGCTACACAAAAAAAAAAAAAAAATTGATAAACTGTTGATCCGTTTTCATTTATAGGAGGTTTATTTCGTTTACAAAGAGGCTGGTTAAACAGGGCCGTATTAGGTGAAAAGAAAGGCGCTCGATATTCCTAGTTTTGTACAGTACGCATTTCTTTTAATCAAATATGAATGTCTTTTGCGGTTTGTGCGGGAGTTTATACTTAGATATTATTTATTTTCTAAGGATATTTGCAAAATTGAATATATGCAGTTTCCATCACGTTTTCGAAAAATTGCGCCTGAATATTTAAAACAATGGATATAATAACAAAAAAAAATTATACTTTGACTTCGGAAAATTGCCAACAAAGCTTAATTTTGGTGGAGAACTGGGTTTTGACTTCTTTAGCATATCCTTGAAAGTATAATCAAATTGCACCACTGCTTTTGTTTTTGTGGAGTGAAATTCAGTAATTTTAAATATAATTTTAAAACTATAAGTTTTTTTTTTTTTTTATTTTTAGGACAACAAATGTAGCTTTCTTATAAAATTGTTTTTATAGCTTTTAATGGACAACTTGGTTTAAATTCAACATTTATATAAATTCCTCATGAGATAGATATATATTCTTAGTCAAAAAGCAAGCGGAAGCTGTATTTTTTGATCATATACCAATATGAAAAAACTTGTCCGATTATCAGCGGTTTTTTAAATGTTTGGCTATTGGCATGCGAGTTCAATTTTTCATAAGCTTAATGAGATGGCTTTAATCTTACGGCCACCTTACGTTGACATTTGGCGTTTTTCTTTTTTACCTCAGAGCAGATCACCGAGCTGTCAAAAATTAATTCTATATTTCTTTTTTACCTCAAACAAATCAGAGCACATAATTGTCGTTTTTCTTTTTTCCATCTGAGCTAGCTCGGAGCATGATCTGTATGCTCAAAATAAAATGACCGAGCAAATCGAGCAAAACGCTGAGCGAAGCCAACTTCATACAATTTTTATGGAATTTGACAGATTACTATGCATATGACATGTTCAGTGATCAAGTGTGTTTCATAATTAAATCTGAGGGCTCTGATCATAATCTCCTCAGAGCTTTGCTCTGATCGCTCAACCTCTGCTCAGAGCTTTGCTCAGAGCCAAAAAAGAAAAACGCCAATTAAAACAAAAAAAGAAGCTATAACTTCCCATTGGTGCCCTTGGAAACTAAATATTCGAAACGAAAAACATTTTTGAACAATTTTTATTAGTTTTGTTTTGCATTTTTGTTTGGTTTGAAACAAAACCGTCAATTGAATGTTTTAATAAACTTTATCAGTAATTGTTAAAACCGTCATTTGTGTTTAGTAAAAAAATTAGCCTGGTGTCGAAATCAGATGTCATTAACGAGTTATTAGAGAATTTCAAGAATTTTTATTATTTTCTTGTAGTTTTAACAAATTGTTTAAAAAAAACTGTCAGCTGAATTTTTTTATAAACGCCACCAATTCTCAGTTACAGAATGTGTGAAAAATAAAATTATTACAGAGTTGAAAACATTGTTTTTGAGATATTTGAGTCGAAACCTATTTTTGAACAATTTTTTATAAGTTTTGGTGTGCTTAAAAAGTTGTGGGCACGTTTTTGAGAAAAATAAGATTTTCATTTTTTGGTAAACAAATTTGTATGGCAGGTACCGTTGTTTTTGGTCTTAAAAAAAAAATGAAAAAAACGAGTGGGGATAATGTCTAAAAAACGCTAGGTACCAACTTTGAAGAAAATCGACCTACCCGTTTAGGCTGCAGCCGAAGAGACAGACAAACAGACAGACAGACAGAATTGGGAGACCCACTTTTTTCGACTTCGCTATATCGTAATGTCAACTTTGATAAAAATTCCGAGTTCGATTTTTTTTACGAATTCATAACATGCACTATACATAGTTCCTATATATCGCAAGTAAAAAATCGGTATGTCATTTTTAAGTTGGTATTTAGTAATAACACTTTTAAACCTTGGGTGGAATCGGCTAAGGTGATAAGTGATTGTCACATCAACCATAGTCACATGTGATTGTCATTGAGTTTTCCGTCTGGGTAAGGTGATTCAACTCAATTCAATCCAAATGAATGCTTTCCAATGACATTTGAAAAAAACATGGTTGCCATAGTGAATGTTTCAAATATAGAACGAAAATGACGTCTTTTCGACATAAATCCTACATTTTCTTCATCTTCCGGAATGAAGTTAACTTTTTTGGTCACAAGAATGTTTATTTTTGTTTGTATGAACCGTTGAAAAAAAGAACATAGTAAAAGTTGTAAAATTTTTGTATGATGGTGGTAACTCTAGTCGTACTGCAGCAGATACGTCGAATTTAAAAAAATCAAAAATAAAAAAAAAACTGTTCTGTAGGAGGTACAGTAGTAATATTAACAGTTTTTGGTGCGGAATCCACTAAATTTCAAATTTTCTCAAAAACAGCCTCATCTATTTTGGTTAAACTATATGGTACATTATTATGTGTTAAAATTGAAATAATATTTTATTTCAGGTTTTTTATCATAAATCTGGGAACAGAAATGAATTATAAATTTTGGTTTTCAGTTTGACATTTTGCGTTTTGCTGCAGCAACATACATTTTTCAAATAAATTATATGTTAAATTTCTGGTGAAAAAAAAAAAAACAATAATCTGTTCTATCGGTTTTCGGTGACTTTTTTCACATTAAAAAAATTGAGAAAACGAATTGGGATATTTTTTTTTATTTTTGATTAACTTTTCTTTTCGTTTGGAGATATATATATTCTATTTGAAACATCTGTCATATCTATAAAGCTACTTAAATGTAATTATTCGTTCCCTAGTTATCATATGTCTGTCACTCAAAACGTCTGTCATTCAGGACCAACAATTTTATAAATGCGAAAAAATCACAAATTTCCGATGACTGCGGATATTTCATATACAAATATTGCAAACAAAAAAGTATTGAATTTCGGAGAGAGTACGATAACTTTGTGGCCGAAAATTGATCACAGTTTTTTGTAGAGGGGTCCAAAACAAGCATTTTTTATTGTGAGAGAGGGTGGTCTATCTTGCCCCGTTTAGGAGGTAGGGGCAGTTTTAGAAAAATATTACTTTAAATGAAAAAAAAAAAGTTATTAAAAAACAGCGGCAACACTTACAATGAAGTCTTATACCGGTTTTGAAAGCCAGAAAACTATTCTTTAATTCTAAATTTAAATTAAATTATTTATTTTAAATTTTCGATTAAAGAATAGATTTCTGGCTTCCAAAATCGGTATAATACTCTATTTTAAGTGTTGCCGTTGTTTTTTAATAATTTTGTATTCCTTATTAAGTCATTTTTTTTTTCTAAAACTGCCCCTACCTCCTAATCGGGGCAAGATAGACGGCTTTACCATAGTAAAAAATGCTTTTTTTGACCCTTCTATAAAAAACCGTTATGAATTTTTGGCGTCAAAGTTATCGTAGGTAATCGTGCCTGAATTTCCATAATATAAGGAGAAAATATCATTTACTGAATTATTTTTTTACCCCTTTGGGTGAAAACCCAAATTTTGTATTTTATATTTCTTCGATAAACAGACCGAATATGAAAGGACCATGGGCATTTTGGGCCCACTTTCAACATTGCTCAACAGTGATGAAACTTATGTCATATGAAAGCGTATGGAGAGCAGTTTATTTCATTATATGGCAGCTAAATTGAAAAAAAGTATTTAAAATTAAAAAAAAAAAAATATTTAAAAAAAAAATATTTACTAAAAAGTGTTTCACCTTTTCTGAAAGCCTGAAGTCTGTTCTTTCATTTTATTTTTGAATCAACTTATTTGTATAAACAGTTTTCGAAAAATTGTCTTTCAAACTCAAAAGGCTGAAAAAGAAAGTTACTACTTTTCTGTATATAGGGTGTCCCATAAACAATGATCCAAACTGAAACTGGTGAGAGGGCAGGTCATGACTACTCAGAATTTAGTAAGTTATCCGTATCCCATCATAACGGTTTTCGAATAACGGCAGTTTTTTGGAAATTTTGAAAAACCCCTACTTTGAACCAGGTATTTGGTCACCCTGTCCATAATAGATTTTTGTTTTTCTTAATTTGTTCACTTAAATATTGTATGATAGTAAGATTAATTTTCTCCATTAAAATATTTTTGATATCCTGCATTATTTTGCTCAAAATTAATTGATAATACGACATTTTGATCAAACCTTTTTTTTACTTCAATTTTTAAAAGAGCATCCTGAAAAAAAATCATATAACTCAATTCTGGTTTTTAGATTTAAAAATCGGCCATGATATTGAAGTTTCTTAAAAAGTATAAAACTCACCAATGACTGTCTTAGATTAAAAGTTAGAAGAATTTTAACTCAAACAAACAGGCTTGTTAAATAAATAAAAATAAATCTTTTTTTGAGTTTGAAAGTAATTTTTTCGAAAACTATTTATACAAATAAGTTGATTCAAAAATATAATGAAAGAACGGACTTCAGGCTTTCAGAAAAGGTTAAACACTTTTTGCATTTTAAGTACTTTTTTTTATAAAATGTGCCAAAACACAACTTTTGCGCTCGATTTCAATTTAGCTGCCATATAATGAAATGAAGTGCTCTCCATACGCTTTTATATGACATAAGTTTCATCACTGTTGAGCAATGTTGCTAGTGGGCCCAAACTCCATACAAAGTTGCGCATAGTCCTTTAATGTTTGTATAGCTTAACTGAAACTGGTGTATCCATAACCAAAGTGTGAACAGTATTTTCTTTAACTAAAAAAAAAAAAAAAAATCGTAACTATACTGACAAATCCATCCATGTTCATTATGTGTAAAATAATTACAAGACGACCTCTACTCTTTTCGCCCACCCATTGAATTTTCTATACGTATATGTAAATACCAAAAGAAAAGTTCAAAGGCCATCGTTCTGTTTTGAGAAAATCTATAGGAAAACTGACAGGGAAATTATCAAAACAAACCCCCAAAAGTTGTGCGTTTATATATTCGTATAATATTCCTCCCTTGACGCAACACATTCTACTTTACCACCCGCTTTGATAAGTGAAGGAACGACATTTACAAAAGGCCAATCCAAAGAGAGAAAACAACAACAAAACTATATTATGGATATTTAGAGAATGTGAAATTTCCAAAGAGTTATACTACTTATATTGCTAAAGCATAAGCTGTCTTACAATGTTTTGTTAACATTTCCAGTGGAACTTTCTTGGAATGATATTTTTGTTGTTGTTGTTGTTTTTAATACCCTGTTGTTTGATTATTCATACACCCACAACCCTATAGCCAACCACCTCAACCTGTGCCACCTACACGCGTAGGTGGGCAGCCCCATGAGTTGTGTTACTTTGACGACAAACGACCGCCGAAGAAGACGACGACAACGAAGAACAACAAAAAAGTAATATCTACATATATTCTATATATATGTATTATAAAAATCTTTTGCACAGTAATTTGTAAACAGGCAAATAGAAAAAAATACAGTTTTTTGCAGCCATTATGATTATGAATGAAAGTGTTTTTTTTTTTTTGTGGGGAGGGGATTTTCGATACACCCCCACATTTTAGATTATGACTATGCGCCATCGGCAGAGAGAAAGAAGAACTGGAAAATAAATATATGATAGTTGAGTTTAACGTTACGCTGTTTTTGTGCGCTTAATGTTAAGTTGAGTTTATGACCAAATGTACAGTGGTACAACATGTCGTTAAAATTGGATAAATTAAAAAAAAAAATAATTTAGTGATTGAAATAATTTTCCGTTCAGGAGGCCGATTCTGATTCTGTGAAAAAGTGAATCGAATATCTTTTCACCCTTTCACCTAAAATCCGATTCTCGTTCTGCGAAAATGTGAAACCAAACATCAAAAACTTTTATAATGAATAATTTGCTTTCACGTCGGCATTTGGAAGTGAATCTATGAATAGAAAGGGTGAATACGAACAAAAAATGCTCAATTCAACCACATCTTCTTCTTCGTCCTATTCATGAAGAAAAAAAATATTTCTATCTCATGCGTTTCTCTTGCCTCTTAAAAAATAAGAAAAATGAGAGAATTGTATTGACTGCGCATGCGCTTCAGGGTAAATGATAAGGAAGTTCGGGATCGGTAATATAGTTCGTAAGAGAATTTTTATTCACTGCACCAGAATCGCTTATTTGCACAATGTGAATCGAAAAAGTGAAAGCAATACATGAGGGCGAATGTGAAAACAATTTATTCGATTCACTTTTTCACAGAACCAGAATCGGCCCCCTGTACAATTTTTTCTTATGTCTAATATATTCATAAATTGAAGACTAATTTCATCATATTTTAGAAGAACAAATAAAAGGTGGTATGAATCAAACAGAGCGCCTCCTGTTCAAAACTCCACTTTTCGGAGCAGGTTTTCCATTTGCTATATAAACTTTAGATATTTTCATAGCACCTACCTTCTATTAAGAATCTCTTCTGAGCATGTGTACCGTTTTATTCATTCAAAGAAATTGCAAAAAATTGAGTTTTTCGTTTCGGTTAGCAGACACATAAAATATATGTAACTATATGTGAGGAATTTAGAGTTTTATGATAGTTTTTTTGGGAAAATTTTGATAAAAGTTAGATAAAAGTTTGTCTCCACAAATTTAGTAGGTGAAGCATTTGATTGACAGTAAGCTCGTAAACATATATAAAATTTTATTCCACGACTTTAAAAACAGAAACAAAATATTTCTAAATATTTTTGATCTGAAAACAAAATTTTTGTTTTTCTGGGAATCATATAATAGGTAATACATACGTCCTAATTTTCGTATCTAATTGTATATTTTAATTCCAGAATTGAGGCTATTCTGCACTACTGTCTACATGGGTGTGTTTGCCTTATTAATAAGGGATGTGAGTTAAAATAGGTACCTACATAATAATATATAAACTGATTGTAAAAGAGAAGAGCATGAGAGAAAAAAAAAAAACAGCTCTCTGTGTTCTCTTAAAATTTTACTTCTAACACCTGTTTGATTTCCAGTGGTGCGGTGTGGGATTGTTGGAACTTGACTTGTTGCTTTTGTGAATGAGTAGGTATATTAAGTTTGTTAAAGAAACCGATATTTATAATATTATATGGAATAACTTTTAAGGAGGTATATGCAACTTAAATCAATTTTGATAAAATTTTATTATATATTGCTATATGGAGTGCGGTGGAAAGAGTTTATGTTAATATTAAAACAAAATACATTATGTATGAGAGAATTTTTAATTTCATATTTTTACATTTAATAATGTCTGTCAAATTGAAAATTTGCAATAACGCAATAACATTTGACATTTAAGTTGTAAATAAATTAAATTTAATAACGCGTGGTTCTCATAGAAAATAACACAGAGGTTGAGACGAGACAAGAAAATCATGGTAATATTATGGTGGTTTATTTTCCCTCGTTTAGTCGGGAGCCAACATTAACAATTAAAATATTATAATATTACTTTTTTTTTAAAGCCATTGGTGGGCGTTTTATCAATAAATGCAGAATAAAGGAAAATTATAATTTCAATTCGAACAAATTTCGACAAAGCTAATTTTTGTTGGAGTGCCTTAATTTTGTGTGATTATTCAAAATAGCTTTTAACGGCCTTCAAAAATTTGGCGTTTCGTCCCGGCGATATCACTTGGACATATAAGTTGACTCGGTGTGATTATGTTTATATAATAATTGCTTAAAAGTATATAACCTGAGTTTGAACTAGGCTTTTTGATTTTGTGGGGGGTAAAAGGAGCAATATTGTTTTTGGTAAATTTGTTCGATCGGTTTTTTGTTAACCGAAATATTGGCGCAAAATTTTAAACATTTTAACGTGGCTCTAAATCTACTTTAAAATGGGAGTCGGCTCTAAATAATAACATCAGAATGAGAATCGGCTCTTTGTAAATTTTAAATGACATAAAGTATACTTTAGCGTTAAAGAGGTCTTCTAACTTTAAAACCAGCAAAACGCTTCTCTATCTTTTTAAAGTATGCTTTATCTGTGGGAAATTATCACTGTGAGTGTGAGTTGCACAAACACAAATGTATCCACACATTGAAGGCGTGCAGTTAGACAGCTAAATGCTGTGGCACCTAAAGGAATTTTGATCTGTTTTGTTTTAGGATTGTTTTGAAATTTTAAATCGCCAGATAAATTAAAAAAGCTTAGTAAATTAAAGAAACAAGTGATATAAAAGTAAATAAAGTAATTACATGACATACAAAAATTTACAAAAATAGGAAACTACACGCGGTGTTGCTTTAAATCTAGTAAAACCACCTATAACAAGCAGTGTAATTTTTGTACATTTCACAGGTAAGCTGTGTCTCATATTCAACATAAAGTAAGTAAAATTACTCTGCACTACGGGTGCTCAATGGATTTGAGCGCCTTGCTATCACCAACAAAAACTAATGCTACCCTGGACGAGAATTTCAATTTTCACAGATCGGGTTCAGCTAATTCCCTTGATTGAAGTGTATTTTTATTTTCAAACAATTTGCTTTTTTATAGCAAAATGCTACGAAATATCAATTGAAAAGTATTCTCAGTTAATGTATTAACCTAAAAAACATCATTCACATTACTTTATGTGGAATATGAGACCCAATCAGCCCGTGAAAAGAAAAATTTGAAAACTCCATTTTATAGGTGTTTTTACAAGATTTAAAGCAGTACCTCATGTTGTTTTATGTTTTTTTTTTTGCAAGTATTCACTATGTTAATGTTTTTTATTTAGTATTTTCAGTATTTTAACGTTTTAAAATGTCGAAACACTTTCCCATAGCTCGGCAAAATTACAGATTGGGTTCTTTTTGTTTTTTTTTTTTTAATTTTTCGTTCTGTTTGTTTTTTTCAGCTGTCAAAATCAGGCGTGTTTCACAAAAGTTTCGTGACGTTTTGTTAAACAGGTTCTTTAATTAGAAGAGTTGTTTAAAGTGTTTAAAATTAAGAAAAATTTAAACAAGAATTTTTAAATAGAGGACTGTTTTATCTATAGAGTCGGGTTTATTGCTTAAACGAGAACTATTTGAAAATTTTGCGCCAATATATTTAAGTTATGATTTATATTTCTTTGGTACACAATAATTGAAGCCATGTTTTACTTCTCAAAGCAGCCCATACACGATTCAATTTGGTTGTCAACTCAGCTATATAAACTAGATGGATATACCTTGGCCACAAGCTACAAAAAATCCGTTGGAAGATTACTGCTTTAACTTTCAAAACCATTAATTTTATTTGTCTAAAGAAGTTACACGACTCGAGTTTGTTAAATTGTTTAAAAGATGAGTACGATATGCAAAATATTTGCATACTTTTTCATTGCAGATTATTTATGTGATGACATATAGAAATATTAATAAAAAAAAGAGAGTTTCGATGAACGAATGGCTGAAGAATAAAAACAATTACCTAAATCAAATTCTGCAGGTTGGTTGATTTTGATAGTAAATCGAATGACTGGCTACATAATATTCAATTAGTTGAAAGTCTTATTTGTAAATAAACTTGCACAAATTCAAAATCTTTTAATTTTCTTCAACTTAATCTGCAATGAGTTGATTTGATCAATAACCGACTGAGTTGATAACTAAGTTGCGTGCAGTCAGGTCATGCAGTTGTGCATGCGATTGCGTTAGGTCGTGCGTGCGTGTAAATAAATCTTGCTTGAGCTCGATATTTATTAGATTTTAACAAAAATAAAAATTCAATTATTTTCATTTGAATAGAAAACTAATATTCGTCTTAAAAAATTAACACTAAATATACACATATTGGTACAGAATTTGAATTGGTCTCTAAGGCAGCTTGTGAAGTTTTAATGCGACAGTAGCACACAAAAATTATTCATAAAGATAAAACAAAAATATGTTTTATTTTTCAAATACAAGTCATTTTCAAAGTCGTCTCAGAGCTGTGAAAGAATCTATCTACTTTGGTAATGCACTATGCAGTCATTAAAGTCGCAGTTAGTTTTTACTTAACAATTTGAACTTTAAATGCAAAAAAAACGTCAACAGTCAGTACTTAATATTCTGACTGTGCAGTTCACAAAAATAAATGATTTGACTAAAATTTAATTAACTGGATTACTTTTAAACTGGTTTAAGTTTGTCTTAACTCTCTTAACTGCAATTAATTAACAGTAAATTTCCTTACTTATTTTAAGTTCTTTCACTTAAATATTTTATAGTTCTACTAATAAAATATATAAATTATGTAATACCTGCGGTTCCCAAGATGTCCACTAAGAGAGCTATTACTATAGTCAAAATACTTAAAATAAGTGAAAAGACTTCCAGTTAATTTATATTTTTTAATTATTGTGGTGTAGTCTCCATTTTGTGTAAACTTTGATAAAAAATAAAATAAAATGTAAGTATACAAAAATTAATAAAAAAATTTTGTTTAGCTTTTTTCAAAAAATAATTTAAATTTATTTATTTAATAATATCACAACATATATTTTTTTTTTATTTGACTTAGCGACGCTTTTCGATCTCAGGGATCATCATTGGGCTTTAATTTATTGACTTGCTTGTGTTGTCAGCCGAAATTCTTTATATTCAAATAACTGCAGTACTGAAAAGACTGCAGTCTTTACAACTCTGGTTTAATTTATAAGTGAAATCTATAAAAGAAAAGAAAGAATTTTACTCTTTCACAATGCTTGTATTTTATTAAACTAAGAGAACTTTCTAAGGATGGACTTAAGATGGAAAAAAAAGTTTTAATATATACTGTCTCTATATAATATGTATGTTTAATACCTTACATATTCACTAATTTCTTACTCTGAAAATAGACCGTATATTTCATAGATACAGTAAAACCGGCTTAAGAGAAACCCGCTTAAGAGAAAAACCCACTTATCTGAAACACTTTTTTAATCCCCGAGCATTTGTAGACCAATTACCTTTATGACACTCCGCTTAAGCGAAACTCGCTTAAGTGAAAAACCCGGATACCTGAAACATATTTTCAGTTAAATTTATAATATTTTTCATTGAAAAAATCTCTCTTAAGTGACAAAAAAATTTAATAGAACAGAAAAAAAAATTTGCTGAATGCTTTAACATCTTTTTCATTTTTTAACTCCACCAAATTTTCTTCACGAAAATGACATTTGAATTTCTGATATGTCAGAACCCTTTTTGGAATTTTTAAATCCGCTTAAGTGCATTTTTTCACTTATCCGGACTCCGCTTAAGTGAAATATTTTTTTCACTTAAAGGGGGTTCTTTTAAGTGAAAAACCCACTTAAGTGAAAGAAAGACTGTGACATTTTGCAGTTTCTCTTAAGCGGGTTTTACTGTACCCATATCAAGATGAATTTTTGGGGTATTCCCAAAGAGTGGGTATAGTGAAAAACATTGTGTTATCTTATTGTTTTTAAAGGATTTCGTACTTATTTTCTTGTATTTTTTATTTTCTTAGAAACAAGATTTTAATAAAAAAAAAAACGCCAACAAAATCTGGCAAACATTATGCGTGCTTTGTTTTTAAAACGATACTTAGACAATTATTTTTGCTTTCTTTCACATCGAGCCAAAAAAAAACAACATTTTAGATTATGATACTCAAAGTATTTCTCTGATGTTTGACTTTTCATAAAATATCAATATTTGAAATAAATAAAATCAACTACCTACCTACTCAGTACTCATGTCCATAATCATCGACCAAACCCAACTAACAAACTCTCCAGAGCAAAGCTCTTGACATCTGAAGAAAAATTTCCCATTTATATCACATTGCTATACTAAAAAATTATTGTCTTGTTATAAAACTTAAATAGGTCTCATTGCATTTTTATTTTAAGAGCTGAACACTTTTCTCTCCTTTTCTATCTTCAAAATACTTAAATCTTATATACGAAGAAGAAAAAAACAAAACAATAGAAAATAATGTTTTTGTTTTTTTTTAATCTTATAGCTAATCAATTTTTCTTCTTGGAATAGAATTTTATGAATTTACATTCTTGTAAGACTCCTATTGTGAAAATTCAGCTCTATACAGATGTTCGTAGTCTTTATAATCCCATAACAACACTTATAGTTATAAGAGTTTTAATCTTTTTATATTTCTATTAAAGCCCTTACAGAATCTGAGTTTAATAATTCCTATATCAAGAGTCCTAATGACATAAGTATTGCAATAAGAGGCTAAATAATTAAAATATGCATTCTTTTGAAGGCGCATTGTTGTTTTAAGAGGTAAAAGTTCAAACTAGTACTAGTAGATATATTTTCAACCGCATATTGTCGGCTAAATATGTAAAATTGGCTAAGTTCACTTTTGCAAATTTTACATAAGAGTGAAAAAACAAAACCAAAATTACATAAGGCTCCACATAAAAACAGATTTTCTATATAGGATTCTGCAACAACTAAGATGGATAGAAGTCATGAAGCCATTTTGTGCAGAATGTGTTTCTTAAGAAAATGGCATTAAAATCTTAATTTCGACCAAAAAATGGACTTAGGCCCGTTTGCTCAACTTAAGTCGTTATGTGTAGTATCAGCAAACGCCCCTTAGCAGTTTAACGTATTTTGCCGACGATATGTTTTTTGGTTCACATACATATATGAAAAACAATAAATATAAAGTATCGCCATAATAACGCATAATAAAAATTTATTGACTTAAAAAATAAATATTTTCACACAAGCCTGTCAATTTTTGACATAAGACATTCACTAGGGTGTCCCTTATTTTAATTCTTATTTTTTTTAAACGCATACCCCCTTATATTTGTAGTACCTCTCAGACCTGATCATATGCAAAATATTAGCTTCGTAGACTTATAGGAACCCGACCCGACTTTACGTCAAAGATGAGAAGAATTAATATGAACCATTTTTAAGTAGGCAATGTTCAGGAAAATGAGATCTCGGAGATCTCAGCAATCTCAGTTACCTGGACAGGATTCCTCAGCAAAATTTCATAGCTTTGCTGTCAAAACTCTGAGGAAAAAAAATCTTGGATTCCCTCGCTCACTTTTTGAGTGAAAAAATTCTCTGAGATCTCATTTTTCTGAACACACCAAGTGATTGATGAATTTTTTTTTTTTCAATTTTTTTTACAATTTAAGAGCAATACAAATCGATAAATGTTAATATTCAATAAAACCTTATCAAAAACATTGTGACAATTAAAGTAGATACATATTTCCTTTTTATTGTTTCCTTTTTT